>OV815275.1:52282795-52882795 GCA_929108145.2 Limnephilus rhombicus
AATTATGCATTGCTAAACCGTTCATCCGATTGCGATGAAACTTTGGGGATTTGATGTACGCATCCCCTCGATGGTTTCTGTACACAATAGTGAGCTCTAACATTATGAAATTATGAATTGTTAAACCGTTCAACCGATTGCGATGAAACTTTGGAGATTTGATGTGTACATGCCCGCGATGGTTTCTGTATAAAACAGTGAGCTCTGGCATCATGAAATTATGCATTTCTAAACCTTTCAACCGATTGCGATGAAACTTTAGGGATTTGATGTGCGCATCCCCTCGATTCTTTCTGTATAAAATAGTGAGCTCTGGCATCGTGAAATTATGCATTGCTAAACCGTTAATCCGACTGCTACGAAACTTTTGGGAAAACTAAATTGAACAAGATGTCATTATTACACATTCATTAGAAAGAGGATTCCCAGGTTTCATCACAGAATAAGTACCTAATAAAAATTCCGTGCTTATTTCAATCAGTTAGAAGAGATGGTTAGAATTTTTTCAAGATATTATTTTTTTGTGGCTAATGAAACACAACGCCATCTACTGGATGGTTACCCAATCTTTTAACTCACACCGCCATCTGTTAATTTGCATATAAATCAAATCGATCTGTCGCTCCATTTATATTATTATAGCGAGTTCCCGGTATGCGTTCCTATGACACTTAATAAAGAAATTGTTTCTCTCTGCGTGTCCTTTCCTATTCGTCCTGTTCCCCTTCCACCTTCCTGTCCTGTCCCGCGACCCCCCCTTCCTGAGATGCTCTCCCCCCTCCCCCTTTCCGGGTTCCCCTCCCCCTTCCCGCATTCCATTCATTCAGTCCCGGTACATACAGTTATAAAACAGTTCTCGTGCCACCGATTGCTATTTTTTTAATACAGATTTTATAATGCTATAGCTCACCACTATATATAGAAACCTTAGCGGGCATGCACACATCAAATCCCCAAAGTTTCAATGAAATAGGTAAAGTCGTTCGGAAATTATGCGCGTGCACACATTTAGGCGATATATTTTATTTAAATAGATAGATTGTATTTTTCCTTTGGCGGGGTGCAGACATACGTTCACCGTTTGTCTCATTTTTGACTTTTGACATTTAGTATGTAGGAAAGAGGGGCAGCATTATATGTTTAAGAACAAAAGCAAAACAATCAGACGTTCGACGTTTTTGAATTTTTGGAATTCACTTACTATTTAATACATATCACAATATTGCAGCTCTTTTAAAAGATGAGAATTTGTTCCTTACAAAATTTTTGGAAAAGTGAATTTTCTTCATAAGTTTTTTTTCCAATGTTTCAATAGTTATTCTGCTATTCGGGACGGAGACAAATCCAACAAATCAAAGATCGTAAAAATCGGTCCAGCCGTTCTAGAGTTGTAAATGGTGTAACTAACCCGACTTTGTTTTATATGGTTGTGAAATTTTGCCGACCCTTAAAAGTGCCGCCCGGGGCAGGCTGCCCCTATCGCCCCCACTACGCTACTCCACTGAATGATCTGTCGCACGATGCTGCTCTCAGGCACCCACCCACCCGTTAGTCATACCTCCATTCACCATTTATCAACAACATCTAGGTAACTATTAACTATGTAGATGGCAGAATGAAATAATAATTATTAATATAAACCGATTATGGCAGGCGCGACATGTTTAGTTTTTAGTTGAGAAAAACTGATTATAAGTCCCGTCATCGAAAGCACTCATATACCTTCCGATTGGAAGATTGATTCCAATTGTAAGATAACTATAGCATGACGAATCGAGACTAACTATAGCAAGTGAATTGATCTAGTGTGCATCAGTAGAAATAGGTACAGAATCTAGGACAAGCTCGGGGGGTAATTATATCAACTGTTTAGATAACATAGAAGATCGTTGGTCATGGACAATGATCTTGAATAACACATCACGATGAATCCTGAATCAGTACAAGTACAGAAACTAGAGCAATCTGAGGAAGATTATTGTTTTCGCAGCATAGATTACATTAATGATCGAACGGTTGTCACGTACAATTGTCTTATTTATTTATTTATTTATTTATTTACGCCCTAGTGGGCTTTTACAAGGATAGATATAATAGTTAGGCAGGTACGTAGTACACAATTATAATGATTAAAATACTAATAAAAAATAAAATTAATTAAAATCAAAATCATACATTTCATTTAAGTAATTATAAAGACTTATTTTTATAACTAATACAGAATCTGCAAACATGTCTACAATATTCCCAAATTTATTACCAAAATGATGTAATCTATTTATAGGTGTATGAGCCTCATAGTTTGTTTTAAAATTGTCACAGACGAAGGTAGCACATTGCCTCGTATATCTGGTCGGTACGTAAAATTTTATTTTGGTGACAATTTCAGGGTTGTCAATGCAATTATTAATGATTTTATTTAATAGTACAAGGTCAGAGATGATCCGCCTATCTGACAGCGTAATTAAGTTTAGTTGTTTCATCAAAAGGACATAGTTCATATTTTGAATTGGAATATTCAGCTTAAAGTTAACAAATCTTAAATATTTGCGCTGTACCCTTTCAATATTGTCGGAATGTATTTTATACAATGGGGACCAAATGGACGAATTATACTCTACCTGGCTTATTACTAAAGAAGTGTACAATATTTTCAAACATTCTAGTGACTTAAAATCACTTGCTGTTTTGCATATAAAACCAAGCATTTTTATAGCTCTATTTGTTATTTCATTTACGTGCAAAGTAAATGTTAACTTTTCATCAAATATAACACCTAAGTCCCTGATCTGAGTGACCGGTGTCAATATTATATTATTTAAAGAGTATTCATAAGTTACGTGACTTTGGATTTTATAAAAACGAATAACTTGGCACTTTTGAATATTAAGAAATAGCGAGTTGATCACACACCCATGAAACAATTTATCTAAATTAGATTGTAAAATATGGCAATCCTCTATACTACGTATCATTTTATATATTTTTAAATCATCAGCGAAGAGTAAAACTTGTACATCTTTAAATATACTAACAATGTCATTTATAAATAATAAAAAAAAGAATTGGTCCGAGGTGAGATCCTTGTGGATCCCCACTTGTGGCTTCGAAGATATAGGATTCTTCAGAATTTATTTTAACACAAAGCTTTCTTTTACTAAGATAACTATTAAACCAGTTCAATAAGGTTCCTTTAATGCCCAACATTTTTAGTTTATGTACAAGAATATGTCGCCTAACTTTATCAAAAGCTTTGGAAAAATCAGTGTATATAGAATCCATCTGATGCTTACGGATAAGGGAATCAGTTATATAATTTTCATAAATGATTAAGTTACTTAAAGTTTTTCTACCTGTGATAAAACCGTGCCGATTGGGGACAATTATATTATTGATTTGTTTTTTAAAGACATCTATGACTAATGATTCAAAGAGTTTGGGAATAGCGGACAATACACATATTGGTCTGTAGTTTGATACATCGCTTTTATCACCCTTTTTGTGAATAGGCGTTAAAAAGCTTTTAAAAGTCTTGAATAACGCACGAGGAATCCCGACCTTATGTTTGATGAACGGTTGCGCTGCTTTTTATATATGAACTAGCTGACCCGACAAACTTTGTTCTGCCATATAAATTATATCTAGTGAGTATTTTGGTTGATAAATAAAAAAAATAACAAATGTATTATAAGTGTGTGGGGATGGCATCTTAGACAGAAAGAGGAATGGAGCGCTGTAGACGATGACCGCCGATAAAAACAAAAAAAAAACACCAACTAAAGTAGGAAAATGAAATGAAGAAAATCAATATGAATTTCGAAGAGCAATTGAGTGTGCGATATTTTTTGTCAGTCCGTCATTAGCCGATACAAATAATAAGCTCGATGGTTTGCCCACGCGACCGAATGAAGTATCAAAATGACGCGACGCTTCTCGTGAATGTCTTGGATGAAAGTTCGATGAGGCGGACGTAGCGCCATCTAACATTCAACAACATAAATAATTTCGTTCTGTTTGAAATACGAAAGACGGTTAAATATGTTCATTCGAAAATACTAAAATCGCGATTAAAAAATGGGAGGGTGGGGGTAGATGGATTGATATTTGTGGTAATAGGTATTTTTTGATACCAAATAAAAAAAATATAAAAAAATATGTCATAAAAATAGTTTTTTTTCTGGATAGCGACACCCTAATCACCTAGCGGTATGAATTATACTTTTAAACCTATTCTCATACCTACCAAATATACATAAAAATTTCATAAAAATCGTTCAAGCCGTTTCGGAGGAGTGAGACCACAAACACCGTGACAAGAGATTTTTATACATAAGATTTAATTTTGTATTTGAAGTCGAAATACCCAACCAACTGAAAGATCTGTTTAAAATCAATTGGTGGAGCAAAAATAGTACCTACTTAGCAGAAGAATTTTATTTAATTTTGTGTGATAAAATAATCAGCGAGAGCTCGTACGGACATCATCGACGTTGGACGCATGGTGGTCTTTCGAAAAAGATAGAAGATACTAGAATCTAGAATAGGATTCTCGGCATCCGTACATATATTTGTGGCACTTCCAGAAGTGAAATATACTATCGGTATCGCCCTGGTGTAACACCACCACTCAAATGTGAAACATTGCTTGAAGTGGCTTTAACCATGTTTGATGACCAGATTTGATTAGACATTCTTCCCAATCTTCCCCTTCCCCATTTCCGTCCCCTCCCCACTGCCTCACAACTTTTCAGTCTCAATGGCTTCAGACAAGAGCAGTTGGGATTCTTGTGCGGTATTCGCACAAAAAAATAACGATGACGTCACGTACAATCTCTCGCTGAAACTGCTGTGAATAAATTAATTGTTGATTATTTTAGAGGCAACTTTGGTAATTGTATATTAGATATAGAAAGTTAAAAAAAAATTCGAGTACAGTTTACACGCGGTAGAAGCGAAACAATCTCAACTGAAAAGTGAGGTCAAAATAAAAGCGACCAATGAGCGCAGACCTAGCGTAATTTCAGTTTCATAACTCAACCAATAGGAGTCTTTAAAAGTGACTTAAGTGTTAATAAAAGCGGTCAATGAGCGCAGTCGATGCGTCGTAGGGTTGTCAGATGGCCGGGAATTCCGGGAAAGTCCCGGAATTTTGCTTGTGGTCCCGTGTCCAGTAATTACACCTTACTCTCCCGAAATTCATGAATACTAGTTTTTTCCAAAAAATTACGGCACCACGGGGTGACGCAACAAGAAAATATTGCCGCGGTCTTTAGGTATGTGAAATGTGAAAGAAGGTATTAATTATTATAAGCAATAATTATCAGCCTGAAACACCCATCCACATTGAAAAATCTTCCGAGAAAAGATACATGACGCCAACGGGACTTGAACCCGTGTCCTTCTGATTGCCGGTCAGCTGCTCTCCCAATTGAGCTATGGCGGCTTATCTTGTACCCGCCAAATGATTCATTATATGCTAGTGTTTTATTCAACAATTACTGCTTATTATATTTAAACACTAGTATATATTGAATCATTTGGCGGGTACAAGATAAGCCGCCATAGCTCGATTGGGAGAGCAGCTGACCGGCAATCAGAAGGACACGGGTTCAAGTCCCGTTGGCTTCATGTATCTTTTCTCGGAAGATTTTTCAATGTGGATGAGTGTTTCAGGCTGATAATTATTGCTTATAATAATTGTTACCCTTTGTGATATGCATAAAAATCTTGTCTTAAAAACGTTAGTTTAACAATTAAAAAAATAATAATTAAAGAAGGTATTTGTATGCTTATTGCTTTTGTACATTTTATCGCAATAATTGTATTGTAATTTGTATTGCGTTGCATTGTTGTAGGTTGTAGGTTCACGCCAATAGTGCCAAGCATAAAAAGATGGTGTCAGCCAAAAAGACTTCAATGTGCATGGACACTTTTTTCATAAAGAAAGATATTAAGGAAGAAATTTCGATCGTAAATGCAGAAGTAGAATTAGTTTATCTTAATGTAAAACGTGGTTTGAGTTACAATAGTTTAGACTGCTTGGGAAAAAAATTACACAAAATAATTCCAGATCGCCAAATAACTGCAAAAATTACATCTAGACCTACAAAGACTTCAGCAATCATACGCAGTGTCAGGGCCGGATTAACCATGTCGGGGCCCCTGGGCAACGTACGTCTCGGGGCCCCCCTTACCAATGGTGAACTAACGGGGGGTGGAGGGGGGGAGGGCGGGGGGGGGGGGGTTGAAGGGGCCTCCAAACGCCTCCTAGTTCCCTTGATCAAATCCTTAACAAAACTTTAAGGGGGGGGGGAGGGGTAGGTAAGGTTTTAAAACTTTGTTTTTTCTGAATGTAAAACATTCAGAAAATTGACTTGACTTGACTTGACTTGACCGATGCGATGAGTTTTTTTAATCATTTTATAATAACAAATTCACCGAAATTTTTTAGCGAAAATTGCGTTTTTCACTTCAAAATGCAGCAAAAAAAAAAAACGAATAAAGACTCCCTCTGACTACCTAGGAAAACATATTACGTTACTTGGTGCATGCAAATCGAATGTATAGTTGTTTTTTTTAATATGTTGTCAACCAGGTTGAAAAACGTGTTAAAAAACTTTCGAGAAAAACGCTTTCAAAGTTTTGCTGAGGATAATTCAAAATACAAACTGTTAAAAACGGTTTCATATAAAATGCTGTATCTCTATCAATTTTACCAATTTCCTCAAATAGTGAGAGCATTATTAACAAATGCATCTTTCAGAAAATGAATTAAAAATATATTTTTTTGCAGTGGCCTTAAAGCCATGTTTAGGATTTGATTAAAAGAACATGGTGGCGTTTAGAGGCCCCCCAGAGTCAGAGGCCCGTGTGAACTGAATAAAAAACTTGTAAAATTACATCAAATTCACTAAGGGGAGGGGCGGTTCATTCAACTTTGCCTTCCGGGGCTTCTGACGGGTTTAGTCCGCCACTGCACTTTACCCTTCTCTAACTTCCAATTTTTTTTTTCTTTTTTCTACCAAAACGTAATTTTATTCGTAATTAATCTGTTCTTTTACTGCGTTACAAAAGGTATGCCATCACCCCACTTAATAAAGAAAACGAATGCAATACAATAACCCTTTATTGCACATAAAAGGACACATACATATGTAGAAACAAAAATATATATTGTTAAAAAAAATAATAAAAAGATCCGTCTTGTCACTAAAGTGATCCAGACAACCTTTCCCAAAGAATTTTAGCAAGCAGACAGGTAGTGCATACTGAAGCTTGTACAACAGATATATTTTAAACATATAATTAGAACTAAAACAAAACAAATGCCAATATAAACCACACACGGCACCTTCAATCACTTCAGATACTAAGTAATGTTGCAACAAAAAGAAGGAAAGTTAAAGTAAAATACAACTATAATTATATATTTGTTTTAATTACAGACTTTTTATTTATTGTTTGTGCATGATATGAACATTAGTTACTTATTGGATTATAAGCTAATTATTATTATAATTTCTTGTTTTCTTTAATGCGTGTACCTAATGTTATTAACCTGTAAATGTTTCTAATAAAAAAAATGAAAACATCTTGAAAACTGACTTTTTCCTAAACTTCGTTGCTCACTAATTGAAGCAAGTCAGTTTTTCTCGGGACGCGGGGCCCCTAGCCGATGCGGGGCCCCTAGGCAGTTGCCTACTCTGCCTTAGGGATAATCCGGTACTGCGCAGTGTTTTAGGACCCAATTCGTAGGAAAAGTTGATATCTGACTTAAAAGAATCTCATTATTTTTCAGTAGTAGTAGAAATGTCCAGGAAAAGATAAGCCCGTATCTGGCAACCCTAGTCGCAGGTGAATAGAAGTTTCACCTCAAAAATGCCCCATCTCTTACATCTAACGTGACTATGAAAGAGCGTACTTATGTACTTACTTACAGTTTGTAGTCACCAGTCGCATGAGACTTTACAAATGTTTTCTCATCTAATACCGATACGCCATCAAGGTCTTCTTCTTATATCTCTATATACAATCAAAGGTGCGAACATCCGGCGGTTTGTGGATATTTATATACTTCCCCGCCAAACGACAGGTGTTTTCATTCTCAGAAATCGAAATCTGATTTATAGGCCATAGGTATCAACTTTCGTCACTACTTTCGTGGTCGATATATTATTTTGAAGAAATGTAGTATTTATTTGTAAGAACGAAATAACCTTTTTGTTACTAAGATGAATACCTATACCTATACATGCAGGAGGTCAAACCAGGGTTTCTCAAGCTAATGTTTCAGAGGTATTTATAAGTTTATATTAAACCAAATGAACAAGAAGATAGAATAGGGATAGAAAATCCTCTCAATACATTGTTATATGCATTAATTTATGAGCGTACGCGTTACTTCGGTTCAATATTTCTGAGTTTTTCTATGTTGATAATATTTAATTGTTTATTTTTCCTAAGGTTAGAGCTTGCTGGCAAATATTGATGTTTTGAGAATAGGCCACTTGCATGGACTTCATAACGACTTGGAAAAAATCGTGTGGATAGATGTTTTTACTAAGATTACGAAAATATTAGTAAAAAATTTTAGAAATGCAGAATTTTTATATTTTTATAAATAAATCCATTATTTGGGCTTGTGCCGTCACTACATGTAAATGTCCCGTCGCCGAAAATGTTCCAATCATTTTTATAAAATTCCACACTGATTTATTTTTTTATATGGCATCACTTTGATTTTAGGTGAATTTTTGAATTTGACATTTAACGTTCACTAGATTTATTGTTTGTTCTCTGCGAACGTATCATTTGGTTTGATTTTTTGACAGATGTTATGACGAGAACCCCGTACAATTTACGTAGTCCGTACGTGTTTTAGAGGTATAATGGTGAGGATTTTAACAAAATCAAATTTTATAATATTCTTATTATTATTATAATTTACAAGTACAAGTATATTACATTTGATTTAGTAACATAGACGTTGAACATTATAATGATTTATGATCAATAAGATGGATCAAGGAAAAAAATATTTATGAGATTTAATATTTTTGGTATGCCTCGTTATTCTCCTGTGTTATTCGTGTGGAAAACGTTATTTTTTTAAAATGATTTTCGGCTATGCAATTATCGTTTTTTCGCACCTATAAAATTATGTCCCGTCTTTCCGGTTTATAAAAAATGGTCCGATTTTTCGGATTTAAATTTTCAAAAAATCGCCAGTAAATAAACAATAAAAAAATACAGAATGTCTTAGGATATTTGCCTAAACCGGGAAAATTTTTAAAAAAATGTGATGCAAGCGGCCTATTAGAGAACCCGAGGGATTGCAGGGCATTATTAAAATCTTTGAAAAATGGGATCAATGATCAAAAATATATTGGTTTTTTTTATTATTTTTTATTATAGTATAATCAATAATATTATTATTAAATTCATAAAAACAGTTTTTTTTAAACAAGTTCTGCTGTGTAATTATTATTACGCGTTGCTGTTTCGCATTGTGAAGGCATTATCAAACTGTGGCAGTTTGATAATGTATGACAGTTTGATAATGCTTTCAGAAGGCGACACAGCTGTCACGCGTAATAATAATTACACAGCAGAACTTGTTTAAAAATAAACTGTTTTTATTAATAATATTATTGATCATATAATAAAAAAATTAAAATGGAGTTCTACAAAATAATATTGATAACAATGAATTAATATATTTCACTTAAAATATTTTTTTAATATTTCTTCATTTCGCAGTTTACAAATGTAATATGTGTCTAGAGTATTTATATATCCTATTTTTTTCAAGCAATATCATTACCGCTCTATTTTTGTTAAGCAATTGTAGGAGCTACATAAAACTACATAAAATTTAGTTTGCAATATGAAATATTATAATTAATCAGAAATTTTACATTTAAATTTTACATTTAAACAACTTAAATGTACAAATTACTAAAATAAAAATTCATAAATAAAAAAAATTATCCCAACAAGGGCTCATACGGAGGTCATCGAAGTTCGTCCTCTTCCTTGCCACGTGTCTTGTTTGAAAACTAAAAACACAGAAGATACTAAGAACGATGACGTCATATATGATTTCTCCTTGAGACTAGTACCTTTACCTGAGTATACATGTTTGTGTTGCATATTATTTATCGAAAAACCTTTTCCATTTTAAACTATGAAAAAAGCATTTTTGAAGTGAAACTTCTATAGCACCGCTGTGATTTGGATTTCGGATGAAACGGAAATGACGTTTACTGCACCAGCGACGCATCAACTGCGCTCATCGGCCGCTTTGATAATGATGTCACTTTTGAAGGCTCCTCGTTGAGCTCGTTGGTCGCTTTGATTATGACCTCACTTTTCAAGAATTTGTTGAGATTGCTTTGGTAAAATTTCGCTTCTACCGCGTGTAAACTGCACTCGGTTTTTTTACCATTAAATCGTCTTAAAAGTTCACCAAGGAGATGGCGTTATGGGGTGAATACATTTAAGTTAATTGAAATAAAACAATAACTTAGTTTGTAACAACGATTTCATTTAATTCAGTTTAATTTGATACCCTGAAAATGCTTGTGTAAAGCGAAACCGGCCGGAACATAAAAAAAATTTAATTAATTAAATCGTGGTTACAAACAAAGTTAATGTTTTAATTAATATGTCAAACCACAAAGTGACTGCTTTCTACCAAAATATACATTTAAGTTAACTTGGAAAATTCATAGTAAAAACTATGCACATTCTATAACGCCAGAGATTTTGAAGATTCTATTTTAAAAAGCGAATCAAAAGCGTCCTTGAGGTAATTTTTCACAAAAACGGCGCTCTACAAATTTTCCAATTATTATTATTATAAAAAAACTGATTTTATGCTATTATTAATAAGGTTAAGTCAGAAGAAAGCATTGTTCTGTGTTTTAAGTGTTGCAGGCAGGTACGGTACCGATCACCTTTCGGCCACTTTCTCTCTTTGTCAATTTCAACCTTTAGAAAAAAACTCGTAGCTCCATCTATATGATAGGAATAGAGAAAGAAAATGTGCGCGCGCACTGCTCTCTCTTGCTCCTACAGTATGATACAGACAGTAGGCCTGCACTGTGTCTTAGATATACAAAACGTAACTGACTATCAGAGAAAGAGAGAAAGAAACTGTGTGCTCGCACCTCTCCCTACAGTAATATACGAAACGTAACTCTCTCTCTTTCTATCTTCACTGACTTATATCTCCCTCTCAACTACCGTTCGCCTCGCTTTTCGTAACGCTCTCGTCACGCATTCACCAGCTTGCTCCCCAAGTCAAGCGTGCGTAAAGAAGTTTTACTTCAAAAATACCTTTCAGTCAATTATGTTGAAACGAATCTATATGAACATTAATTTCAATAATTTAGTTCGTGTCTATCTCAATTCCTCCAGTGATTTTCACATGCAAGAGGAGTAAGGTTTTTACATATTGTTATTATTTGTCATTGGTAGAACAGTCCCAAAAAAGAAATGAACACGTGAACCAAATAGTGACCTCTCGTGGTATTATTAAGTACGTAGGAAATAAGACTTGGGAGCTAGTTACTCGAATTATTAATCACTTGTCATAGCAGAACAAGGACATCTTCCACAGCCTTGATTTTTAAATTCAAATAAGTGCGTAACTCGATAATAATTCGTCTTTTCAGATTATGAAGATGTAGAAGCTGAGCACATTAATTTAAATTTGTTAATTGAAAACGTTTCATAAACGTAACTAGATAATTATTGTGGAGTGGTAATCTTCATTGGGAATTATGTTTGTATTACTCATGTTTGGAGAATTTGTGCCATTTTATGGTTTTATAACAAGGTGAGCAATCAGGCATCAGGTATCACATCATCACCACCATGCTATCATCGTCATGAATTGCTCACGATGTTCAAAATAATGTATAGTTATCCATAAAGGGGCTTAATTTGCTTGTAAGTTTATGAAAATGGAAAATAAGGATTCCATGAAAATTGATCCTCCGACAGTTAGCCCCCCGACGGTTGATCCCATGGACAGTTGACCCTCCAGACAGTTGATTAATCGGCCAATTTGTCCCCCGACAGATGATCCCCAAAGGATTATCTCTGCTGTACTTCCTCATTCGTAAAGTAAGTGTGCAGAATGTATGTCGTCATTTTAGACCTACGACCGTAAATATTCTCCGCATACCCGTTTAGTTTTATTAAATGTTAGTAGATATGGAGTATTTCCCTTTACAGATAACATTAAAATTTATAAGTTTGTCGAATTTTGTTATTCGGCCATAAATCATAAAATAAAAAAATAAAATGTTTTCATAGCGGATTTCTACTCAAGACTCCTGCAGATATAAGTATATCGACTTTTGTTACACGGCCGTATATCCTCTCTACACACTTAGTTTACGAATGAAGACGAACAACGAAAATAATCCTTCAGGGGATCAATAATTGGTAGATGGATCAACTGACCCTGTCAGTAGATGGATCAACTGACAGGGATGAACTGTCCGGAGGTCAACTGTCATGGAGTCAACTGTCGGAGATCAACTGTCGGGTCGCCGTAATATTAGGTCCTTACATATGAAATTAGCGTTTTGCCATACTGGTAACTTTGATCTCAAATATCTTCTCTTTGGTTAGGAATTCCAAATTCAAATTTATACAGCTATTTACTCATGTATTTGTGTTTCGAAAATTATAATTAATTTGTTTTTTCCTTAATTGTTTTTTTTCTTTGCGTCACTTAGTTTACAAAATGGAAAACTAGAAAAATCGCGTTATTTACGAGTACGAGTTCCACCGTGGCACCAGTGCTGCAGAAATGGCTCGAAGGATTAATGATGTGTATGGCGACGGTGCCGCAAAAGAAAACACAGTGCGTTTTTGGTTCCAACGTTTTCGTTCTGGAAATTTCGACCTGCAGAACAAGCCCCGTGGACGGCCGGAGACCAAAGTTGATAATGAAGAATTGAAGGCTATTGTGGAAGCGGATCTATCGCAAACCACGTCTGAGTTAGCTGCAGGCTGCGGTGTTAGTGATAAAACTGTTTTAATCCAGTTGAAGCAAATTAGGAAGGTGAAAAAGCTTGAAAGGTGGGTACCTCACGAATTGAGTGAAACAAATCAACAAACGCGCATTGACCGCTAGACCACACACTGCACAACAGACGGCTTCCAAATTAGAGGAGCTTCAATTGGAATGTCTAAGACATCCACCGTACTCTCCGGACCTTGCCCCAACAGATTACCATTTTTTTTGAAATTTTGATAACTTCTTGAAAGGGAAAAAATTCAACTCCGATGGGGCAGTCCAAACCGCCTTCAAAGATTTTATTGATTCCCGTCCGAATGGTTTTTTTAGTAAAGGGATCGATGAACTACCTATGAGATGGCAAAAGTGCATAGATAGCAATGGTACATACTTTGATTAAATAAATATATTATATTTTAAAAAAATCGACTTTATGTTCCTCCCATACAAAAGCCAATTTCATATGTAAGGACCTAATATATATATATTATTAGGGAGTTCCCGGCGTGCGTTGCAGTGCCCCTTAAATAAATAAATAGTTCTCTCTGCGTATCCTTTCCCTGTCCCAGTTCCCCTTCTGTCCCCCCCCCCCCTCCCGATTTCCCCACCGCCATTTCCCCTTCCCCTCCCACCATCCCTCCCTGATGCTACACTATATTAAATAAACTCATTTTTTAAACGCCAGAGCTCACCAGTAGAAACCTTCTAGTGCGTGAGCACAACAATTCACCAAATTTCATCGCAATCGGATGAATCCTATAGAATATAATTTCACTACGCCAGAGCTCACTATTACATATAGACACCATCGCGGGCATAAAATCCCCAATGTTCCATCGCAATCGGATGAATGGTTTAGAAACGCATATTAAGGGACAAAGAAACATTCATTTTTGTACATTAAGATTATACAAAAAATATATATATTTTGATTTGTCATCACCAAAGTATTTTGTTCACTTTCCACGGCTTAACACTCAGCGTGCAAGACATGTAATTATGTTATTTATTATTTTAATTGTTATTACGTGATTATGTAGACAATGTGACCTTTACCGAGCGTCGTGTGCGGTGGTCGAGCTCAAGCCGCATCATTGTTCAAGCGCCGCGTCATGTCGTCGAATCCCGGCGCGGATTTTCTCACACTACACACCATTAGCGACATGACTGACACAATCCTTCGACACCCGAAAATTTGACAAAAACGTGGTGTTGATTGCACTGGCTTATGGGATAACGACCTAATTTATAATAATAATAATGTTTTTGATGTTGGGAGGATAGTGCAATCCCACACGTCCCATATAAATATAATTATACATATTTACTCAACAGATTTTTCAAATAAATAATCAAGTACATAGAATAAGAAAAAACTAAATAAAATAAATAATTAAATAATAATAAATAATAATAATAATAAATAAAGTTAAATATATAAAGTTAACCCAATTATAATTAGCTTTTTGAAAAATATTATGTCCTTTTGGAATACAGATTTACTAGTAAATTTAAAAGGTTAGAAAATAGTAGTACCGGGCATTTCAATAAAAAGAGGGATTTTTCAAGGAGACTCATTGCGTCCTCTTTGGTTTTGCTTAGCATTGAATCCTATGTCTAAAATGTTAATTAAAAGCAAGTTTGGAATAAAAATTAAGGGTAATACAAGAGAGAGTAGTATAGTTTCACATACATTATATATGGATGATATAAAATTATTTTCAAATTCTGAATCAAATTTAGAGAAAATGATTAAGGTAGTTAAAATTTTTTCAGATGATATTAAAATGACTTTTGGTTTAGATAAATGTAAAACGATTCATATAGAGAAAGGCAAAATTGCAGATGGAGACGAGAGTATATTTAGAAATTTCAAAATTAAAAGTATGAAAGGGGATGAGGTTTATAAATATTTAGGATACCCGCAATCGAATAGATTAGATCACACTAGTATTAAAAATGATATTAGGATTAAATTTCAAACTAGGATCAGAAAATTTTTACAAGCAATAATTGTCAGCCTGAAACACTCATTTACATTGAAAAATCTTCCGAGAAAAGATACTTGCCGCCAACGGGACTTGAACCCGTGTCCTTCCGATTGCCGGTCGAATGCTCTGACCACTGAGCTATGGCGGCTTATCAAATACCCGCCAAATAATTCAATATATACTAGTGTTTCATTCAACAATTACTGCTTGTTATATTTTTTCCACCTGAAAACAACCAACTTTATTTTTGCGAGGAAGAGACATTGTTAATGTTAAATCCCTCGCTATGTAAATGAGTGTTTCAGGCTGACATGTAAATGAGTGTTTCAGGCTGACAATTATTGCTTGTAATAACTGACTTTTCAATGTAAATGAGTGTTTCAGGCTGACAATTATTGCTTGTAATAATTGTTACCCTTTGTGCTATGCATAAAAATCTTGTCTAAACGTTAGTTTATAAATTAAAAAAATAATAATTAGGATCAGAAAAATTTTAAAATGCAATCTATCTGCTAAAAATTTAGTAAAAGCAATAAATACTTGGGCAATACCTTTATTAACGTACTCATTTGGCATAATTAAATGGTCCAATACAGATTTAGATAGTTTAGAACGATTAATTAGAACTACGTTAACAAAGTTTAATTGCCATCATCCAAATTCAGCTATAGAACGAATTAATTTGCCTAGAAATTTAGGAGGTAGAGGTGTAGTCAAAATAACATCTTTGAAACACAATCAGGTAGAAATGCTTAGAAATTTTTTCCATAGGAAAGCTAATAGCTCAGAAATGTACAAAATAATTTGCAAGGCAGATAGAAACATTACACCTTTAAATTTATATGACGAGAATGCCTACATTCTTATAAATACTAACCAGGAATTATTAGATTCCTGGTCAAATAAAATTATTCATGCAAAACACTTCAATTATCTCAACCAAATGTATGTTGACAAACTTTCGTCAAACAAATGGTTGAGTATTGGAGAGTTGAGCGCAGAAATAGAAGGATTTATGCTTGCCATTCAAGATAGAGTCATTAATACTAAAAATTATAGGAAGCATATAATCAAAGATATAAATCAAATTGATGATTTATGTAGAAAATGTTTGGCTTTTCCGAAAACTATAGAACATATTATATCGGGATGTTCTATATTAGCGCCGTCCGAGTATACATTTAGGCACAATCAGGTTTTAAAAATAATCCACCAAAGTTTGGTAATTAAACATAACTTGATTGACTGCCGTAATATAGTACCATATTATGAATATGAACCAAATTCATTTTTAGAAAATGAATTTTATAAAATATATTATGATAAAACTATACTAACAGACAGAACAATTAGTCATAATAGACTTGATATAGTTTTACATGACAAAATTTAAAAAATAACTTATATCATTGATGTAGCTATTCCAAATTCCTGTAATATTCAAAAAACTGTTTCTGAAAAAAATAGAAAATACACAGATTTAGGAAATGAGATTAAAAGAATTTGGCATTCTCGGACTATAAAAATATTACCATTTGTTATTTCGGCTACTGGCATTATACCTAGGTCTCTGATTCAAAATTTAGGCGTATTAGATTTTTCAAAGAATTTATATATAAAAATTCAAAAATCGGTAATTTTAAATACATGTAGGATTACAAAAGATTTTTTAAATATTTATATTGAGGGATCAGTAGGATTTATAGGTTCAATTAGGAATTCCACAGAGCCGAACCCTCTGATATGAAAATATCTGGAGTCGGTGAATTATTTTCCCATCTGGTCTCTGAGAGTCATTAAATATTAAAAAAAAATATATAATTAAATAATAAATTTAAAGAAACTCGGGAGTTCCTCAAGGCTCTCATCTGGGCCCACTTCTCTTCATTTTATTTATAAATTATCTATTTTCATGTTTCGATATTATCTAATTCATTCTATTCGCAGATGACCTAAAGCTTTTTAAGATTATAAAATGTTTAAATGATGCACTTATCCTTCAGCAAAATTTAGATAGAATTGCTAGCTGGTGTGAAATAAATAAATTATTCCTAAACGTAAAAAAATGTTTCCACATGTGTTTTTACCGTTCACGGATTCCAATATCTACATCGTATTTAATTAACAATAATGAAATTGCATTAGTACCATTCATCGAAGACCTTGGTGTAATTTTTGACCGGAAACTTACATTTGATCGTCACTGTGAAACAATTTCTAATAAGACCATGCAAATTCTAGGTTTTGTAATACGTACACAAGGACTTTTCAAAACATTGAGTCAATTAAGCTACTTTACTGCTCTCTTGTAAGATCGCAGCTGGAATATGCATCTCCTGTATGGTCTCCGATTTATACCTGTAACTTACACCGTTTGGAGAGAGTACAAAGAAAATTTCTTCGATACGGTTCCAGTAACCCGATGTCTCATCAGACCGGCGAATCCGTGCAATCCTAGTTCCGTAAACATTGTCGATGCTATATCTTCTGAATCCAAATATAATTATGCATGCATTGTTAAATTGGATCCGGAGTCGTTCCATTGAGGTGGTTCGGTAGTGACACCATGTTTCACACGTGTATAGACTAGTGAAAAATGCATTAAACAATGTTTTTTTACATGGTTATTGCATTGGAAGAATCTTCGGGCAATCATATTGAACAATACACTGATACTTCTCCTCTGTCGTTCAATATCATCATCGTCCGAGAGTTCTTCAGTGATGATGTGACCTAAGTATTTTACATTCGTAGATGTGCTTATGCTTTCCTTATTGAGTTGTACGGGGAGCATCTTTTCGGGATTTTTTCCATGGTGGAATGCGATTAGTTCCGTCTTCTTGGGGTTATATTATAAACAACACAAGCGCAGACCCGTGACAAATCACGGGATAGTCTGCATTCTCGATAAATCAGTCCCATTTTTGAAAATGGTAGGAATTCAAAATAATTTTCCGTTAAAAATGTTATATCATGCGTAGGTTATTTATCGCTGGTCCAAATTCTTCAATTTTATTTTATCTGCCAGCATAATACCCTTCCAAGCATTTGATCGGGGTTCCATTCTCGGACACGGTAATTTTTTTTGGTTTTTTACTTTTTTTGTTGAACCCTACATTAGTACTAAAAAAACAATTGTGATATTTGTGATTTTCACGGGTTTACACTGCGGTTGTGGTAAATAAATTACCTCATAATTCAATTTATTTTTTAAACAAATATTTTTTTTTGTACAATTCTACAAAGTCATGTATGAAGTCTAGCTAAATGTAAAATTATTTTCTGTGGCGGTCATTCATTTGGCAGAAAATCTGCCGAAACCGAAACCATGTTAAAAATCGATTGTTTACTTTTATTTGCCTTATTTTTTACACTTATTCAGACAGTTAGCACGTGTTAAATTAAATAAATAAATTAAACAATAATTGAAGTATGTGAAAAAATAATATTTATTTTATATTACTTCTATGAAACAAACAAAATTTATAAAAAATAACAAAACATATTAACTACTTCTTGGAACAAAAATTTGTCAATAATCAACACTTACATTATAAAGGAAGGACCTCATTAATTTATTATATTAATTTTTATTGCGTTTACAATCACAAAATTCTTTATACGTGTTAAATGAAATCGAAAACAATAATTGTAGTATGAAAAAAGAAATATTATTTTTTTTGGTATTACTGCTATAAAACAAATCAAAATTAACGAACATGTTAACCTACTTCTTGGAACAAACATTTGTCAATAATCAATACTTAAAGGAAGGACCTTGAGTATTTTGCTAATGATGGCGGGTGACATACGAGCTACGAACTCATCCGAAGTCAGTCGAACGAGAAGTTCCAAGAAGTAGTTAACATGTTTTGTAATATAAAAAAAATTATTATTTTTTTCACATACTTCAATTATTGTTTTTTTTTTTTTTTATTTATTTATTTAATTTAACACGTGTTAACTGTCTGATAAGTCTAAAAAATAAGCCAAATAATAGTAAACAATCGATTTTTAACATGTTTAAAAAAGTTTCGATTTCGGCGGAAAATCCTCTTTCGGTAGGACACTAATTTTAAGTAAGCTTTGGGAAAACGTATAAAACGTGGTGACCCCACGAAGTTATAATTATTACGAAATAAAAAATTTCTGTGCATCATTTACGAATTTCATTTTCAAAATCGACTTCAAAATTAGCTTTAATAATAATTCGTCATGGATATCAAATGAATTTATTTACAGTGTCGATTGTTTGTACTTATATGCTGGTGCGTACAGTATATGGACAAGTAGTTTTTTTCCTTGATGCATTTAGATGAAAATATATTTTATACTTTTGTTATTCAGCGGTACATCCTCTATTCACACCCCTTCGGAAATGCTTAGTTAAATTTTGTGTTAGTAGGTATACATTATTTTGTCGAAACCGACTGCTTAAGTATGCCGGGGGCCAGCTGTCATGGAAACATAAAAAGTCGGTTTATTTTGCATTGGTAGGGGAGACCTAGGAGAGTTGTAACAGAGGAGAGTTGTGACAAAGACGATTTCTCCCTACCTATAATAGTTAACGATATTGTAAAAATGCTCGTTTGTCGCTCTAGACACGTGCTACTTCACTCAGTACCCACCGGCGGCGCACGAGAAGCGGTTGCGTAATTACGACGTCTGCATGCAAAAAAATGCGAAAAGTAAGTTTTTCTTCAAAATTTTGATAGAATTTATATCACGTCTTATTACAAGTGCGTTGTTGTGTTATTTTTTCTTAAGTTGTATGGTTATTTAAGTCTCAAATCGTTGCATTGATCTTTTATGTTTGCATCGTGTTTAGAAAATATGAATCATTATTCGGACCAAGTCGTAATTTTGAGCACCTAGGAGAGTTGTGACAGCCTGTCACTATGTTTGTGCGTTAGTATATTAAGGTCAAATCTTGCAAGTGCAGTCCGCAATAAAAGCTTGTCTCAAAAAAATCATTTTCGATAAAAAAAAATATTTGGGATTGTAGTGCGATATTGCATGCTGGATGACTTCTTTATTTGTTTCAGAATGCCTAATAACTATACACGAAAGACTGGTAAAGGCATTGCTAGTGTCTAAGTACTCAAATAGTCTAAATACAAAGCTGTCACAACTTACCTCGGTGATAGGGGAGTTGTGACAGAGCGAGTAGTTTTTCTTTTTATTGATTTTCTCGGAAACCGTAATACTTAAATTAATTTTGATGATTGTTTTGGAAAGGGAAGGAATAGTGCTATCTTAATTTACATAGATCATAAATACGGAATATTTCTTGAGCTAGATATGTCCCTTAAATTAAAAATTGTCACAACTCTCCTAGGTCTCCCCTAACCCGATTTTCAGCGAAGCGAAGCCTTCGACTTACAGTTAAGTATGTTAGAGGTTCTGCTGAAAGCCAGCTGCATTCCAGGTGAAATCCTGGATGCATAACTGAGCTGTAACACTTTTGTCAATAGAATCAAAGGTAACTAAACAAAATATATAAAATTGCATAAATCTATTGACAAATAAATGTTTTTATTATTAAAATATTAGTTTTACTATATGCCTACCTCTTCGTTGTAATTTTACATATTTTTGAAGTAAAACTTCTTTATGCACGCTTGACTTGGGGAGTAAGCTGGTGAATGCGTGACGAGAGCGTTATGAAAAGTGTGATCGGGCGATGCGAACTGAAGTTGAGAGGGAGATATAAGTTAGTGAAGATAGAAAGAGTTACTTTTCATATATTACTGTAGGGGCTAGAGAGAGGTGTGAGCAAACATTTTCTTTCTCTCTTTCTCTCATAGCCAGTTACGTTTCGAATATCATGAAGAATGGAGAATTTATAAAATAAATAAATGTTTATTCCGGTATGTGGGGAGAATAGTGCAATCCCACACATTCCATAATGGTTATAATACATAATATACAAAATATCTGAAGAGAAAAAATAAATAAGAAAAGCAGGTAAATATGATTATAAATGCACGAAACAAAGGTGATAAGATATAAGATATAAGATATAAGAAAATAAGAAGATATTAATAATCATTGGCTTTTAGAATTCTCTGACCACATTAGGAGCCAGTATTTTTCTCCAGTGTGCATCAATGCTGAATGATGGACTGAGGCGGGCTTCCATGACTAGGATATTACCAGAGCTGCATATCCTTTCCCTCATTCCTGCCACCCTGGATCTAATAAGGGCTGAAATATAATTTTATAAGTCAGTGAAAAATTAGTTATTACTTCATTCGTGTGGTCTAAAGCACACTCGTTTTTTTAACATATTTTTTTTTATTAATTCGGAAGAAATTTTACAAAGTAATAGAAACTGGTAGGTTTTGTGATACGTTTACTAATTTAACTGTTTGCTCAAGCTGTCGTAAAAATGTTTGCTTCGTTATATATATATGTGGCATGACGGAATCAAAACAATTACGATTAAAGAAATTATTTTTATTACGTTTATAATTTATGTGTATTGGTGTAAAATAAATAATACAGTAATTCATTCAATTCGCTGAAGTTAGTCAGTTTTTATTGCATTTAGGATGAGAATTACTAGTTAAAAATAGTTGTTTTATTAGATATCTTTGATATATTACGAGAAACGAATATTTTTATTATGCATTGTCTAATTATCATCCAGAAGTAAATGACAACATTATAAAAAGAGACAAATACATACATCTATAGGATTTAGTCTGGGGTGAATGAGATAGAATGAAACTTTGAGTGTGGGGGACAATACACTTTACCTTTGCTATGTAAAAATACTAAGAATAAATAAAAATTTTAAAAAATTACCGCATTGGCGGCTTTGATTATGAGCTCACTTTTCAAGACTCCTATTGGTTGAGATTGTGTGGGTGATGGTTTCAGTTCTACCGCGTGTGAACTGCACTCCTTTTTTTGTTGGTTTGAAATGAGTGAGAATGAGTTTCAAATCACAATTGTGCTAAAGAATTTTCATTGAAAGATTGAAACCTTCAGAAAACCAAACTTTGAGAGAATGAGACGAATGCAGAGTATCAGGAGTAGGATAATTGTAGGGTTTATTATTTTACATTTAATTCTACGAAGCATCGCACAAAGTGGAAATCGATTAGTCTATCTCATTCTCTGACAGGATAAATCCTATAGATTTATGTATTTGTCTCTTTTTAGTGTCGCTTTTTCGTTTTATCTAGTTTCAAATGACAATGTTGCTAAAAAAGTTTTCACTTCAAAAATCCTAATATTTTGCGTGGTATAAGTTATAAGTTAGTGATATTTCGGTAAATAACTAAAAGGTAGGTTTATCCAAAAGCGAGGCTAGCGAAAAATGCACATCGGGACTCGACATGGTGACAATGACGCATGAAAATTGCATTTGCATCGACTGGACTTCAAATGTTGCTGATTCTCCGAAGGGAATTAAATTATTGTGTTAAACAATGGATTGATCACTTCACACTTTCTCTGTCACTAAAGGCATGACTGTGTAAACTTGGTAAAAAAAACAACAAGAAGAGCCTTTTAAAATTCCATGGTTCTTTCAAGTTGGATACTACATCTAAAGAGAGTCGAAATGAGAGTCATTTCGAGATAAAGATCTGGACGCGTTAATGGGAAGAAATAATTTTTATTAAGCTTATCTGATTCTCCACTGCGCACTGTGGAGAAATCGAAGATATCAAACCTTTACGAAGTGCTTTAAGTAATTGTAAGTAGTTACGAATTTAATGACTTCAATTTCTTCTGATTTTAAAGTTTTTAATTGCTTCAACTGAGTTCAATTTCATCTCAACTGAGTTCAATTTCATCGAAACATGAATTATTGTTTAAATAAAAATTAATTAAAAGTCTGTAAATCTACGAAAAAACAGTAATTAGTCATAAAAGTGATCGTTCTTAAGCAACGAAATATCAAGCGGTACCGAAAGTATCAATTACATTAAATCTCCAAAGCCTATAAAACAAAGACTGCATTCCCCCAGGTAGATAATACTTGTAGAGTTTTTGAAGTGAAAACTTCTTCAGCACAATTGCGATTTAAAACTCGATGAAACGAAAAAGCGACACTAAAAAGGGACAAACACGTGCATTTATAGGATTTAGCCTGTGAAAGAATGAGATAGTATAATCGGTCTCCTCTTTGTGCGATGCTTCGTAGCCTCCCCACTCTCTTCTACCTCAGATTTTTTTTAAGGTTTCACTTCCACTGCACACTTGAACGCTTTGATTTTTTATTATGTAGGTATCTCTTTTTAACTTAATAAAAAAAAATTGCATAATGTATTTAACATACATAATGAAACTATTAATACCAAGTACTAGAGGCTCCGGACCAGAGGTGGGTGCCAAACTCAACACAGGAAGAGGAACATGAACATATTTAAATATATTGACCAGAGAAGGCTAACTTTCAACAAAGTATTAGATCATAACCGCCGTGGTTAAAGACCATCGTTTAGAATCAAAGCATCGCTTGTAGTTTGTAATTATTCTTTTCGGGTTTTGGAAACCAAATCTGCACAGCCTGTTACAAGGTAGGGTTTTCTTTCAAAGTTGGATTTCCTTCAGTGGCGGTTTGCGGTGTTGAAAAGTGGAGAGACGCAAACATTTTTAGTCAGTATTATGTAAACCTACACCTACCTATTAAATCCAACATTAGAAAAAAAACTAAGGAAATATTACTTACGTCAATTATACTAATAATGCGCGGAACACAAGATAGACCGTCAACCTCAAATTCGGCGTACTAAATTAATGCAAATAGCCGTGCTTCGTAGGTACCTAGTGCGGCGTCCTAAGTGTTTATTGGTTGCGCCTCAAACTAACAACCCGAGACCGCGTAACGGCTACCTTACATTTCAGTTCCACATGACTTCTCCACTCCCCTCCGCCCACATGAAATCAGCGGCCCTCGGAGGCGGGCCCCATCACTGCCTCCGTAGCGTATTATTATGTAGTGGCTCGGCGCGGCGGCCGCGTTGCCCTGATGTGATGAGTTACATAAAATAAAAAAAATGAAGTCCATGTGAAATTTTAACCGAAGTAACTTTAAGACGTAAACAATTTATAAATTGGTAACATTTAAATTAAACTTTTACTATATTTTGGATGTATGGATTGGATACATGTATCTTGAAATCCACTTTTCTTCTCTAGGTTTTTGAGAAGGCACAGCTCCCCTTACCTCATGCCACTCATATCTATCGTATACGAACCGCCACTGATTTACTTTCAATTCAAAAGTGCCGCAAGTGAGAAGATGATTGTGCCTGGAAGATGAGTAATTAAGATTATATTATTTGACATTAAAATTCTGCAGAACTCAGATAGCGTCTATCTTTGTCAATGTTTACCGCTAAGTTATTGCTCTTCTCAAGAAAACGCAAATAAATTCTTCTTCATTTTATTATCGTAAGTACGGGCGGAGATTTATAAAGAATGCATCTGGCAACACTGGGATGTTTGATTACATAATCCTCGGAATAAATATAATATGATACACCTACATAATACAATTTTTATTGTGCATGTAGGTTCATGTTGCTTTCAGTAAGTACCCGGTACTTTTGAAACTGCAACACCATTTTTTATTTGTTTTATTAATTTTTATGATTGATTGAAGACGCCGTTCCACACGAGTTGGAAACCTAAGTGACTGATACGAATGCAGTTCCGCTGAGATGTTCTTGTATTAATGGCCTGGTGATATGTACCTAACCTTCGATAGAAGAAGGGGTGAGAAGATATAAAAAAAAAACAATTGTAACAAATAAATAAAATTATTATTTTTAATTGTTAAACTAACGTTTAAGACAAGATTTTTATGCATAGCACAAAGGGTAACAATTATTATATATAATAACTATAATAATTGTTACCCTTTGTGCTATGCATAAAAATCTTGTCTTAAACGTTAGTTTAACAATTAAAAATAATAATTAATATTTGACAAGTTTAAGTATTTCCCCAATAAATGAAGACATAATTTGTCTCGACGCCACCTAGCGACGGATTTAACACTAACAGTGTCTCTGTCACGAAAATAAAGTTGGTGGTTTTCAGGTGGAAAAAATATAATAAGCAGTAATTGTTGAATGAAACACTAGTATATATTGAATCATTTGGCGGGTATAAGATAAGCCGCCATAGCTCAATTGGGAGAGCAGCTGACCGGCAATCAGAAGGGCACGGGTTCGAGTCCCGTTGGCGTCATGTATTTTTTCTCGGAAGATTTTTTCAATGTGGATGAGTGTTTCAGGCTGATAATTATTGCTTATAATAAATAAATAAAAATAACACCAAACCAAGGCTAGTTTCTTGTTTTTATCTTTCTTTTTTTTGCAGTTTAATTGATTATTTTAAGGTTCCATAGCTCGTGATTTAATACATTAGTGGCTTGACGTATCCATATATAAATACTGGTCCAAATGACGTGACGCCATGGCTCAGCGTTTGAAAAAAAATTGTAAAACATGTAAAAAGGTTTTCAATAAATATTTTTGTTCCCTGCTTGGTATTATGCAGTAGGAAGTCATAAGTGAATAATATTATCTATAAGTTATTTTTGAGAATACCGAATAAGAGTTTCAACTACTCAGATCCGTCTGGAACCAGTGGGACTACGACATCTCAAATCGGGTACGCTGTGAGTCTGAAGGTTACGAGGAAGGGTAAGGAGTAGGGACGAGGAAGGATGGAAAGTACCTAATAAGACCCGGTCTCTAAAAACGGCTAAAGCCATTTTTAATGCAAAGTTTCGACTCTGAAAGTATCTACCACTCTGCGAAATTGTGCGAGAAGGTAAAATTACATTATGATGATGAAAAATATTAAAATTTCTTTAATTTTCACCACGCCAGACCTCCAAATTTCTAATTTCGTAGAATAAAAAATTCGAGTGCAGTTTAAGCGAAACTTTACCAAAACAATCTCAACCAATACTTGAAAAGTGAGGTCATAATCAAAGTGACCAATGAGCGCAGACCTAGCGTAATTTCCGTTTCATATCTCAACCAATAGGAGCCTTTAAAAGTGACATCGTAATCAAAGCGGTCAATGAGCGCAGTTGTGCATCGCAGGTGCGGAAATCGTCATTTCCGTTTCATCCGAAATGCAAATCAAAGCGGGGCTATAAAAGTTTCACTTCAAAAATATTGTCATAATTAATTGTCTTAATGTATATTTTTTACAACAATAGTAAATAATATAATTTAATATTTACTAGCATTGCCCGGGCTTTACGTAATCAGATTTAGACAATAATTTTGACAATGCAGTGTACAATTTTATCAAAACTATCAAAATTTTACATTACATTTTACATTACATTTTACTTTACATTTTACATTACATTTTACATTACATTTTACATTACATTTTACATTACATTTTACATTACATTTTACGTTACATTTTACGTTACATTTTAAGTTATATTTTACATATAATTTTACATTACATTTTACATTTAATTTTACATTACATTTTACATTACATTTTACATTACATTTTACATTACATTTTACATTACATTTTACATTACATTTTACATTACATTTTACATTACATTTTACATTACATTTTACATTACATTTTACATTACATTTTAAATTACATTTTACATTACGTATTACATTACATTTTACATAAAATTTTACAATACATTTTCATTACATTTTACGTTAAATTTTTAATTACATTTTACATTAAATTTTATATTACATTTTGAATTACATTTTAAATTACACTTCACATTAAATTTAACATTATATTTTACATCTAAAAAGTCACAGGAATCACTGGTTAGACAAGTACCTACGTCCCCTGACATCCTGTATAGATTTTATTGTTATTTTCCTAATATGTCAGCGTATTAGGATTGTAGGCCATCCAATAATAACAATAAATGTAGATTCTTACATCATTATATGTGTGGGTAGAAACATCATTTTTAAATAAGCATGTTCATCCATGTCTCATGTAAAACGGGGTAAGTCATAATAAAATGACGTAAAATAGTGTGACTTCATTCATACTCGTATCATATTGTTGTTATTCGGTTGCTGCATGTTTATATTGTGTATGTTCATGACGGCGCCACAAATTTTCCCGGTCTAGGAAATTTAACAGTTCTGTTGACCTTAGCCAACCTTGCTCGGCTTATTTTTCAATTTAAAAATAACATTATGTGAAGTGTCGTAGGACCAATGAATATAATTATGTAATGTATGGTCACATGACGAAATTAGAATGGCGTAAATTTTAACTTAACCTAACCTAACTTTCGTATTTTTCAAATGTGAAATTTAATCTCTCACTCATACTTTCGGTTGTCTATGATGTGCTCTAGTTATTACTAAGATAACATCTGGTTGATGAATTAACTCAAATTGGCTATGAATTTAAGAGTCATGTCGTTTTCAAATTGTAACTGATTGTTTAAAAAATTGTGATGAACAATTAAGCAGCCACTTATAATATTTTAAACTTAAAATCATTTTAATTCCCATTTTCAAAATTGGAATTGATTTGTGGAGAAATCAGGCCATCCCGTGATTTTTCACGTGTCTGCGCTAGTAATCATTCTAAAATGTAAAGCTATTAAAACAACAGATTTTTAACGTTTGTATTTCCAGAAGGTACAATTCTTTCCACCCTGGTACCTACAACAAATTCACGCACATGTATTTTTGGATTTGTTTTGAATTTAGGTATCATTTTCGAAATTATACCTAGACGTAATTATAAAAGAATTTTTTTTTCCTTCGTGGCTTTTCACCCCAAAGGAGTGTTCTAGCCAGTGTCAAGTGAATGACTTTGTAAATAATGTTTGTAAGTGTAATTTTGGGTTAATATTTACAAATTTGGTATTAGTAACAAGAAAATAAAATCTACATTACATAATAATAATACGCAAAACTCTCAGAATGCAAGATGATTGTAATAGGCCACTTGCATGGATTTCATAACGACTTGGAAAAAATCGTGTGGATAGATCTTTTTACTAAGATTGCGAAAATGTTACTTAAATTTTTTAGAAATGTACAATTTTTTTTTTTTTTTTAAATAAATAAATCCATTATTTGGACTCGTGACGTCACTACATAAAAATGTCCCGTCTCCGAAAATGTTCCTATCAATTTTGTAAAATTCCACACTAATTTATTTTTTTTATATGGCATCACTTTGATTTCAGGCGAATTTTTGAATTTGAGATTTAACGATCACTAGATTTATTGTTTGTTCCCTGCGAACTTATCATTTGGTTTGACTTTTTGTCAGATGTTATGAAGAGAACCCCGTACATTTTAGATGTCGGTACGTGTTTTAGAGGTATAATGGTTATGGTGCTGATTTTAACAAAATCAAATTTTATAATATTCTTATTTTTATTATAATTTACAAGTACAAGTATATTACATTGGATTTAGTAACATAGACGTTGTACATTATAATGATTTATGATCAATAAGATGGATCAAGGAAAAAAATATTTATGAGATGTAAATATTTTTGGTATGCCTCGTTATTCTCCGTGTGGAAAACGTTGTTTTTTTTAAAATATTTTCAGCTATGTAATTATCGTTTTTTCGAACCTATAAAATTGTGTCCCGTCTTTCCGGTTTATAAAAAATGGTCTGATTTTTCGTATTGAAATTTTCAAAAAATCACCAGGGTTTCAAAAATACGATAAAAAAAATGTCTTAAAATATTTGCCTACACCGGAATTTTTTTTAATGTGATGCAAGTGGCCTATTACATACACAGCATGAATTATTGCGTTGCTTCAAAATTAGTATCATACGAACGATAAAGTACCTACCCATTAAACAATAGTACGAGAAAAAATATTTTGATTGACGTTTTTAATTTGTAACTGTGTTTAGAATTCAGACAAGCATTAAAGTAGGTACCTACTTGTACCTATTATTTTTAACAGAAAATTATTTTGATTCTATTTCTAAATTTATTATTCCTTTTGTTTAAAATTTTTTATATTAATCTTGGCAAGTAATGTCAGATTTCGTGATTTTTAAGGATGAGAACTTGTCATGCAATGTAATCAATCCTACAATAATTATAATATCCTGACATTTTTTACAGGTGCTTTTTTAAGTATCTAAGTTTTAAAAAGTTGCGTTTTACGCATAGTAGACACTCTCAATTTGAAATGTATTTTACTTTTTATTTACCTTTCATGAAAAACAAAGGCTACCGTCTAACTGTGCCAGTGTCATTTCATTCCTCTTTACAAAATTAATCATTTTATATAGATAATAGTTTTAAAATAGTATTGTAAATTAGTGTAATATAGTTTTTACTTGTATATTTGTTTTCACTGTAAGTATTTGTGTTATATAATTGGTTCTTCGGAGCAGTTAAGGTAAGATTTTTTTTTTGATTTGTGTGCTGTAGATTTATTCGAAAATGGATAAAGAAAAACCACCTGATCCCCCAGATGATGGTTTGCTATCTGAATCCTCGGGTGTTACAAAAAAATAATCGCGGTTAATATTCCGGAGGCTTCGGACTTCGTAACGATTACCTCAAAAAAAAGAAAAATTGCTAAACCAGCAGATAATAGAAATGCAACAGATTTTGAACAAATACATCGAAAAACACCCTCCACGCAAAACGACTCCCTTCCAAATAATTCTGTTTTACAGGATGTAATTCCGTCCACTTCTTCCTCGATTTCAAGTCTAACTCCAGCAAGCCCTTCAACCACACCCGCCCCACTGGTAAACAATACTCCTTCACAAATGTCACGTCTGTATAATAATCTTGATAGACCACCTTACATTACACACGTGACTAAAATTTCAAAGGATGAAAAACAATCAAATTTATACGATGTGGACTTTGGACATTTTATGTTTAAAAATAAAATCCACCCTGTCTGGAATGGAGTAAAATCGGTTGGGCGTAACCGTCTTTCTGTTGAATTCAAGACAGCGGCTGAGGCCAATAGCTTTGTAAAATCTGATGTTGCCAAAAAAAACTCGTACAACGTTTTCATACCTACATATCAGGTTACAAAGTTAGGTGTCACAAAAGGGATCCCACCTCACTGGTCGATAGAGGACATCCTGGAAAACATTACTGTTCCTCAAGGTTTCGGAAAAGTTTTAAAAGCGCGTCGTCTAAATTACAGGTTTAATACGGGAAACTCTGTAGAATGGAGACCCTCCCAATCCGTTGTCCTAACATTTGACAGCAAAGACCTTCCACAAAATGTTACTATGTTTAACGTCTCTCTACCAGTAGAGCTCTATGTGTTCCCAACTGTGCAATGCTACAAGTGCTGCAGATTTGGACACACGAAGAACCTCTGCAGATCAGAACCCCGTTGCTTCAAGTGCAGTTCGTCCCATAGTGGCGATTCCTGTGATAAAACAGAGGAAAATTATAAATGTTTAAACTGCTCCGGTACCCACATGTCCATCAGCAAAACTTGCCCTGAACTGTCAAGGCAGCGCAATATTAAACACACAATGGCCGAGAAGAGCATCTCTTATGCGGAAGCATCAAGAATGTTTAACAAATCCATTCCATCTTATTCTGAAGTAACTTCCAAAAATTCTAAAAAATCCACCCCTTCTCAACCTTCTTCTTCTTCATTTAGAAAAACTGTTGAAAGGGTCGTGAAACCTAGAGTTCTAACAAAAAAAAATAATGCTAATCACGAATCCCTTCTGTGGTTCCCTAACGGACAAATTCCTTCCAGTTCAAATTTCAATTCTTACCTAAAGTCATCTACTAAAGAACAAAATTATAATATAGACCTTAACTCTACACTAATCACCTCATTTTTACATATTTTACAAACTTTAAATAAAAACAACATTCAAATACCGTCCCACGTTGCTAAACAAATTACTAATATTATCAACTCAACTAGAAATGGCTCCTCTGATGAGGATTCTTCAGTGGAATTGTCATAGTCTTAGAAATAAGACTGAAGAATTTTTAAACACATTACACTCAAACTCAATTGCAGTGGCTGCCATCTCGGAGACGTGGCTGGAACCGGATTCTGATTTCAGAGTCAGGGGATACCACTGTCTTCGAGACGACCGTCAAGATGGAAAGGGCGGCTCCGCTCTTTTCATTAAAAAATCATTACCCTTCTCCCCTGTAGATGTAAAACCAATTGGTTGTCCTTTTCAAGTGACGGCCGCAAAGGTTTTTGACACTACAATAATTTCTTTGTATATATCACCATCTAATAAACCTTCTAAATCAATCCTAAAAGCTATGTTTTCCAAGGTCACTACCCCTTCTCTTGTTCTGGGAGATTTCAATGCCCATCACGGATTATGGGGAGCTCACAATTGTGACAGAATGGGCAGAGATATTGTTGATCTACTAGATGAACTAGACTTTTGTATTATCAATGATGGTTCTCCTACTCGTCTTCAGGTGCCTGGTCAGCGACCCAGCATGGTTGATCTTACTATTTGCAATTCCAACATAGCCGCATCCCTGTTATGGAAGGTTTTGGATGACCCTCATGGGAGTGATCATTACCCCATCCTCATTGAATCCTCAAATATTTATCATTCCAACAAAAATGTCAAGTGCAGTAGTCGAAAACCAAGGTTCTTAACTGCCAGAGCCAACTGGAATGACTATTCAAATCATACAAAGTTCTCTGTGCAAAATCTGCCCTCTCCAACTACAGAAAATGTTGCGGAATGTTACGATTTATTTGTGTCTGCAGTCATTACGGCCGCAGAAAAATTTATCCCCATTAAAACGACACGTAACAAAGGGAAACCTCCCCCAGCTCCTTGGTGGGATATTGAATGCTCAGACGCAGTAGATATGAGGAAAAAATATGCGAAAATTTATTCAACAAATATGAATATGGAGAACTTCCTTCAGTATAAACAAATTGAAGCTAAGACCAAACGTCTTCTAAAAAACAAAAAACGTCAAGGCTGGAAAAAATTTTGCACATCATTATCTCCCGAAGTTCCTCTTTCAGTTGTTTGGAATTCAATTCGAAGGTTTAAGGGTTCTCACGTCCCAACGGTGACTCGACCACTCACTTCAGAGTGGGTGAAGGAATTTGCCGATAAACTAGCTCCTCAAACTGCAAGTAATTTTAATGAAACAGAATTCACATACTCATTTAAAACACGGGGTTGGATGGACACCCACTTCAATTTAACGGAACTTAGGGAGGTCTTAAACGATCTCACAGACTCATCCGCTGGTGTAGATGGAATTCCTTATAGCTTTATTAAAAACTGTGACGTTACCACACTAAACTATTTTCTTTCAATTATAAATCTGATCTTTGACTCCGGCAAAATTCCATCATCCTGGAAAACTCAAATAATTGTTCCCATTCTGAAACCCCAGAAAGACCCTAACTCTGGACTTTCTTACAGACCTATAGCTCTGTCATCTTCCTTAGTTAAAATAGCTGAACATATGATCAAAAGACGTCTAGACTGGTATGCAGAAAATGAGAAAATTCTTCCCAGCTCTCAGTTTGGCTTTCGAAAAAGAAAAAGTACGATCGAAAGTGTGTCCATCCTGACTTCTGATATCCAGTTAGCCCTGGCCGATAATGAATTCCTTGTCGGTGTTTGCCTTGATGTGTGCGGAGCTTTTGACAATGTTTTATTGGATGTTTTATTTAATAAATTATTAAAAATTGGCATCCCTCGTAAGCTTTCCAGTTTTATAATTAACCTCCTTCTTACCAGGAAAATTCAAATCCAGGTGCTGGATTCTCCTCCACTGGAAAGAACAGTAAACAAGGGTTTGCCTCAGGGCTCCGTCCTTAGTCCTATCCTTTTTAATATTTATACCTTTGACCTGCATCGGAGTATGCATCCATCTTGTAAAATACTCCAGTATGCGGATGATCTTTTTATATATATTTCAGGACGAATTATTTCTATTCTGGAGGATGTGATTAACATTTGCATGAAAAACCTTGACACCTGGTTAAAAAATCACGGCTTAGAAATTTCTCCGTCCAAAAGCAATGTTATCGTCTTTTCCAGAAAACGTGTTACTCCGCGTGTAACAGTCCAAATAAATAATTCAATTCTCCCTATGCAGGTACAAATAAGATTCCTTGGGGTAATTTTAGACTCTAAGTTAACATGGAACCCGTATGTTAATTTAATCATTAACAAATGTCAAGCTGGCCTCAACACTTTACGTGCCGTTTCACGGGTCTGGTGGGGAAGTCATCCATTCACCCAAAAACTTTTTTATAACGCATATGTTAGGAGTCATTTGGATTACGCGTCATTCCTCATTGAACCCACTTCTAAAAAGAACCTCGCAAGGTTGGACCGTATTCAATTTCAATGTTTAAGATTGATTATCGGAGCAATGCGTTCTTCCCCAATTAACGCTTTACAAGTGGAGGCTGTGGAGGCTCCTCTTCATTTCAGAAGACAGTTCTTGGCTGACAAGTTTTTATTTAAATGCTTAAGACTCTCTAATCACCCACTGAAAGACAAAATTACTGCACTCACTGCTCAAGTGAAATCACTTCCATATTGGAGGAACAAATCAATCCCTCTTCTTGTTAAAAGCCTCCATACGTACTGTTCGTATAAACCCCTCTTAAATCCATCAGACAGACTTCCTTTATATGCCAACTCCTTTCGTATTCATTTGTGTAAACCAAATATTCTTTTTTCTCTCGGCATGATTAACAATCACGAAGCTCCAACAAAACTTATCGAAATTTTAAATTCGAAATATTCCAACTGGAAAATTATTTACACAGATGGTTCCAAGTCTCCCTTATCAAACCATGTGGGAGCGGCATTCCACTGTCCATCAGATCAAGTCGATAGAAAAATTAAACTTCCAAAAGAGGCTTCCGTTTTCACTGCTGAATGTATAGCCATTTTTGAATCCCTCAAATATATTGACGATGTTAACATTGGAAAATTCTTAATTCTCTCCGATTCCCTGAGTGCACTTCAAAAATTAAACTCTTCCCCTTTCCATTACCCAGAAGACAATTTCTGTGTTGGAATTCGCACTTTAATTCATAAATTAACCGACTCTGGCAAAGAAATCGTCTTGGCTTGGATACCTAGTCACTGCGGTATCCCTGGAAATGAAAAGGCCGATTCATTGGCGAAAGATGCCATTATTTCGGGGGATATTTTATATACATTTTTAAACACCGATGACATTTTCATAAAATTAAAGGAAAAAATGATTTCCACATGGCAGAATCATTGGGAAGAATCTAGTCAATCAAAAGGATATAGCTTTTTCACAATTCAGCCAACGATTCCTTCAAAACCGTGGTTTTCAAGACTTTCTTTTAACAAACTCTCGACATCATCCATTTGCCGCATGCGGATAGGGCATTGCTGCCACAATGTTCACCTGACAAAAATTCATATTAAGAATTCTGCGATGTGTGAATGTCGTCTTGGTGAAGAGGATCTCAATCATATTTTTTTCAGTTGTCCTTTAAATAATTCATACAAAAATTTCTTCCCTCACCTAATCAGTTCGGGTATATTGCCTCCCTACAACATTGCATGCCTGTTATCTTCTGTGAACAAACGCGTGTATAAAGTCTTGGCTAATTTCCTGAATATTAACAGCATCAATTTGTAACTGTAAGTTAAGTTTCATGTATTTATTTATTTATTTTATTTTTTACGCACAATAAATTGTGTCAGCATATCTTTTAATTTCCTTGTTATGTTTAATTAAAATCATCTCTTATTGTAATAATTTTGCGTATTATTATTATTATTATTTGTATAGTATTATTATATAATGTAGATAGGTTCTTGTTATTAAAACTAAATTAGTTAATATTAACCAAAAATTACACTCACAAAATTACACTCACAAAAGCATTCACTTGACACTGGCCAGAACACTCTTTTGGGGTGAAGAGCCATTAAAAAAAAAAAAAAAAAAAAAAATTTACCTTTCATTAAACATTTTCAACTTGCAAGCCGCCGCTACCCGAATTTCTATTGATTTCTTACGTTTCTCCCTTAAGGGTCGGGTATCAAACCGCGCTGACGCTGCAGTTAGGTATTTCTTGTACTTGTAGACAAACACGGCCGCAGCTGACCGCCTGCGTCTGACTAGAGGAGATGTGGGTATACTAGACACTACGGACTTAGGAAATAAAAATACACTTGCCTTATAAAATTAAAATTTAGTTCCTACTATAATAATGGATACAGCTTAACATACTAAGAATCATATTGTGAAATAGCGTGGATAGCTCATAGAGACATTTGCGCCTGGGTCAACTGCCCATTCACTGCAGTTAGGTATTTTTGGTAGTTGCAAACAAGCTCGGCCGCCGCGATCTACTGTGTATTTCGGTTAGATTCAGGCACGGCTGGTGAGCATTTTGACAAAATACGGAATAAAAATACACTTGCTTTGTAAAATTTTAATTTATTGCCAACATAATTAATACAGCTCTACAGACTATAAATCATATTATGCAAGGGTAAGGATACGTGGACTTTTTTTAGCCCCTGGACCTTTACAGACGTCTTAGTTTTTGACTCAATGTGACATAGAATCTAATGGTGTTTTGATGTAGAAAAAATTTTTGGTTCATATATTGTTTGTATAATGTTATTAATTTTTTTATAATTTTACCAAAAAATAATGGGTGTGAATAAGTTACGACAACCAGTTTTTACTCTGCGCCTTAGAAATTAAAAAACCGGTAGTTTTGTTTTTGAAAGTTTATTTATATGCATACAATTTTTTTTTAATACCTAGTAAGAAAGAATATATTTTACAATTTATCTTTGATATATATAAAGTAGAACGAAGCACATTTAGAAAAAGACAGTCAAAAATATAAAGAAGTTCAGACACATTTTTAAGAAACAACTAAATGTTTTATTTTTATTTTTATGTACCTTACAAAGTCCCAACTGTTATCAATCGCCTGGGGCCATTGATTGGGGTATGTTGTGAGGCTGAATAAGGTGGGAGGGGAATAATATAGGGGAAGTACCTGGCTATTCAGATTTGGTCACCACACACGGCTAAAGCCATTTCAAGCAACGTTTCAATTCTGAATAGTGGTCTTACACCAGGGCGATACATAAAGTATCTTCCACTCTGTTTTTTTATAGAAGGCTGTTGAAAAGTTTTTTTTTCTTTGTATAAAACACGCTTAACTCGTGTTGTGCGTGTTACAGGTAAAATTGCAAATGTTATATGTAAGTTCAAAATAAATTAATTATTACCCACAATTACTATAGTTATTTCACAGCATTATCCAAAAATAACAAAGTTACTATTATATACTTGTTTACTATTATATAATTTTACAATTGAAAAATGTCCTCCACAACACAGGTGAATTGCTAGCGTGGAGGACATTATACTATACATTTGTAATGTAAACTTATTAATAAAAAAAAAAACAAAACAATACAGAGTGATAAGTGTTAGCTCCTCATTTATTCATAAGACTGTCATTTTGTAATGACATCATCCTTTCTCCATGTCTATTATCGATAATTCTAAACATTCACAAAAAGTGTGGTAGATCATTCATTATAGCTAAAAGTTTATATGGAAGGCATTACTCAGGCCGCTTATGTTTATTTAAAAAAACTTACATGTTCACTGATAGTTTCTGTTATAACGACGTCATTTATATTGCTTCTGCTGCTTTCCTAAAAAAACATATAAAATAAATTTATTTGTAATAATACAACCCAGAATTTACCCAACATCGAAATTCATTCGATTTATCAATGGATCTGACAGTCGTTGTTTTCAATAAAACTTAGTTACAATTTGAACGGAATCGGTAGAGAACTCAAAATGGTCGTCGAAATTATGCATTTTGACATTAAATTCGAGTTCGGTGAACCCCAAACTCCTTAAACCTGATTTTGAACCAAATCGTCAAAGTACTTAAGATATTCAAGATGGATGCCGAAATTTTGCATTTTGACATTAGATCCGAGTTCAGTGCACGTCCAAACGCCCTAATCCTGATTTTGAACCAAATCGGTAGATAACTAAAGAAATTCAAGATGGATGCCGAAATTTTGCATTTGGACATTAGATCCGAGTTCAATGCTCACCAATACTCCCTAATACTGATTTTGAACCAGATCAGTCGAGAACACGAGAAATTCAAGATGGATGCCGAAATGTTGCATTTTGACATTAGATCCGAGTTCAGTGCACGTCCAAACGCCCTAATCCTGATTTTGAACCAAATAGGTAGATAACTAGAGAAATTCAAGATGGATGCCGAAATGTTGCATTTGGACATTAGATCCGAGTTCAGTGCTCGCCAATACTCCCTAATACTGATTTTGAACCAGATCGGTAGAGAACACGAGAAATTCAAGATGGATGCCGAAATTTTGCATTTTGACATTAGATCCGAGTTCAGTGCACTCCTAAACGCCCGAATTCTGATATTGAACCAAATCGGTAGATAACTACAGAGAAATTCAAGATGGATTCCGAAATTTTTAGATGTCAAAAAGCAAAATGACTTCAGTCCACCTTCGAACTACTTGTGATAGAAATCAGTAAAAAAATTAAATTTTTACATTATTACCTTATTCTCCTTTTCTTCCAGTGGGAGGGTCTATTTTTTATGGCACGGTAAGCAAGAATTCCTTTATTTTTACCCATTTTGAAGGTACCTGAAGTTTAAAAAAAAAAATCTGTAAACTGTAAATCAAGTTAAAAATAATTTATTAGATAATAATAAATATATTTTATTTCTACTTACCCGGTTACTGTAACACCTATCTCCTCAATGATTCCTTCGAAAATCGAATAAACAGCGAACAAAATTGCTGCGAAAAAAATATGCGTGGTCCCACCTTGACCGCTATCTCACGACTGAATGAATTCTGTGAAATTCAACCGTTATATAAGACATCGCGCGGCGTATTATTTTGCCATACATTTTTGTATGGCGGAGAAAAGTTGAAAAATTCAGAAAGTTTAGGCGAATTACAATAAAAATCTAGATACACTGAAGTGTTTTTAATTTAATAGCGTGTTTTAACATAGTGTTTACTCTGAGATTACGGAAGGATTTTTGGTAAAAATGTTTACAACAGGTTCAGGAGAGATAATCGCGAAGGCCTTTTTCAGCGTTTTAACTAAAGTTGCAGTATGTATAACTTATAGAATTTGTAAGATAACAGTAAAAAAAATTTAATCACTAGTAACTTTACACATTTTTCTAACTACCCGTATATAATTTTCTAGTATTGCTGCTACGAGACGTGGATGCTACTGCTAATGCGGAGCGATGTTTTCCAAACCCGACCCTTAAACACTTGAAGGAATTAATTAATAAATTTTTAAGGAATTAAACTCTTAAAAAAATATGAAAGACTTTTAAAGATAATATCTATATATTGCCAAATTATGTAAAATTCCCTCGATAGAAAAAAATCACAAAGTATGCTCCGAAAATTAGTATAAACACGTTTGTTTCATTATTATTTTTAATTTATAAACTAACGTTTAGACAAGATTTTTATGCATAGCACAAAGGGTAACAATTATTATAAGCAATAATTATCAGCCTGAAACACTCATCAACATTGAAAAATCTTCCGAGAAAAGATACTTGCCGCCAACGGGACTTGAAGCCGTATCCTTCTGATTGCCGGTCAGCTGCTCTTGACCACTGAGCTATGGGGGCTTATCAAATACCCGCCAAATAATTCAATATATACTAGTGTTTCATTCAACAATTACTGCTTATTATATTTTTTCCACCTGAAAACAACCAACTTTATTTTTGCGAGAGAGACCTTGTAAGTGTTAGATCCCTCGCTAAATATAATAAGCAGTAATTGTTGAATGAAACACTAGTATATATTGAATTATTTGGCGGGTATTTGATAAGCCCCCATAGCTCAGTGGTCAAGAGCAGCTGACCGGCAATCAGAAGGACACGGGTTCAAGTCCCGTTGGCGGCAAGTATCTTTTCTCGGAAGATTTTTCAATGTTGATGAGTGTTTCAGGCTGATAATTATTGCTTATAATAACGTTTGTTTCAGTTATTTTACAAGTTATATGTATGAAAAATGTCAATCTTGTTTCTTTGAATGCTGTTTTAGATAGCTCCAAAGAGATTTTTACTCAGTTTTAAACGAGTCGTGTATTATTACATACACATTTTCACAATTTTCGTTTCAATTTTATCGTTTTAAATATTAGCGCGCTCTCCATCATTCGTAATTTCAAATCCCTTCGTCTTCTTCTTTTTGAGCGAGGATACGGCACCTTAAGTAATATACATATATTATATATTTTTCATTGTTGCAATAACGGAATATTTACATTTTGTACTATTTATTGTCCGATTTATTATCTACACATTTCTTTCTCAAATTCTATTTTCTATTTCTTACTGTTTTATACCTGATACTACGTTATATTACGCAAAAACCAAAAGGCGTTAATGTTATAAATAAACAAATAATGTGATATAAATATAAATACGTGGGTAATAATGTGAAAACACAATAGGGCTGGAAATAAATTGAGTTTAAGCGGGAAAATGCATCCATATTAACGCTGATGAAATAAAGTAGAGGGATTATGAAAATGTAATAATAAATTTAATATTAACTGCAGTGGTGAATGATTCGTGTTGTTAAACGAGCCGGTCCGGAGTCCGGAGCGGCGCGGCGATTCTTCATTTATCCATATTATGTGTTGTAGTATTATAATGTAGGCTCCCCCTTCAGGAAATAATCGTGTGAGGGCGATTTCATAATATATCACGGTGACTTATATTAATGAAGCAAGGAGAGTGCATTCACTTTATCCTGTATTTCTCGTGATGAAGTGGTCCAACTTTTCATGCGCGTTTAACCGTTAAGTAGAAAAGTCCAAGGGAAATTAAATGAGCTTTTTTCTTCATTTGTTATGGCTTACAAAGCAAAAGCAAATTTAATCGAGAATTTAAAGAGAAAAGAACTTCAGTTTTCCCAAATGCATGACGCTTTTAGAATTTGGTGCAATTTAGTTCAAGATGTGAAGTACAAAAAATAATACGCTAAACGGCGTAAACTTGGCGTACTAATTTCATACTCCCAGAATTACACTGGACAATTGACGAAATTACACATGGCGTTACATTATGTTCTCTGGAGACATTTTTGACGATTTTTTTAATGAAAATGAAAGATAAAAAAATCAGTAGGTATTAGACAATTAGGGGCGGATTGAGGGGTTGGTTGGTTATTTGGCTGGGTGACAAGTGAGAAAGGTGGAAATATTTTTTTGAAGAAATATTTTTTGAAGAAATATTTTTTTGTTTGGTTTTGAAGAAAAAAAAAATTGAAAAAAAAGCATTAAAAATCACAAGTCAAGTTCTTCCATCTGCATATATAGATGAGATGGGAGCAAAATATTGAACTATTTTTACTGGTTTGCTGAAAACAATGAAAGAGTTCAGATTTTTATTATTTTGAATACTCGTATATGTCCGGTAATAATTATAATATATTCCGGTTTAATGTCCGGTCGTGTCTGAGTTCGATTAATCGGCGGCCATCCATCACGACAACAAGCAACATTTTCCATTACTGTGGTGGTAGTTTTTCTTTCTTTTTTAAGGTTTGAGGTGTGGAGTTAATGTAATAAAAAAAAGTAATGGTGAAAAATGTGCACCTACTTGAAAAGTTATGTTAAATTCATCGATAAATCGAGAAGGGTGTATTAGCTTTTTTTTAAATGACAAGATCATCATTTGGTCCAGGTTACGAAGACTGCCCATAAAAATGTGTGAAAGAGTTCAATGAAGTTGTTAAAATGTTAAAAAAAAAAACAGGGCGAATGCACGACGCTTTTGTCATTAGTGCAAAAAATGGGTACGATACTGCTTGGATTGCGATCTGGGCACTTTATAATAAGACGGATTAGGACTTCGCTTTTTTAAGTGTAACAACGCGATGGGAGCAAAGCTTAATTTGACATCGTGCCCTCCGAGACGGGCGGTGAGTTGGCGGGGAGTCCCCGCACCTCGGTCCGGAGCGGTACCGAATCTACCGGGTACACCGAGAGCGGTATTCGCTTCCGAGGCTCCTCAACTCGCGCCTCGCCGCGCTTCCCGCTTTACTTTACTTTAATCCTGCGCCGGCAGTTTCAGTGAATGGTCGTGCGTCGGCTGCTATCGCGGGTGCTCTCTATTCTACTCTTGCGTGTTCTCGCTGTTAGTGCTGAGTGCTCCGTATTGTGTTTTACGTGCTAGTGTGAATTAACAGTTCAATTGTAAGTCAAATTTTAATTATCGCTAATTAACTTAACTTTTCCACTTGTGTTTTTCACACATGCAACACGATAAAAAAATTGTGTTTTCATCCCATTTCGTTGTAATTATTATTGGTAATCTGCCGCTTTTACCGGCGTAAAGAAGAAAAACTTTCATTTATGTAAGTTTATTTTCCACTCGTGATATTTGGTTTCACTTGGCTTTATTTGGTAAACAATAGAAAAGTCGTAAAAATGTTGTTGCGGTTCTGCGAGTGATAATTTATTGTGTCAATCGACTCCCACTGAGGTGCATTTTGAGGAAAATGCGATTTTACGACATTTTCATGTTTGTCGGAGCATTAGCACACGCGTGGAAGTGCCTACTTTTAATGCATTGTTGCAATCAAATATAGCCGTTGTGGTGCTCAGAAGCAACACTGAACACTGAAACTTCCGTAACTGAAAGTGCGGCAAGTGAGGCAAGTGAGGCATGTTCAGTTGCTCGACTGCGATAAATTAATTTAACAGGCTTTTCTTGTTCATTATTATTTTAATTGCTGTTTTATTTTTGTGCGCAAGTGAGAAATTTACATAATGTATTTGCGTTTGTTCTGCGATCGTATTTATGTTGATTTTATTCGCAGCCGATGATATATTTTTTGCTAAGACGGTTTTTATTGCATTTTTTATCTTGTTTGTGCGTTTACTTATTATTACATCAAGATGTTTTGATGATTTTTTATGCATACAATTTTCTATGTTATTCACTCTGATAATACCTACTATTTAACTGTATACTATTTAATTGTATGATATTCACTTCTCGTGAAAACTGGAAATATACTTTCAGGTATTATGTTTCTAATAAGAGAAGAGAATTATGTCAATTTATGGATTTCTTTCCATTCACTTTAATGTTTACCGGTACAATATTCACTTTTGGGGAAAACAGTAAATATGCTTTCAGTTATTATGTTTCTAATAAGAGAACAGATTTAGGTCAGTGTATGGATTTCTTTCGCATCCCTTAGATCTTAATTATGATATGCACTTTTTGTGAAAATTGGAAATATACTTTCAGGTATTATGTTTCTAATAAGAGAAGAGATTTAGGTTAGTATATGGATTTCTTTCGCATCCCTTAGATATTAACTATGATATTAACTTTTCGTGAAACCTGGAAATATACTTTCAGGTATTGTGTTTCCAATAAGAGAAGAGATTAAGGTCAAAGTATGGATTTCTTTCCAAACCCTTAGGCCTTAACTGTATGATATTTACTTTTCGTGAAAACTGAAAATACACTTTCAGGTATTGTGTGTCTAATATGAGAAGAGATTTAGGTCAATGTATGGTTTTCTTTCCGATCCCAAGTTTAGACTGTTGTGTTGCTTTACGGGAGTAAGTTAACGAACTGGCGTGATCTTGAAATAATACGTGTATTTACTTTAAACAACACCTAGACTCGTAAACATTTACACCGCCGCAGTAAATTTTCATGTTCGTGTTAGAACACGTAATAAATAGACGTTTAGGGTTTTAAAATATTTAGCAATTTAGTTACAATAAGATTAAAATATATTGCTTAGTTTTTGAATAACTTAATGAGTAAAACATAATAATATACATAAAGGTGGCAGCCAATAAAAATGAAGATAACGTTGGTAATTCTTAGTGGAAGCACCAAACAGTTAAATATGACTGAAGGGGATAGGATCGAATTTTCTCAGTGGTTAGAGCAGAACTCCGGCAAGGTTAAGGTCTTGGGTTCAATTACTATATGCGACCGTATCTTTTCCTGAATTTTCATTTGAGAAACGCTAATATTTATCTATTACACGCCCTAGTGGGCTTTTCTTATAATTTTTTTACAAACTATTTGTATTGAAATAAATACTTAAAAACTTAAACAATAAAGATAATATATAAAGATAATGACAAAAAAGGTTGCAACAAAACACAAAACAAAATACATAGATAAAAATGTAAACAGAAACTAAGGATCCTCACGCATATAATTGAATTTAAGAGATTTTGCAAAACTAAATAGTAGTAGCATAGAAGTTATTTGGTAGGTACAATGGTCTATTTTAAAGAATAAAAATGGCAGAATATACAACATTTATACTGATTAGTTTTAAGATGAAATATATCTATATAATATATCTATAATATAGCCTGTGAAGTCTCGGAATCGGAGAATTTTGATAAGCTAGTGTCCTGGTGTTATTGAAGTAACAGGGTAATAAATGTCGGCATGATTTTTTTGGGAACATGGATATTGATAAATTGAAGCAATTCAGGACAGTCAATTTTGTAATGCAGTATTAAATCTGTGCTTATTCTTTCCGAAGGTTTCAATAGTGACATTTTATCCAGGAGTTAATTGTTATCAATTTTTTTGTATAGGAATATGCAATTTATAGTTCATAAACCTTAGAAACTTACGTTGAATCTTTTCAATGTTGTCTGAATGAATATTGTAAAAGGGAGACCATAACGTAGAGTTATACTCAAGTTGGCATCTGACAAGGGTTTTATAAAAAATGATAAATGTGCCCAAATTATTGAAAACTTTTGCAGCTCTCAACACAAAACCAAGAGTCTTAAGAGCCTTATTGACAATATTATCAATATGACATACACAGGTGAGTTTACTATCAGATATAATGCCTAGATCAATGATTTTACTAACACAATTTAAATTTTCATCATTTAATGAATACTAAAATAATATAGGGTTATTTATTTTGGAAATATTGTCTTCAACGATAAGTTATTTTTTTGCGTTAACTTAAATAGCATTCATTGAAATATTTTCAGCATGTTAACCATAACTCCGTACGGAGTTCCTAAGAAAAATAAATTCCCTCTGGGCCCATGTCATCTTTGAAGATGCTGTGTGGAGAGTCTTTTCGGGGAGAGGAAGGAGTGAACATGGACCTTAAAGACGATTGTGGGTTTCCTTCTGATAATTATCAGTCCGCACGACGTGATCAAATCAAAAATAAAACCTACACATGCTGTCAAACATATATTAAAAAAAACGTACATTTTAAAGTAATAACTAAGAAATCGACCGTCTTTAAATTACTAGGTAGGTACTTATGGCGGTCCGTGAGTTTTCAGTGATCTAGAGTGCTAAGATAAAAAAATACGACGTTATTGATATTGTTGCAGCTGAAAACGAATTTTATTTTATTTTCAAAATTTCAACTTTTTCTATGAAGATATACTGAAACGTGGATGCGGCGTAACCCCAAACTGAAAGAATAGTGAAGATTTTCATACAAAATATATATTTTGAAAAAAAAAAATTTTTCAGCTACAACAACATAAACAACGTCGATTTCTGCAATCTTAGCGCACTATCATTAGGGCAGATGTGATGATGGACACTGTAACGCTGTCCGAAACGTTGACTAAAGGAGGAGGTAGCGTAACACGGCATAACACCCCAAAAATAAACAACAAAAATACTTTTGGCCGAGAAAATCTAAAATCATATTTTTTTGTTTGTTTAAAAAGAAATTAATTTTAAATCCAGATCAATTGAGTAATGTATAACACTTTCGATAATAATGAGAACTTAATTTTCGATGATAATATTGCTTAATTTGCGTAATATATGTAGGTACGTAGACTGGAGCGAGGAATGAAGTTTCGCTTCTTTTTGTTGTGCAATAAAAATCACAAGTAATCATTTTTTTATATAACTATTTAACTAGTGGACATAATTTTAATTTACTACGACCATTTTATAAGCTGAGATAATCGCATTGAATGTTCGCGGAATTAAAATATTTATCAGTTAATTTTTGACACTACATCATATCATTTTGAAGTGAAAACTTGAAAAAAATTGAAACTTGATGAAACGAAAAATAGCAACACTAAAAAGAAACAAACACATCCATATGTAGGATTTAGCCTGCGAGATAATGAGATAGTTCAATCGGTCTCAGTTCATCGTTGAGCACGTGAACTGAAATTTCTGTAGCCCCGCTGTGATTTGAATTTCGGATGAAACGGAAATGACGATTACTGCATCTGCGACGAACCAACTGCGCTCATTGACCGCTTTGATTATGATGTCACTTTTAAAGGCTCCTATTGGTTGAAATATGAAACGGAAATTACGGTAGATCTGCTGTTGCTTTGATGATGACCTTACTTTTCAAGTATTGGTTGAGATTGTTTTGGTAAAGTTTCGCTTCTACCGCGTATAAACTGCACTCGAATTAATTTTATAGGACCTTAAGTATTAACCTTCTTTCCACCCTCGCGAATGTTTCTGGATTATTACAACCACATGACAACACATCTGAAAAGTTGTTTTAATCATTACAAAAACTCTTACGAAACTGTCAAAAATGTCACCATTTGACAATGACATTTTGCAAACCATCGACTGTTAAATCAAAATTCAATTTTCGAATAAACTCTTTAAAATAATGAATTTAATTGAAGTACTCACTTACGATACTCATCCAAATCGAATACTTTGAATCTAATCAAGAATTAAAGGTATTTTAAATACGTACCTATGTTAAGTACCAAATTTCATCGATTTTTACTATAACATATAAAAATGAATGTTTGTAATTTACGAAAAATGAAAATTCGTAAAAAAAATGGCATTAGATGGCACGCGAGCTGTTTGAAAATCTGAATGTACCGGGACTGAATGTATTGAACGCAGGAAAGAGGAGGGGATAGCGGGAGGGGTGTTCGCGGGAGAGGGGAGAGGTAAGCGGGGAAGGTGCAAGAGGAACGCTTGAAGGGACGGGGAAATGGGAGGGGAAGATAAGGCAGAAGGGGATTGGGAAAAGACCCGCAGGGAGAAACAATTTCTTTATTAGTGGCATTGCAACGCATGCCGAGAACTTGCTAGTATATTACATACATGCAAAAGTTAAACCACGCGAAGAAAACAATCTCTAAAACAATATTACTAAAACAAAACAACAAAAACGTATTATCATAAAACTCCAGTTTTCAAAGTTATAAATATGCAATTGCTTTTTCTGATAAGAATTTTACTGTTTCATTGTGACTGATTTAATAACTAGAGCGTGATTATGCTCAAAAACATAAAATCATAGCAAACGTTCAGGACCTTAAGTAACTCTGAACAGTCTTTCAAATTATAATATAATATTTGATTAACAAAAAATGTTACCCAATCGAAACAAGATGTTTAGGGTCATCTCAAAAAAACTGCACTCCTTAATCTCTACACGCGAGTGTTATAAATTAAAGTCCTCCGCCGCGTCTGTATGTCTGTTCGCGTAAACTCAAAAACTACTAAATGGATTTTCATGCGGTTTTCACCGATAGATAGGGTGATTCATGAGGAAGGTTAAGGTATATAATTTGTTATGCTTTTGTGTAAATCGGTTGAAATATATTATATAAAGGAGAATATCTGTATGTGGTCTAAAGCACACTCGGGCTGGCAAGCGGGCGATGTGGATTTGATTTGTATGCAAGTTAACAAATGGCGGTGTGAGTTAAAAAGTTGGGTAATGGCGTTGTCAGTAGATAGTGTTGTGTTTCGTTAACCACAGCAACTAGTTATAATATAATATTTGATTTACAAAAAAAGTCACCCAATCGAAACAAGGTGTTTAGTGTCATCTCAAAAAAAACTGCAATAAGAACCTAAAGAAGGTACGAAAAACGTTAAAGTTTGTATATCGGACTGATGTCCTCTATATTGACTGTAAAATACGGGTGCTGGGCTTCTAGTCTATTCAGCAGTCCAAGGAAGTGCAAGGTCGAAAGTCAAAGGCGATTGCAGTTTTCAGGTAGTAAGAAGTGGTGCAAGAAGATAGAGGCGGTCAGAGTAGGATGTTGCGCGACGATTGAAGTTCGGATGAGACTGCTTTGAACGGAGTTTGGCGCTCCATATATATGCTGCCGCGCGACCGTGTGTAACATAGGTTCGCGCTAGGCAGAACTACTCCTTGAACGTTGGTGCATTTCTTTGCAGCTTCGTGTCCTCTTACATAAGGATTAAATGATAATTTTGAATTGTATTCGCAACATCACTCTCTTTTCCGCTCCCTCTCGTGTAAACCCCTTCTTTCTAGCATTTTTATTAACTTCAGAAAAAATTGTACAGTGTTAACCAGTGGGTATTTAGCCCGACATCAGTGTGAAAAAACCCTTATATCTATTTAATGAAAACATTCACATATTTTATTTTATGTCAACTGTATGGACGCGAGTCCAGCCTTTTAAACTATATATTTTTATTTAAAGTAGCTCTAGCAGGACTCGCGTAAATTTAATATTAATTACATACTAAAAATGTTTACAAACAGATAATTAGATGGCATTTGAGAAGAAGCTCGTTGATTGGCTGTCCGTACGCCATTGAAGTAGAGGGGTGGGGGGGGGGGGGGGGGTGAAGTAAAATTTGCAGCGTTCAGAACGGGCCCTCAGTTGGTCTCGAATGGTCAGGGAGGGGGTAACGTAAATACCCGCAGCATGTGGAACGCGACCTCATTCGTCCTCGGACGGCCATGCAGATAAAGCTGTTGCTAAAGCGGCCATTCTGCATATTGGATAGGTTCACGTTCGATACAGTTTGTATTACATAAAAATAATATTAAAATAACAAGTAGGTGCGACGTAGTATATCATCTATTAATTAAGATTTGGGAGACAATGTGTCCAGGAGTGGCGGGCAAACGCGTCTCCCGCCAAGACCTAGACAAACTTCACTCCCAAGAACCCGGCCACCCTTACGAAATCACCAAACGTAGCGTGTTGTTGGTCACCAACGTGTTGGTCAAAATTCATAATTATTCCGGAGCAGCGGTACACTATACACGCCTCCCAAATTGAATGTCTACTTTCATTCTTCTGCCAGTTGCCATACATTTTAACGTAGATGCGGATAACTTATTTTTCTTTGAATTTTTCTTAGGTATTTTCTTCTACGTGGTTAGGTATCGTCTATTTAAGTTATTTGACGTAATGTGCTATTTCTGTAGAGTGTAATGTTATTTATTCTATGCGCTTGCCACTGCTAGTTAATCAGGTATTCAGATAACCGACTGCAGTAATCGTTTTGGCTCGCCAGAAATTTTATGGTTAATGATTTTTGAAAGCACATAGCAAAAACTGCCTACGATAGAAAGTCACGTATGAAACGATATTTTTCGTGAAAAAAATAATTTTTCCTTTTATCTGAGCACAGACATAAAACTACTACAGTTGTGTGTATGTCCTATTCGGTTGTGTAACTATGGTCCAATGAACTCCAGAACTCAGATTTACTTTTATTTTAAGTGATATTATTCAATATTATAATTGACTAGCTTTTTCCCGCGGCTTCGCTCGCATGGTTTTAGGGGATTCCCACTCAGCCTCCTCTGCCTTCCCTCTCCCCACTCCACTCCCCCCATCAACCCCACTCCCCCTCCACCAACCCCTCCCCCCACCATCCTCACCTTCCCCTATCCCCCTCCACACAACATCCTCCCAACACCCCCTCCCCCCTCCCCACTCCCCTCTCTCACCTCTCGCATTCTACACATTCATTCCCGATACATTCAGTTTTCAAACTGCTCGCGTGCCACCTATTATAATTTTTTATACAAATTTCATAATGCCAGAACTCAACGGTAGTTTAATACAAAATAACGAACAAAAAAAGAATTATCCAATTTGGTGCAGTCGTTTGGGTTTAAGCGCATAGATACATTTCGGTGATTCATTTTTTGAGATAGTTATTAAGTACGACGCCAACAAAGCACTCTTTTTAGGGTGAATTGCCTAGTTAAAAAATAATTAAAAACTTCATTTCCAAGGAGACAATTGGTTGACCTTTGCAATAATTCGATTTTGTTATTGACAGAAAACGTATGATAAATAATTTCATAACGCCAGAGATTATTCATAACGCCAGATCCTACCAATATATATAGCCTGTAGATCTCGCAAATAATGTAGCTTTCTATTAGAGAAAGAATTTTTAAAGTCCATTCAGTAGTTTTTGTATGAAAGAGTAACAAACATACATCCATACAAACTTCCACGTTTATAATATTAATAGGATTATTTGAAGAATTTATGCGTGCGATAAAATACCTAGGTAAACCCAAACTAAAAGAGAATTATTTTGATTAACATTTTCAAAATTGTCGAGAAGTCAAACTATTCCCCGATTTGCTAATAACTAATAAAAAAATTTAAAATAGTATGTGTATTTATTTTATCTATATTTTTTTATTGCTTTGTTGGTAACTTTTCGGAAGTTGAATTACTATTATTGTTCTTCATCATAACTAAGCCTTGAAGATAGGCGCAATGATGTGATCCGAAACGGAAAACAAATGATAAAAATTAATAAATGCCAATAAAATTACCCCACAGGTCATTACGAATTTTATCTACACCTATTTACAAGCAAATAGTTTAGTACTGCATTCTATCGGCTTGCGCAATAGGCAATAACTAATATTATCCATTAAATTATCGGAAACCGGAAGAACTTCTGGCTAACTTCTTTATTTATGTTATACTAGCTGGTACCCGGCATGCGTTGCTATACCATTTAATAAAGAAATTGTATCTCCCTGCGTGTCCTTTCCCATTCGTCCCGTTCACCTTCCTCATCCCCGTCCTCTCCGCGTCCCCTTTCCCTCTCGCGTTCCCACTCCTCCTCCTTCTCCTTCCCTCTCCTCAATCTACTCCCCCCCCCCTTCCCCGTCACGCGAAACCCCTCCCGAGTTCCCCTCCCCCTCCCGTATTCACCTCCCCCCTCCCACGGATTCCATACATTCTGTCCCGGTACATTCAGTTTTCAAACAGTTCGCGTGACACCAATTACAATCGTTTATACAAATTTCATAATGCCAGAGCTCACCAGTATATATATAAACCTTCGCGGGCGTGCTCACAATAACTCACTAAAGCTTCATCGTAATCGGATGAACGGTTAGCAATTTAAAAACCATCGCCCACATCAAATCCCCCAATCTCAAAGTTTATATGGGAAAATGAAATTGTTGTTTTTACTATCTTCCTCACAACTCTTCCATGTTTTCTCACCGTTTAAACCTTCTTTGGACTATTACAAACATTTCAAAACCAAAATCAGTTAAATCGGCCCAGCCGTTCTTGAGTTTTAGCGAGACAAACGAACAGCAATTGATTTATATATATATATAGATAGATATTATTACGATCAGTTGTTTCATCTGAATTGAGTTTTTGAACAGTTCCATCGATGAAAATCTAAAGGCATATTTTTGCTGATGTAAGGCATTCCTCAAATCAGCTGCCAATGTACATTTATATTATATAAATAGATTTTGTAGTGAACATCGGTGGATATATTGGAGGGGACCCACCACTTTCCCAACGGCGTTATAAGGAAACATATGGTTTCCTCCTTCACCGCACACGTCAAGACTCTACTTTTTTTTGAACGAAGCTACATTTATTTGAACGACTCTAGACCCTCCAATGTCCATGCATACGGGGTTAGTAAGCAGTATGCAAGTACTTACATTAACATTATACAAAAGATAAATAGAAGTAGCAGCCCGTGGAATAATTTTTCTGAAATAGGTAACATCAAAAAGAGATAATAGTGTTAGTAAAAGAAAAAGAAAAATAAAAATAACGGCTATGACCAGTCGAAGAAACCTTCTGTGAATAAAATAAGTAATGAGGAAAAAACAGTTATATGATTATGTTATAATGTAAGTAATTACTATAGTAGCGGAAATAAAATAAAATATATTTAAAAAAAAAGCCAGAGAAAGTATTCCATAGACCACCGGGCAGTCCCAATGAGAATGCGTATAGCTATCGGCCCAACCGCAGACGATGCTCGAAGTCCGCGTCCTTTAGCCGGTTCCCCGATTTTGCCTCGAAGAAATGTACTTGGGAGAGAAGGGGAAGTTTTTGAAGACCTTGAGGAAAGATGAGCGTCGGGTTACCGGAGGGGGGACGGAAGGACATCGAGACCGCACGGTTACGCCTCAGGCCAACGCATGTCGATGGGGGAGGCGCGGGCGGATCGCGGGAAGACCGCTCTGTTGTATGTTCGCCTGGCAATGTGCATGGACAGGGTCTATCCCACCCCCTTTCTATGGGGGAATGACGATACATAACATGCACAGTTCAGTTGCGCCACCAAAGAATGGAAACCAAAACTAATCAAGAAAAATAGAAAATAATAAGAGCATTTATACATGTAAAACATAATTTCAGAATCAGTACAGAGTGATAATGTATCAAGCGATACTGTCATCACTACCATCGCTCACCAAGATGACCTATCGAGGTAAAAACATAAATCATTGTTAGCAGAGACCAGAGAAGAAAAAAAAATAGTCAAACATAATCAGTAATTTATAGGTCACATAAGTTATATTATAGATAGTTCAAAGCATATTCACTAAATAAAGAGTAATAGAGGAGGACCGAAGAAGACGGGAGCAATACGTGTAGCACCTGAAACAAAGATGAATTTAGTCTAGGTCGGCGACTCTAAGTACAGGCCATCTCTCTACCCAGGACTTGACAAACTTTTTCAAGCATTCGAAATTCTCTTTGTTCGACACAAGGTCAGCATTCCACGCTGGTCTTGTTATTCCGCGCAAACCATCCAACATTTCCTCTCGTGCTTCCTTCATCAACTCGCAGTGCCACAGAATGTGCTTGGATACACAGAACATCGGTGGATAGGCTTCGGTTCTGTGTGTTCGTGTGCAACTCTTGTCAAAAACGTAGTAGGCGTTTTGAAGTTTATTGTTACATTTGATTAATTGGCCATTCGAGAATTACTTCCATGCTGTCATAGACAATCGTAAATTATATTAAAGTAAACATACGTTTCCTGTCTTGCTAAGTTCGAGGAATTACGGCCGGTTTACATGATACCCTTTATCGTACGAATTCCGTACAGTTCATTTATTTATATGGAATCTGTGTGGAAAATATAGTTTTTGTTTTACATAATTATTATTAATATTTTAAAGTTGAAATTACGAGTATTTATTTTGAAATGTTATTGCGTATTTAATTTAAAAGTAGTTAGTTGATTAGTCAGATATCTCCGAAAAATTGAAGTTTGAGTTGAGTACTGTAAAAGTGTATCCTCTATCTGGTACAGTACTCAGATTAATTATAAACACCACCAAATCAATTACAGAGAAGAATAACTTGTAGTGAATTAAATGAAATTTTGATGTTTTCTGTCCTGATATTTCTGTATGGGGTATTGGTGTGGAAAATATGTATCGTGTAAAGCTAGCTTTATTTTTTTTTGCTTCGTTTGACCAATTTAATAATATTTCTTAGAAATAAATAATCAACAATGATTTACTAGATTATGTTTTAAAATATCTTATTACTAGCTGACCCGACGAACTTCATACCGGCTCAGAATCAATAACTATTGTGTTAACTTATTAACTATTCTTAGCTGTGTTTGGTGACTAGTTCTGAGTAGCTAGGTACTTCCCCACCTTCCTCTTCCCTCTCTCCTTCCCCTCCCCACTACCTTCAGCCTCATAACATACCCCAATTGGGGATGCCATAGTCTCACTGGCTCCAGACGGGAGCAGTTGGGACTTTTGTGCGGTATTCATGTAAAAAAAAAAAACAGTTTTTTATTAAGTTAAAAATTACACAATGAAGCAATTATCGATGCCCCAACTGATCGAGTTTTTTTGTCAGTAACAGACAAAAAAAACACGATAAATTGAGTATCAGAGATGGCGTTGCGTACGGATTTATATTTTTTGTGATATTCTTACTTTTCTATTCACTTACGGGAATAGAATAATTATTTTCTTAATACGTGTGAGGGAGATTTATTATAATTATCGTAATTTTCCTTTAGACGGGTTCAGGCATATGTTCACCGTTTGTCTCATTTTCAACTATTGACATTTAGTATGTAAGAAAGAGGGGCAACATTATATGTTTAAGAACAAAGGCACATTTTTTTGGAATTCACTCACTATTCGATATTATATTTATCGCAATATTGCTGCAGATCTTTCAAAAGATGAGAATTCGTTCCATACAAAATGTATGAGGAAAAAAACGTTCTTCATATTTTTTTTTTTCGTAAATTTTTCGATGTTTTAATAGCTATTCTAAAAATAAGTCCAGCCGTTCTTGAGTTATAAATGGTGTAACTAACCGACTTTGTTTTACATATTAAAAGATTACTCTATTTTACTTAATTAGGGTATATGTGAGGCTGCAGGGAGTGATAATGGGAGGAGACGGTAAAGAGGATGGTTAGGAAGAACCTGACTATTCATATCTGGCCACCGAAAATTCCGATCTAAAAAAAGATAATTATCAAAATGTTGAAATTCAAAATCAAGGTCCAAGTTCAGGAATGTGGGTAAAATATTGTACGCATCTCTTATCGCCACAGGTTCGTTTTAATTTATACGTAGATACTTATTTACATTGCGAAAATAGACACAAAAACTTACGAGGGAACTTTTTTTCATTATCACCGGATTATTTCAGTGAATGTTTACTTTTCAAACTGAATGCGTAAGCGAGATCGTTATACAGGTGGGGCAGAATAACAAGATGGTTGATCAATAACAGTAATAAAAGCTGACTGAATAAAAATATCTAATATTTCTTAAATTTGTCTTCACCGCAATAGAGAACTCCAGTCCAATTTTTTAATTTTTTTAATGAATAATGACCTTCTAACTTAAATAACTGCATTTTTATTTTTATTTTTAGAGATAATTTTAATAGTTAAAATAATTGTCAAAGTTTTAATATTTCAAGATCCCCCGAAAACCACCGTTTGTATTGTGAATCATGTGACGTCATCACTCCTGAAAAATTATTATAGGATCGGGCAATGAGCTGATCAACTGCCACCATTTTGAATTCCGTTCTTCGAAGTATTCTCCCTAGAAGTAGCATTACTATTTTTTTTGTGCAGTAGTAGTTTTGAATATTTTCAAAAATAGAGATAAACCAATAAGAGATACCTTTATTTTCGAAACATTATTTAAGCCTTAATAATGTTTCAATAAACACAACAACTAAATCTCTAAAAACAGTATGTAAATAAACGAATAAATTAATACGATGGCTTGTGTCATGTCACACATTCCCATACAATGTCTTAACGGTGACGTCACGACACGTCGAACAGTGACGTCACCACTAAAATTTCAATAATGCCAACTTGACGGCGTGTTTTTACGACCCGATTAAAAATGGACTTAATAACATTTTTTTTTAATTCTGCGTTTAATATTATCAAATAAAACTTATATATTGAGAATCAGCGTTTATTGGTCTATATGAACATATTTTTTAGAGCCATAATATTTTTCACTGGAGTTCCTTATGAAGTACCTATTTAAAAAGCATTTAAGAAATGTAAGTTTCCATGTATATTTTAATTTTATAATTATATCTGAAAGATGACGTCCATTTAAAACAGGACTAATCTCAACTATAATTTTATGCTATCCGGGGACTGTCAAAATGTGTTGTTTATATGTTTACACTCAATTTTAAAATGCATTTTTCTTCTTGTACCTAGTGGAAAAACTCTTATTGATGACAAACTGTTCGCTAATAGAAAAAATGCTTTTTTTGAGCAATTATTAATAACTCATTTTGAAGTACTCTTATACTTACTACGTACTGCATGCTCTAAAAAAATTTTATTATATTGTTTTTTAATTGAAACTTTTATTAAAGTTACAATTTTTACAACATAATATAACATCAATATTTCAATCACTCTCCTAATAAAGCAGCTGCTTGTGTTTAGGAAAGGATAACTAAATATTTTTACATCTATTTAAATTTAAAAAAATATTGCAAAAACTATTAGTAACCTTATGACAAAATACGATAAAAGCAATAAAAATATAAGTAGGTTAGTTAATAAATGATACAATCTTCGTGTAGTAGTAGTGCAATTTTATCATAAATTTTTGTAAGTCGAGGAACCGGGAAATCTGGGAAAACATTTATTGTTGTGTAGTAATAGGGCTTTTTTAAGATGATTTTTGTTAATATTTTTTGCATTGTCTCCAGTGGAAGTAGGGATGATTTATATGCACACCCCTCCCAAGCCACGATTCCATATATGTAGTACAGAGAGCGCAAGTGCATAATAAATATATTTTAGTAATATGATACAGTAGTTCTAAGTCTTAAAAATATATAGATCAGTTTTCTCATTCTGCCTACTGTGGAATTTATTTGACTTTTCCATTTGATGTTATTACCGATAATTATTCCAAGATATTTTATTTTTTCTTTACTACTAACGATGGACAGTTTGATTTACAGGGTGCGATTCTAAGAAGGCAATTTTTTCGTGAATTTTTATGTTTACATTTATATTTGAGATATTCCCTGTTAGGATGTTAGGTATAAAATGGGTTTTTTCGTTAAACCATAGTTTTATACTATAACCTTTAAAATGTAACCCTCAAACCATAGTCAACCCTCAACCCATTACTCTGAAACAACAACTAATTGCAAATACATCTACAAATATCCACAAAAAACATATCACAGCCTGGATAAAAAATCAAGATATTCACTTTATTCAAAATACTTTAATCCCTAACCAAACATAACCAAACTATAACAAGTGTAAAATAAATAAACATGTCTATCAAGAATTTACCAACTATTCATATGTACATATAATATACATATATACCTTATATATATTTTTTTTTCTTCTACGTAATCTATGTACAATTACCATTAAAATGTTAAAAAAAAGAAAAAAACTAACTTTCTACTGCAACACATAAATACCTGTACCTGTCACACTTAATCATAAACACGTAAACACCTCAGCACAGGTTCTCCTAGTGAGGTGTTCACGAAACATACAATATTACCAACCAACAGTTTCACCTTCTCAAACCTACCTAACACACAACATAATTAAATGTAATATTAATATGTAAAAATGTTTTCAAAATATATTACATATGTAAAAATGTTAACAATAAGGTGTAAACTGTAATATATAGATATAAATAAATAGTTTTATAATATAACCTTTTAGTGGGTCAAATTCTTACCTATCATTTTTTCCTTAACAATTTACCGTACCGTACCATATATTGTACAACCGTATCGTGTCAAGCCTCGAACCAAGTTATAGATATATTTTAACGATATAGGTATATCGATATATATTCGAAATTACTAAAATAAAATAAAAAATATATATAATTTCAACCCTGATTTCGATGGCCTCCGTAGTCGAAGATATGACTCTCGACTAGCAATCCGAAGGTCGCGGATTCAATCCGGCGTGCCCAAGTAAATTCAATTTGATTAATTTGTTTTATTTTACAATTAATTGATTAAAAATAATATATAGTGCATTTGCAGTTCCAGTACGTTCCAGAGTGGAACATAATCTCATTATCGCTACGGTGTAATAGAGCCATTCAGAATTAAAACGTTGCTTAGTGACCAGATCTGAATAGCCGGGTATTTCCCCACCTTCTTCCGCCCCGTTTCTTTCCTCTCCCCACTACCTTCAGCCTCAAAATATAACTCAGGGATGCCTGATCCTCACTGGCTCCAGGCGGTCGAGAGCAGTTGGGTCTGCGGTATTCACATAAATAGAATAAATAAATAAAAAATCTCAACTTTAAGCCTTAAGTTTATCATCACATTAAGCCGGGTGCACACACTGCAAATAATTTGTATCATTTTACCATATCAAATCACCGTACCTTATCGCCAACGCGAATGATGTGGAAGGGTGTGATTTGTAGAAACATGATACAACCGCTCTGATGTATTCAATCTCGAGTCGGTTTTTGCCCGATCATCAAAAGAGATACGGGGAATGATAAATAAGTAGGTTCGACAGTAATGGCGTCCACAACTTGATTCAAGACGTACGGTGATACAGTATAATACGGTACGGTACGGTGAATGAATACGGAAAAACGTCCTAAGGTAATATGTGGGCCCACTAAATGCTTTATGCGTATTAACTTGAACCTGTAATCGGCCGGAAACGCTCATTTGCGCGCAGCTTTTACGCATGCGCGAAAAAATATTTCGAAATAAAAGTGTTTGTCTGCAATTTTGACCCTTATATGTACAGAATTTGTATGAAAACAAGGTCAGAATCGCTTGCACCAACATCATTGATGATATGGCCACTAGTTTCATCCACCTGGCGACACCAGATTATTTTTAAATGATTTTTATCTGTGGAATCGAACAATCGAAATGTCAATTTCGCCGCAAATTGAAGCTGTCAATATTGACGTGTGTTCCTGGACTAAAACATCGTAAAACCTATTAATTTACGTAATTAACGAAAGTAATGTTGTTTGGGTGCATAGTTTATTGTTCTAGGAACGTGTTTCAGTCAATGAAAAATACGAAAGCTCAAAATTAATCAACAAAACATTCAATTCAAAATCGTGTTTTGTTACGAAATTTCCGTATTTTTCCTGGAATTTGCGGGCCTTTGACAGGTGAATGTGGTGATAAAATATTTAATTTTTAATTTTTTAAGTGAAAACTTATTTAGCACCGTTGTGATTTGAAGCTCGATGAAACTAAAACGAGTAATCTATTCGGGTAAAGTTCGGTTTATGGGCCAAATTCCTAAAAAATAAAACTAGTTATTTTTATACTAATTTGGGGTCGGGGAATCCGAATCTGAAAGAATTAGGCGGCGGCAAGCAATATTAACTGAATTACAGGACTTTAAAAATTTTTATACACATACAGGAAAATAGCCATTTTGGAAGCATTTTGATTCCTAGAAAATCAAACTAGTTATTTTTATACTAACTATGGGCCGGGGAATCCGAATCTGAAAGAATTAGGCGGCGGCAAGCAATATTAACTTAATTACACGACTTAAAAATTTTATACACACACACACCTGAAAATAATCATTCCGGAAGTATTTTGACACATGTAGTACAAAGATCATAGAAAAACACGATAACATAGATGTTTTTACCACACAAAATTAAGTGTTGCCATTAAGCACTAATATTTATAACGTAAAATAACATGTTTATATTTTAAGTACTTATTTTTTATAATTGATTCTCAAATATTTTAGGAAGGTACACCAACTAGTATTGTGGAGTTTTTATGCCTTGACGCGAGTAAACGTTATAAAGGGGCACGTTCTTTTGTATCACAAACCATGTTACATAAACCCGGCGTAGCTGCTAAACTACTTGAAAACAGGGATGTTTTTTTGCCGTGACGCGAGCAGGCGGTATAAAGGTGCACAAACCATGTTACACAAACCTAGCGTAGCCGCTAAACTACTCGAAAACAGGGATGTTTTTTTGCCGTGACGCGAGCAGGCGGTATAAAGGGGCACAAACCATGTTACACAAACCTAGCGTAGCCGCTAAACTACTCGAAAACAGGGATGTTTTTTTGCCGTGACGCGAGCAGGCGGTATAAAGGGGCACAAACCATGATACACAAACCTAGCGTAGCCGCTGAACTACTTGAAAACAGGGATGTTTTTTTGCCGTGACGCGAGCAGGCGGTATAAAGGGGCACAAACCATGTTACACAAACCTAGCGTAGCCGCTAAACTACTTGAAAACAGGGATGTTTTTTTGCCGTGACGCGAGCAGGCGGTATAAAGGGGCACAAACCATGTTACACAAACCTAGCGTAGCCGCTAAACTACTTGAAAACAGGGAATTTTTTTTGCCGTGACGCGAGCAGGCGGTATAAAGGGGCACAAACCATGTTACACAAACCTAGCGTTAGGTTAGGTTAGGTTAGGGACGCGAGCAGGCGGTATAAAGGGGCACAAACCATGTTACACAAACCTAACGTTAGGTTAGGTTAGGTTACGCATTTTTAAGACTACGAATTTTCATACTTTTGGTTTAAGAATACGCCGTTGAGATAGTCGTAATTCATCAGGTTAATGTGTTATGTGAAGAATTATCGTGTCGGAAATTATTGATATAGAGATAAATATTTTTGAGAGCTGGTAACACTGCCGGCACATGTTTTTGTATATTTCTTGTTTTTCTATGATCTTTGTACTGCGTGTGTCAAAATACTTCCGAAATGATTATTTTCATGTGTGTGTGTATAGAAAATTTTAACGTCGTTTAATTCAGTTAATATTGCTTGCCGCCGCCTAATTCTTTCAGATTCGGATTCCCCGGCCCATAGTTAGTATAAAAATAACTAGTTTGATTTTCTAGGAATCAAAATGCTTCCAAAATGGCTATTTTCCTGTATGTGTATAAAATTTTTTAAAGTCGTGTAATTCTGTTAATATTGCTTGCCGCCGCCTAATTCTTTCAGATTCGGATTCCCCGACCCCAAATTAGTATAAAAATAACTAGTTTTATTTTTTAGGAATTTCGGACATAAACCGAACTTATTCCATCTATTCTTATTCTTTATTTTATATTTTATATATAAATAAAAATGAATCGCCGAAATGTATGTACGCGCATAACTTCCGAACGACTGCACCAAATTAGATAATTATTTTTTTTGTGTTCATTATTGTCAGGACAAGGTTTGTATAAAACTACTGGTGAGCTCTGGCATTATGAAATTAGTATAAAAAAATTGCAATAGGTGGCACACGAGCTGTTTGAAAATACTAAATGTACGGAATGCGGGGGGGAGGAGGGGAACTCGGGTAGTGAGTTGGGTGGAGGGGGAAACAGGGAAGGGGGAGAGGAACTCGGGAAGGGGGTTCGCGGGACGGGGGAAGGGGGGGAGTGGAGTGAAGCGAGGAAAGGTTGATGAGGTGGAGTGGGAACGCGAGAGTGGGAGGGGACATGGGAGAGGAAGGGGAGGCGGAAGAGGAACGGGACGAATGGAAAGGACACGCAGGGAGAAACAATTTCTTTGTTAAATGGCATAGCAACGCATGCCGGGTACCACCTAGCAGGTACTAAAAAGAGACAAACATATATATCTACAGGATTTAGTCTGCGAGATAATGAAATAGCAATAATTTATTTATTTAATTCACGGGTGCTCGGTTCCAAAATAATACGATAAATCAACAGTCCAACGCAATCCTCCTTTGGTGTAGTGTGAAAAAAAAATTCTTGTTAAATCAAATTTTAAAGTTCTGAAGGTTTCACTTCTAATATGAATTGTTTATTTTTTTGTATTTTCATAATCGCCTGTTATTCTGACCCATCCTGTACTCTTTACGTGCCTGCAAACGTTTATCAGTAAGCCTACACGAGCTTGCGGTGTATATAATAATTATCGACTTAAAATTTCCCACTTTAAATACATATGTAACATCTTGCCAAAAAACATAATTTATCTACAAGTAACGTCCAGGGATAAAAAGTTAACATATTGTATTTTACACTAAAAATTAAGACATTTATTTTGAAATCTGCATTACGTGAGTTTTCACAAGACTGTAGACATTTTTTGAAATTTGATTATTGTCGCTAACAATATATTTGTTTGTTTTGGAAAAATTGCGTAATTATTTCTTTGAAATACCAACGCACAGTACCCTGCTATTGCGGCCATTAAACAGAACGTTATCTAAGGTGTTGAAAAAAAAAATCGAGTGCAGTTTACAAGCGGTAGACGCGAAACTTTACCAAAACAATCTCAACCAACACTTGAAAAGTGAGGTCATAACCAAAGCGACCAATGAGCCCAGACCAGCGTAATTTTCGTTTAATAGCTCAACCAATAGGAGCCTATAAAAGTGACATCATAATCAAAGCGGTCAATGAGCGCAGTTGATGCGTCGCAGATGCAGTAATCGTCATTTCCGTTTCATCCGAAATCTAAATCACAGCGGGGCTATAGAAGTTTCACTTCAAAAACAATTTCCATTAGTTTAATTCAAGAATTTCGATATTTTAAAACGTTACATCAATTTCACCAAAAAGTAAGGAAAATTTGACCATATTTCGGGGGCTTACACGCCGACAACACTTCTATCGGCAGATTGTTAGTTCACCTTAAAATGCTACCCAGACTGAGAGCTCCCAAATAGTCCCAAATGCAGTGGCGAGGGGCGGTAAAGTTTATTGTGAAAAATAAGAATGGAGGAAGAAGAAAGGACATACGCGTGTATAATTGTAACCTAACATTTCAAGACTGTACAACGCGTAGTCTCGCATCTAGCAGTAGGTGACATTCAAAATATTGTATACTCAAATATCGCATGTTGATTTAAAAAAGAAACGTAGAAACTCGTAGCACGCTGTCCATCTATAAAACATTTTATGAATTTTCTGAATTAAATTATGTTTTGTTATTAGTTTTTGGGGTATTATGCCGTGTTGCGCTACCTCCTTCTTTAGCCAACAGTTGCAGTGTCCATCATCAGATGTATGATGATGGACACTGCAACGCTGTCCGAAACGTTGGCTAAAGAAGGAGGTAGCGCAACACGGCATAATACCCCAAAAACTAATAACAAAATAATTTTTGGCCGTGAAAATCTAAAATCGTATCTAAATTATGTTTATTTCTATATTACCGTTTTTCGTGTGGCCTTGAAAAACTATTGACGGTGAACTTCACTTTATGCCGTAGTGATGGGAACCTTGAGGCGAATGTGTGGTAGAAAAATGTAGGTATGACCGTGCTAAAAATGTGGATATTTGTAAAGAATGTCTGTAATGTAAGCGTTGGGAGTAAAATTGAGGTAGATACGTTTCACGATGAAGTGGCTGTGCCTACCCTTCAGGAAAACGGCGTGATGGTTAATTTTTTGGTTAGTTTATCGCGTTTCTCGTGTATAACTAGAAGACACCAGCCAATTCCTTGTGTTGGTAAATCAATAATAATTTTTCTTTCAAATTTGTAAACGAGTCATACCAATCTTGCGTTTATTAATGAATTCAGTTGTTTAAATAACCAAGCCATCTTGTGAATTCTGTGTGCTGGATTCGTAATAAGCACACATCATTATTAATGATAGAGGTAGGTGCATAATATCATATAAAGTTTATTTTACATGGCGTCCAGGACCTAAGGTTAAACTATCTATAAAAAAATCATATAAGTGTGTAATTCACACGCGGTAGAAGTGAATCTATAAAGTCACTAGATGTCGCTTTCTTTTCTTTTGCCTGTTTCTTTTAAGGTGATTTGAAAATTGGATAATTATTTCACAAAAATAAAAAATAATTTTTTTTGGATTTCATAGGATTCGAACCTCCGTTCGCTTGATGTCTGTCTTTCTGGCCGCTGAGACTTGTCGGGCATCTTGCCTTCTGCTCTATGGGAGGCACGCGCTGAGGTGCAAATTTACTGCGTTAGAACTTAGTTGTGACGCATTTCCGTTTCTTCCTAATTTCAAATCACTAACGGCGCTAAAGACGTTTTACTTCAAAAATAAAACTACTTACCTCGTGGATTGTAACTTTACACCAGAGCCTTGATAACAGTACCCAGGTTAATGCGAACGTTGCTATAATCCGAACTTCCAAATAACACCTCTCCTTTTTTCTCTAGTTACCTAAGGCTGTGTGTACATGCATGTAACAAAACGCGAAACGAACCACGAATTATGGGAAAGCAACTTGCAGTTGCTTCGTTCGTTTCCCATAATTCGTGGTTCATTTCGCGTTTTGTTACGAATTATGGGAAAGGAATGAAGCAACAGCAAACGGCTGTTGCTTCATTCCGAACGAAGCAACTTGCAGTTGTCCATCGCAGTTGCTTCGTTCGTTTCCCATAATTCGTGGTTCATTTCGCGTTTTGTTACATGCATGTACACGCAGCCTCTTGCGCTGTGTCCACGTTACTCTGTACTGCATATGGTTAGGTTGGACTGGGCTGACCAAAATGGAAAGATGTTTCTTTGAGGGATAAAGATTTTTCTTGTTCGGTAAATATAGCCCATCAGTAAATATAGATCAGTTTTCGTCTAAGTAAATGATTTTTGTGATTTAGAATTTCTTCTCATATAGTGTTTTCCTAAGCAAACAACTATTTCATTTCTTTTTTCTATCTCACGACTATAATTCGCGAGTCCGAACATGTGTTGTTTTTCACTAGTTCGGATTATCGAGGTTCTACTAAATTTGTTTATGCTCTTTGAGAAGTAACGGACTTTACACACTGTATCAACGTAAAATATATGTTGAGCTTAAAATAATTTGGTTTAAATTATCTATGATTTTAAAATATACATTAACAAACTACATCCGTGATTTACACAAAAAATATTTTTTTCATGAACTACAGAAATATAACGTGAAGCAAAGAGTGTGTGCCAAGGTGGAATTGAGTGACTGTACATCGTCTCTGCCTGCTCCCGTGGAAAAATGTGTGACGTTCTAATTACTGTTATCGGTTTTACATTGGAGTGCAGGCAAATAATTTTAAAGAGAATATGTAAAAAATTTAGGCCACGGGTTCAGGACCCTTGGTTTTTGATTATAATTCTATGTTTATGTGTTAAAGTGTCTAGATTTTATTTTAATGGTTTATTATTTTTAAAGAAAAACTTCTTTACGCACGCTTGCCTTGGGGAGTAAGCTTGTGAATGCGTGATGAGAGCGTTACAAAAAGCGAGGCAAACAGTAGTTGAGAGAAATATAAGTTAGTGAAGATAGAAAGAGAGAGAGTTACGTTTCGTATATTACTGTAGGGGCAAGAGAGAGAGGTGCAAGCACACATTTACTTTCTCTCTTTCTCTCATAGCCAGTTACGTTTCTAATATCTAAGACACAGTGCAGGCATATTGTCTGTATCACACTGTAGGAGCAAGAGAGAGCAGTGCGTGGGCTCATTTTCTTTATCTCTTCCTATCATATAGATGGAGATAAAGAAGTTTTACTTCAGTCGTGTGGTCTAAAGCACATTCGTTTTTTTTTATTCATATAAAAAAAATGAATGTGAAAATCAAATAAAAGCAGCACTTTGTGGAATCCTACAAATTATTGTAACATGGGTATAACAAATTTAACGATTTGATTTGTTATTGTAATGTTTAAATTATATTTTGTTCTATGTTATTGTTAAATATTACATTGTTTAAAATATTTCACATTTTTCCACAAGATTATACAAGTGGTTTTTTTTTCTTTAAAAACTACTTGTATATTCTTAAAAGTTTTTTCACTTTTATAACTTTTGATATAAATTCTATGTATGTGTAATCCTCGATATCTTAAATATTATTTTCTATTCTATGTAAAAGCCCCTACTACGGGCGTATAACAACAATAAATAAATAAATATAAAGATGTAAAAAAGTCTATTGATTTTGCGCAACAAAATAAATAACGCTCATTGTTTTATCCATTCAACACATCACTGCAGTGGCAAGGGTCTCTTTAAAATGATTAATCTGCATTTAAGTTCTCACTTTTTGCTTTAAGTTTCCGGACGCTGTGCTTCGTTATAATACAATCTACATAACAGTATCAGCAAATATTTGGATCGTTGCTAAATACACAATATTATAAAACCGAGGAGAAACAGAGTGACCGTGAAAATGAAAGAGCACACTTATTCAAACTTAGCTACATATTTTTGTTAACTAGTTAATTATGTGGTAATTTATAATCGACAGTCGCCTTTAATATTATTATTCTAATATAAGATGAGCAAAGACAAAATTGCATAAAATGTTTAAAATATTCTTTACAAAATTATGGAAATTAGTATGATAATGGGGATAATTAATCGATCCATTGGGAGCCGAAATTATCTGTGCATAATCAGTGACGGCTCGTGACTAAAAAAAAATGGCATCATGGATGTTGTCATATTTTTTTCGAAAAAAAATTTTTTTTTTTTTGGTACAGTACATACAATAGATACATAAATATAATGAAAGTATATAAAAAAAACTTAATACAATTATTAAATACAGATATACAATTTTTTTTTAAATGTTCTCCCATAATAAGCAAATGCTTGTGTGTACGGGAGGAAGTATTATTTGTTAGGTTATTTTGATTTTTTTTAAAATTTAGTTTATATTAAGAATAAGAGAAACATATGTGTGTATATGTATATATTTTTTTAATTATTATTTATTTTTTGTTTTTTTTTAGTTAAGGTTTTCAGTATATTTTTTTAACTGTGTTTTGAAATTTTTGAAACTGTCTTTAAGGGATCTTATATTTTCTGGTAATTTATTAAAGAAATTTGTTCCTAAGTATTTATAGTTTTGTTGACCCAAAGTTTTTTTACAAATGGGAATTGGTAACATGTATTTTTGCCTGAGATTTACTGTGTTTTTGAAAGGTATGGATTTGTTTAGGATATTCTCTTTGTAAACTTGCGAACATGCAAAAAAAAATTATTTTTTCAAACTGAAACTTTCTGAAATTTTTCATACAAAAAACTGATTTTTAAATATCAGCACTCTAGCACACCCAAAAGTCACGAGCCGCCACTGTGCATAATATATTTTGTTATAAGTTCCTCTTTAGACTATCATTTTTAATAAGAATCGAAATTTTCAGTGTTCGGCGCCATAAAGCCCATGATAAAGGCTTTCGGGATAAAGGTCCGGCATAGTACACAAAAAAAAAAATATTTTTTTTTTTTAATCTTAAACACTTAAGAGCGTTTAACCAGCCAGTGGCCGAAAATCCACATTTCGTCGAGAGTTGTTCAGGGCGGTTACAATGAGAAAGATTCATTACTCTCCGCACCAGCTTTTTAAAATTACTTATAACTCAATATCGATTTTAAATCATTCCAAATTTGCTTTAATTTATACCTACATCCAAAAGTGCTGAAAGGCGTGATGATAAAACTATTTAAATAATGTTCTTTTTGTTATTATTTTTTTATCATAAGTATTTATCATTTTTCAATAATGTCTAAGTTAAATAAGAATGTTAAAAAAATTTGAAATATATTAGTTTGTAAGTGCGCAAATAAATACATAAACGGACCAATTTTCGTCAAGAAACACATGTACGTACCTATATATTTTTTTAATGATAAAACACGCGATACCCAGATAATGTATTGATTTATTTTACTGCATGATTATATGATTTGAAATGGGTGTCGTATAATACAAAATCTTTTTTGAAAATTTAACAAATCTGCCAACGACCTATGGTACCTATAACCTTATTATACTAAAAATAAACATTTTTTCTCAAAATTTAAAACATGCAGCTGCTAGATAAAAGAAAAATCTTTCGAAATCCATTTATAATTTTTTGTGGAAAAGAGTCAATACGTCTAAAATCTGATTTAAAAGTGACATATTTCTGGTTTTCTCTGGTAATACCCTCTTAAAGCCAAGATCTATCTGAATCCAAATTAAAACTACCACCATCAGCATCTAACTTTTGCCGCAATAAAAGTATATATTTAATGACCTCCGTGGTTGAGGGGCAAGGCACTCAACTAGCAATCTGGAGGACGCGGGTTCAAATCGCAACGTGTACATCTAAATTTTAGTTGATTATTGTTCTGTTACTTCACAATTTAGTTATTTAAAATAATATAAACTATATTTACGGCACGTTCCAGCGTGGAAGATACTCTCAGTATCGCCCTGGTGTAAAACCACCATTCAGAATTGAAACGTTGCTTGAAATGGCTTTAGGCTGTAAATGGCTTTAATGCGTTTGGTGACCAGATCTGAATAGGCAGGTCGTATCTCACATTCCTCTTCCTCATTTCCTTCTCCTCTCTAATTCCACCGCCTAAAAACATACCTCAATGGGAGAAGACAAAGTCTCAGTGGCTCCAGACGGGAGCAGTTAAAACTCTTCTGTGGTATTCAATTAAAAAAGTAATAATAATAAAATAAAAAAAAACTTGTATTCTTTAAGACCGCACGACTGAAGTAAAACTTCACTAACTTATATCTTCTTCTCAACTTCCGTTCGCCTCGCCCGACCGTTCACCTCGCCCGATCACACTTTTCATAACGCTCTCGTCACGCATTCACCAGCTTACTCTCCAAGTCAAGCGTGCGTAAAAAAGTTTTACTTCAAAAACTAGTGTGCTTTAGGCCACACAACTGCAGTAAAACTTCTTTAGCTCCATCTATATGATAGGAAGAGAGAAAAAAATATGCTCGCGCACTGCTCTCTCTTGCTCCTACAGTGTGATACAAACAAATACTAATTTGACACTTTCGAAATATGGACGCTTTGCCTGAAGAAGGAATGAATTTCCCTGAAGAATTGTATAAGTGGTTCAAACAAAGTTAAATTGTTTCATTTATCAATAATGGATAACCACAAAGTTCTATAACTTTGTGGTTATCCTACATTCAAAAGTTTTAAATATTTTTTGCTTACGCCCTCAAAATCTTTGCACACGTCTTGTTATATTGATCTACGAGTACCGAAGGGTATGTCAAAATTATGTGGTCTTTAATATGTGTGGGATTATTAGAAACTATTTTTAAAACAAACCTTTTCACACGATCTTAACCTTTTCAATTCTGTGGTTAGGGAAAATAGATTTTTCATATACGCCTTTCTGGCGTAAGTAGATGTTTTGCGTCATCGACAAATACAATGATGCACTTCTTGGTATATGAATGTCCATCTTATCTAACATAGGCGTGCAGTTCATGAAGCCTTTACATTTGTGCGTGGCCACAAAAAAGATGAAATAAATGAGACGCATAAAATTGTTGATACTTAATAAAAATACAGCAATTTTATTGTACTCTGTTTATTTTTTGGGCCGTGAAATGCTCAACAAACAAATTCTAGACAGAGCATATGGATGTTAAAATTTAATCACCGAAAACCATAATTATTGCATTTAATTAAATTAAGGCAATATTAGCGAAACTCAATCGAAATCTGAAAAAAAATCAGAAAAAGATACAGTCACATCTGGGACTCGAACCCAGGACCCACGACCTTCGCCTTGCCGGGGCGCAACTCTACCAACTGAGCCTATGTGTCCCTATCTGATTCGATCATATTTAACTGTATCATACTTCGACTAAGAACTACCAAATTTTCTTAACGCATATTTTTATTGGCGCTTATTTTTATGTATGATTGCAATATTCAAACCCGAACTAAATACTATCTAGATAGTGTCTTGGATGAATTTTTATTCATTTTTGAAGTAAAACTTCTTTACGCACGCTTGACTTGGGGAGTAAGCCGGCGAATGCGTGACGAGAGCGTTACGAAAAGCGAGGCGAACGGCAGTTGAGAGGGGGTACGCTTCGTATATTACTGAGGTGCGAGCACACTTTTTCTTTCTCTCTTTCTCTCATAACCAGTTACGTTACACAGTGCAGGCCTATTGTCTGTATCATACTGTAGGAGCGAGAGAGAGGAGTGCGCGCGTACATTTTCTTTCTCTCTTGCTATCATATAGATGGAGCAGAAGTTTTACTTTAGTTGTGTGGTCTAAAAGCACACTCGTTTTTTTTTATATTTTTTTTTATTTATTTATTTGACATAATTATTAGTTCCAAAAATTGAGTTGCGTAAACATTTATCTAAAAAAAAGTGTATTATTTCGCAGTCAAAAGATCTCAAGAGGCACTGCTTTTTATTCTTATCTTTGCAAGGGTCAAATTTGTCTTCCAGGATATTATCCTTACAAACCGAGGCGACGGAATCAGATGGGGAGTGGTTATAAAATTACACATTGGTGGACCAAATTTTCGACCGAATTTTGTAATGCACGCCTTATCAAGAGTTGGTATATCGATGGTAAAAGGTCATTGGACGTATGAACTGTACACCTCTGCCACCTACCAAATATTTGGCATGTAGTGAAATTATTTAACATTTTTTGCTGAGTACTGTCGGAAAGATACCACAAATATTTTATTTTTTGAAAATGGAAGAGCATGTTTTCCAGCTACGTGGCTTTAATTTTGTTAACACATTAAGTTGATTTTAAAAAGAAAAGTTGCACTGCACGCCACTGTATTTTTCGGAGATAGTAACATGATTATTATATAATTCAATATAGACGACCAAGTGTTGGTAATAATAATAATAATACGATAGCGTTACTTGCCCCTTTTCGGTGCAATTTAAATAAATAAGCAATTCGATATGCCCCGCGTTATCCTGTTCTGTGCGCTGCAACAAAGATGTGCGCTGCAAATAATGTGAAGCAATTTTCGATGAGTCATGCCGTGAGGCTAAACTGCCTCTTAAGGTAATATTTCTCTTCAAAACAGACAAACAAAATGTAGTATTCATTTGTGGGATGGATTTTACATATACATTTTCCTGAAAGAAATGGACTGGTTTCCAAGTAACACCAACGTGATTTCGTTAGTTTGTTATTGATTATATTCACCATAACTCAATTAATTGTCCAAGTTCGAAAATCCAATGAATTTAAAAAATTCTGAAAGGTGAACAAAAACATTATCAAAATCTGAATTGCCTAGCGAAATACATGTATTCTATAATCTGGCTCTACAAATTAAAATAAAACATTCAACATGGCTACTAAAAAAGTCAATGCTTTTCGAAATAATATGTTAAAAGACAAATAGTAAAAAAATAATGTGCTTTAGACCACAGAAATGAAGTAAAACTTCACTAACTTATATCTCCCTCTCAACTTCCGTTCGCCTCGCCAGATCACACTTTTCATAACGCTCTCGTCACGCATTCACCAGCTTACTCCCCAAGTCAAGCGTGCGTAAAGGCCCGACCGTTCGCCTCGCCCGATCACACTTTTCGTAACGCTCTCGTCACGCATTCACCTGCTTACTCACCAAGTAAAGCGTGCGTAAAGAAGTTTTACTTCAAAATAACGAGTGTGCTATAGACCACATGACTGAAGTAAAACTTCTACTCCATCTATATACACACAAGCCCTGCTTATTTATCCCCATAAATACATGTATTATGTAATTAATTATTGTATAAAATTTATTATAATTTATGTATCTTTTTGTAAATAAAAAAAATAATAAAACAAAATAAAAAATATGATAGGAAGAGAGAATGAAAATGCGCGCGCGTGTGATACAGACAATAGGCATGCACTGTGTCTTAGATATACGAAACGTAATTGGCTATGAGAGAAAGAGAGAAAGAAAATGTATGCTCGCACCTCTCTCTCTTGCCCCTACAGTAATAAATATGAAAAATACTAGTAACTCTCTCTCTTTCTATCTTCACTATCTTATATCTCCCTCTAACTACCGTTCGCCTCGCTTTTTGTAACGCTCCTAACTTACTCCCCAAGTCAAGCGTGCGTCAAGAAGTCTTTCGTGTCTTACGTTCGAAGGGTTACGATTATGGTCGAAGGCATCGGCGAGATTGTGCGGGCTCTAGCAGTCCGGTCGCAGCAACGGCAGAACTGCTTAGAACCTAGTCGTCCAGTTTAATATTCATTGTAATTCTTACGATTACGATACCTCTTACGCCATTTTCTTTGGACACTGCCGTGTTTGTTTCTAGACCAAATCAGAATTAATAAATAATTCAATAAATCAAATGGTAATCGCCTATAACTAATGTTTGGAAGATACTGAAAATTAAGAGGCTGCCAAAAATCCTCTTCAAAAACCGTGCAAATCATATCGCTGCACATCATTATCCAAAATGGTATCACCTTCACAAATAGACCAAAATGACACATGATTTTGTTGAAATTTACATTTAAAAAACTCTAGATTAAACTTCCACCATTACGCTTTGAGCTCCCGAGTTCAATGAAATCAGTCAGTGCATTGTTTAATCAACATCAAGCCAAATAATACGTAAACCGTGTAATGTGTTGGTTTCACACTGGTTAACCAACGTTAATTTTTCTTGGGGCAAGTCCAGCTTTTCATCCTGTCTGGTATGCCACCGATCGTCACACGTTTTGTTGCAGCAGCATTCGCGTGGTAACTCTTTCGCACTTTAATGCGGATTATTGCAATCTAATAATAATTAAGCGTTCAAACAGGATGCACTGCTGAGACGGGAAGAGAATAACACAAACACGGGAGATGCGAAGAAGTCTAGTTAATATCAAAAACATAAGAGTTATAGAGGCACCCGATAGCGATAATGACGACGATAATCTATTTATACTGAGTGATTTATCTTGCCTATTAGTGGTAACGGGTGACTTTTTTCGTGCATGAGATCTTAGACAGAAAAAAAGACAACTGTTTTCTACTGCTGTAGACACGCTGTAGACGACCACTGCCAATTAGTGAAAAAATACTCGGTAAATTCTTGTAGTTGCAAAGAAAAATACTAGTTTTATCTTTAAAACAATCATGGTTGATGACCTGTGAATCAGGGTTGTGAGTACGATAGTATTTTTTTACATTATCTTAAAATAATCTCTCTCAGGGCCTAAGTCGTCTTTCTGTGAGGAGGAAAGTATGTAGAGGAAGTTCTGGGAAGGAAAAAGGGTCTGAGGGGTCGGTACGAATCTGGGGAGTCAATATCCAGGAGTGATGGACTTATGATTCCGAATCTGGCTGGACAGGTCAAAAAGAACGACCCTGAATGCAGTCGATGGGCAGACTCATCCGCCTCCAAACAAACCTTACCCCATGAAACAGGGGTGAAAACTTGAGGTGAACTACAGCAGATTGGTTGATTATGCAATAAATAGTTCCTGGGCGGTTGTACCCATACCGCCTACCAAATTGTAAAGTAATATTATCTTTCACTTATTATTACATTATTACTACATTATTTCAGCGTTTAGTAAAAACATAGTAATTTTTTTTAAGTTTTTTCCACTATTTTAAGATTAATGTAGAAAATCCGTTGGATAAAGCAGCAAACCTCTTAAACGGTGTGCTCTATCATCGCGAATGTTGTACAAACTTTTCTATCACAAGTTCTGGAGCATAAGTAGCAAATAAAACAAGACATTATTTAGTTCGCTTCAGATGATTCAACTGTGCAAAAAGAAGAGAAAAAAAGAGTAACTTATTAATAACGCTTTTTTCCACATCTTTAATTACATACTTATTCATTAATTATTTCGGCAAGAAGTGTCGTGAGCATGAGGCATTTGTTTACATAAAATGTAAGCCAATCTCAAATCACAAGCGTTGTACTCTTCAATTCCTGCATTTTGTTCTGGTCAATGACCAGCCAAGGCCATTACGCATTTTGGACCAAGTTTTTCATTAGATTTTAGAGAAAGATTAATTGAAATAAACATGTCAACGCTCCCGACGATAAAGGTCTGCCAAGACAACATGTGGTAATAAATACTCCCAACAGCCAGACCAATAAATCATTTCCCCGCGAGTTTTTAATATGGCTTCTTAGATAATATGTTTGTTAACTACACACAACTTTAGGAATACAATATTATTGTATTTCACTCAACAGGGAACGGGCATAGTAATGCTATAAGGTATGGGGGAAAGGGGGAAAGCCTTGAATGAATTTCCATACAAAGGCTGTTACATGTATTCTGGGCTCATGCGTAGGAGGGTAATATTCATCGAGTAATTTATTAAAGTGGGTAGAAGGTAGAAGGGAAGCTTAATATTTTTTTTATTATATCTTGTTTTAGAAGATATTTTTAAAAAAAATTGAGGTTATTCCCATCATGTAATATATCATTGAAGAAGAAGATAATACTAATTAATCCTAACGAAAATATAAAAAAGAACAAGAACGCAGAAAAAAGAGTAACAAAGACAAAGGAAACGCCTTGTTTGTTCCTGTAAGACAAGAGATCCTGGGTGCGAGTCCCAGTTGCGACCGTTACCTTTTTATTTTTTGAGTATTGTTCTTTTTCAAATTTTCTTTCAGATTTATTAGCATTATCTTCTTTTTCAATGATATATTTCATTAAAGGGTATATAACCTTTAAAAGTGATTATTTTTGATTTAATAATAATAATAATATTTGGATGATTTATATAGCGCCGTTTTTGTGAAAAATCACCTCAAGGGCGCTGTACAAACTTATAATACGTTTCTAAAATCTAAAAAACTACAAGCTAGGCAAACAATTATAAACAACTTATGGCTAAAAATTGCATAAATCGGTTCATTGATCACCGATACGAAAATATGTGTACAATATTTTGACCAACGAACGCGATGCTGCCTAAAATTTAATGAAAACAGGACCATACTTACCTGGGAGGTCGCTTGAAATTAACACTGGATATTGTCCATTTAAAGAAATTTAGATAGAGTTCGCACGCAGAGTACATTATTGTGAACACATGTTATTTAATCCTGAAAAATATTATAATATTAATATGTAATGTATTCTTTGACGAGTGTATTTTGGAAAGTAAAAGCAACATGTAAAGGTGGGTGGTTCTTCTTCTTTCGTATGGTGGGGGGTCAGAGGGGGACATCTAGGTCTGCGAGCCAGTCTAGGGCCTCAGGCGTTGCCCTGTGGACCTCATTAATCCCGCCGGGGAATGAATGGAGCGGGCATTCGTTGACCACATGTTCGGTGGTCTGCACCGCACCGCATTCACACGTCGCCGACTCTTTAAGGCCCCATCTATGCATCATATGAGCACAACGGCTATGGGAGCACCAACGGCTGTGCTCCAGTATGGGCCAGAAGCGCCCACACTTCCATGGTCGACGTTCAGCTTAATGCCACAATGCGAACCATCAGCGGAACCTTAAAATCGACTCCTCTTCCCTGGCTCCCCGTACTTGCAAATATAACCCCGCCAAATATCAGGCGAGAGATTGCAACACTGAGGGAATACAAGAAGGCGCTGCAAAAAAGCGAAATACCCTTGCACGATGATGTCGTTTCTCACCCGGCATGCCGCTTAAAGTCTCGAAAACCCTTCTGGACGGAAGGAGAAAGACTCCTTCGAACACCTCTCACCCCAGAAGATAGGTGGAAGCTTGAGTGGCAATCAGCCAACGTCAAAAACGCCCATCTCGTGCAAGACCCCACTGAGAGACAGCCTGGGTTCTCATTGCCTCGCAAACTCTGGAAGGTGGGTGGTGCAGTAGTACCTATTAGGATTTGATCTTTCTAAATGTGATTCGTCAAGAGACAGATTGATGTGTAAGGACTCGAGTAATTTAATTTATTGCTATTATCTTCTTCGATGGTAATTTAAATGTTTAAACACAAATAAATAGTGATGGTAAGATGGTTTGAATTGAGAGTGGTAGATGCTTTCAGTATCGCCCTGGTGAATACCACCATTCCAAATTTAAACATTGGTTTGTAATTGCTTAACGTGTTTGGTGACGAGATCTGCCAGGCACTTCTTCGATTGCTCTTTCCAACTCCTTCCCCTCCCCACTTCCTTCAGCCTAACATATCTTCTTAGGGGGTGTAAAATAATCCAATATACAACCCAACATAACCAAACTTAACCCAATAGGGGAGTTTCACTGGCTCTGGGCTCTAGACTTAGTTTACCAATAAAATTAATTTTAAAATTCTCTGAATTGATCATTCGTTATATCGATCTTTAGATGTGAAGATATAATATTTATAATCTCACCATTGAGACGTTATTTTTAAACCATCATTTCTTGTGACATTGGACAAATAGTAATGCTTCATATTTACAATTGTATTTATCGTCAACTAACTCACGTAAACTCGTCCCATTACAATCTTGCAAAAACCGGCCTTAGTGCCCAGCCATTCAAAGCAACAAGCCATTTTTTCCTTCGCAGCCCAGTCACTAGTCGCGTCGGTTTAAAGCTTAAAGATCGTCGCTTTAAAGCTCGTGGCTTTAAAACTCGATGTTAGCTCGTTAAACTCGTCCTGGCACAACTAAACCCCTTTCCCTGCCTGTGCGTTATATGCAACACCATCTCTACTATTCAAGTTACCTCGCCCAGTAGTAATCAACCTTTTTGATGTGAAAACTTCTTTAGCACTATTGTGATTTGAAATATGATGAAACGAATAATAGCGACACTAAAAAGAGGCAAAAATATACAACTTTAGGATTTAGCCTGCGAGAGAATGAGATAGTATAATCGTTCTCGTCTTTGTGCGATGCTTCGTAGCCTATCGGTCTCCTCATTGTGCAGTGCTTCATAGACTCCCCTGCACCCCAGTTTTATGAAGGTTTCACTTCTTGACGGCCGGAGTGATCTAGCGGTATCTAAGGCTTTTGACTCGAAGTCCGGCGTGGGCAATTAATTTTTTTTTTATTATTTTGTGTTATTTCGTAATGAATTCATTTAAAATAATATCTGGTGTAAGACCACCATTCAGAATTGAAACGTGACTTGAAATGGCTTTAGCCGTGTTTGGCGACCAGATCTGAATAGCCAGGTACTTCCCCACCTTCCTCTTCCCCAACTCCTTCCCCTCCCCACTACCTTCAGCCTCACAACATACCAACTTTTTTTTAATTACGAACAAATATTAATATAATATAAAAATCTGTACATGTATGAAGAAAGGTGTTTTAGGCGGTGTGCGGTTTTCTATACAAATCTATACATAGTTTTATTCCGAGATTAATGAAATTTTACACATTTGCTTTCAAAGTGAGATGTGAAATTTCGTCCACCCTTTAAAAAACTATTTTACTGCATACATAACATTCAAAATAAAGGCAAAATTTTTGACTAAATCTTCTGTCGAAAAGCTCTTTTTAAAATCCCGGTCAACACGGGGACGTCATCTAGTCTTAACAGCAAAATAAATAATCGATTTCAATTTAATTTTTTATTTTTTATTTTACTTAATTCATTGCTCTGATGGTTACGTAATTTGTGGAGTTTTCGACCACCATACCCGTGTTGATGGTCGATTAGTCTCGAATGGTGAGTACTGGCGTTATGAAATTTGTTCCTAATTCGTATAGATACAAAGTAGTCAATAAAACTGCCAAAAACTACCACTGCACGCCATATTGTTTATCTCATTTTTAGCCATAATAATTACTGCCTTATTATTTTAAAAATATCAATAAAGAGACTCAGGCGAAACGGTGTAGTAAGTACACGTAACTATATGTAGAAATTCACCAATTAAATGAGTAACTTTTGTTAGGAAATATCCAACGTTCATGAAAGTGTTAAAATACTGGAGGTTTGTAATACAGAAACCGTATTTATGGTAAAATTACACGATTCAGAAAATTAAACGATAAATAACTTTATTGCCTCGACCGGGGTTTGAACTACGGAACCATATGCTAATAGGACAAGGTAGGTGTCTACCAATGCTCTAAATCTAAACCACTGAGCTACCAACCTTTAGACTCGCTTTGAATAGCTGATACACGTTAGAAATATTTCACAATTTTTCAAAGTGAAAATTTGTTTAGCACCGGTGTGATTTGAAACTCGATGAAACGAAAATGCGACACTAAAAAGAGACAAACACATACATCTATAGGATTTAGCCTGCTAGAGAATGAGTTAGAATTATCGGTGTCCTATTTGTGCAGTGCTTCGTAGCCTCCCCACTCTTGTTTACTTTAGTTTTCTGAAGGTTTTCGGTAAAAGTGAAACCTTCAGAAAACTACAGGTTTATTCGATCTAAATCTCTCGCTGGCTTAATCCTATAGATAGATGTACGTGTTTGCCTCTTTTTAGTGCCGCTTGCTTCCGTTTCATCGAGTTTTAATTCACAACGGTGCTAAAGAAGTTTTCATTTGAAAAAAAAACAATCTAAACCTATCTGTTATTTTGTCGTGTTCTGTATTATCACTATCCTGTTTTATCCGGTTACCAAATTACCTACATTCTTTTTCATTAAAATCTGTATGGATTTAGTGGTTACGTAATTCTCCAATGCGACGCGCCATGCATTGAATATTCAAATATTACGATTATAAATATAAAATCTTTACTAAAGAAATATTTTAGTTTGTGTTGCCCTTAAACCATTATGCCGTGAGTTATTGTAAAGAGCGACTCCGAGCGAATTGCAAGCCAATGTTATTTCTAGCAAAATACCGTCTATTAAATCAGATCCCACACCAACCAAGGTTAGTGTCGGACTACAACTAACTTGCGTGCTCTGAGATAAAGGGTAATGCGGTGCACGTTGTCACAAGTTAGTGCCTTATTTATTTAGAAGAAGTTATAGACTGACTGCAGGGAATAAAAGTGGTATAGCAGACGTGGTTACAGTTGCTCTGTAACATTGAGTTGAACACTTACTAATAAACAACACTTACAATATATTATTGTTGTTTATTAGTTTGGTAAAATTAAAAACACATTTTGAAGTGAAAACCTTCTTTAGCATCGTTATCATTTTCAACTTGATGAAACCAAAAAGCGACACTAAAAAGAGACGCATGTACACAAAAATCTATAGGATTTAGCCTGCAAGAGAATGGAATAGAATAATGGATTTCCTCTTTGTGCAATGCTTCATAGCCTCCCCACTCTTGTGCACTTTAATGTTTCTACGGCATGTGAACTTCACACATGTTTTTTTTTTAATGAACTTTTTTAGCACCGTTGGGATTTGAAAGTCAATGAAACGGAAATGAGCGACACTAAAAAGAGACAAACACGTTCATATATAGGATTTGGGCATATAGAGCGAAAGAACAAAGAAAGTAGTGTAAGAAGAATATATGACGCAAATGTGAATTGTCGAAGAAGTCGGGGACGCCCGAGGAAGACAGGGCACGATCAAGTGAACCAGATACTTGAGTCGGGCCATGTCAAGAGTCAGAATAAAAGAAAAGTGTGTATGAGACGATGTATGAATGTGATTGAGGCAAAGAGTGTGTGCCAAGACCGAGTTGTTTGGCGGTCCGTCCTCTCTGCCTACCCCTGCGAGGAAAGGCCGTGGTGGTTAGTTAGTTAGTAACTTCGCTCCTGCGAAAGAATAAGATCGGATAATCGGTGCGGTGCGGATAATGGGCTCTTTGTGCGGTGCTTCGTAGAATAATCTGCATTCGTCTCATTCTCTCGTTTTGGTTTGGTTTTCTGAAGGTTTCAATTCTACCGCGTGTGAACTGCACACATGATTTTTTTAGTAGAGATGTTTTTTCCGATAGAAATTTGTTGTGATCTTATCCATATTTTTCCTTTTACGGATAAAGTTATTTATTTAGATGCCCTTTAGCTTTTTCCTTATGAATAATACAAGAACATAATAAATAACTAAAAATAATCTTATAATAACAAACTAATACAATTATTATTGAACATCTGCATATATTATATGCTTTAAGAAACAATGTTATAAAAATAAAAAATTTCGACAAAACAAGTTTCATTTCCCACATGGTGCAATCTCTAAGTATAAGAAATGTACGCATAATCAGTGCGACAAGCAACGACATGAAGTGAAGCGAAGAGACTCCTGTTTTATTTATTAGGTACGCGTATTAGATATATTTATATACTCGTACATCCCAATAATAATACACGCTGTATAGAGTTAGACACTGCAGATATATTTAGACCCACAGCAGTGTATTGTGAGCATGCACAAGTGTCCGAATTATGTAAGTTATTTGGATGTTTTAAATGATACCTACTTTTTTCACCGGTCATTTTTACATATTATGGATTCGGTTGAAAAATTGGAATTGTTCTGTTTTAGGTACCGTTTTATGTCCATTTTGGCGTGAATTCTGTCATGGTTTTACGTAATTTATATTTTACGAGTTATGTGTCAATGTGGAGAGAATATAATATTTAAAATATTGATGAAACAATTACAGGAAGGCTAAATTGTGATTATTACTGATAGTGAAAGTGTATTTCTGTTCGGCATTGTTATTTAGCGACTTTATTTTTTGATTATTAAATAATTTACATTTTGTGACAGATACCAGATACTTTTATACTATAATTTATTTTATTTTATTTTAAATACATAAACGGCTATACTGCCTTTTATAAATAAACATATAATAGAGTACAAAAGTAAGAAAAATAATATCATTACATAATAGTAGTTTTAAACTTAAAAATAACATAATTTACTAGTTGTGTTGGAGGTTTAAGTGTCGTCTAAAAATATTATTTATTCTTTAATAATATTTATAATCATATCCCATATCTACAAATCTGGGTGGGTATAAAAAAAAACAAATTTGCAGTTCACACGCCGTAGAAGTGAAACCTTCAGAAAGTAGACAAGAGTAGGGAGGCTACAAAGCACCGCATAAAGAGGAGACCATCTATCTTATTCTCTGGCAGGTTAAATCCTTTAGATGCTTGGTGTAACTCTAACAGCTCAGGTACGGGGGCTCCATCGAAACTAGAGTTAAGTTAGCCTCTCAGAAACTGGGCGTTCTGTACAGGGCCCGCAGATAATAATAATAATAATAATATTTGGCTGATTTATAAAGCGCCGTTTTCATGAAAAATCATCTCAAGGGCGCTGTACATATAATAAGCATACAATAAAATAAAATGAATACGATAGGCTTACAACTAGGATTCAAACTTAACTAACTAACTTAATAACTAGGAACCTACATTTAAGACTTATATGTAGCTAGTGACTTACAACTAAGACTTATTACTACTGACTTAAAACTGGTGACATACAAATATTTGCAACCGTGACTTAATAGATACGTGATACTTTAATAGTACACAACTGCTAACCCTGTACAAATCACAAGTGCGCCCCACGGTTGAATTTGGCAGCCACCTCTGGTCTGGAGCTCCAAAATACCTAAAAAAAAACCTTGACTATGTGCAGAAACGGGCGGTTCGTTTGATAGATTCTCCCATCTTAAGGGGTAATTTACCAAAACCGAAATAATATTTCGGGGTGGGGAAGTATGAAGTATGCTCGAACGGGGAACCGCTGCGCGCTACCGACGAAGTCAGAGCAGCGAAGAATCTAGACTAGATGGTACACTTGAGTAAGATTTGAACATGAAACGTTAAATATTGGGCATCTTTCAAATTATGTTTATTAAATTGAATGCGCATGTTTTAGGTAAATTTAGATAGAAACATTACCTATTGGAGGAGGAGCTCATGATTTTATGACTCTTTATCAGATTTTGATCAAACTTGTTTGATAAATTATTCGATACAACCAACTACACTGCTGGACGGTAGGCATTAGTTCTTCATTGACAGATGTCAAAACAATACGGTATTCAATTTCGCATTATTTTCGTAATATGTGATCATAATTATATCTGATTATATTGGAAAGATAAATAAAATATCGGTCATTTTCAATATTTATTATTATTGTTTACAAAAAGTTATATATATAAAAAAATATATATTTATATAAAAGTGATATTTTGATAGTGTCCCGCACTCGTGGCTAATCAAAATATATAAAGTTAAACCAATTATAATTAGATTTTTGAAAAATATTATGTCCTTTTGGAATACAGATTTACTAGTAAATTTAAAAGGTAAGAAAATAGTAGTACCGGGCATTTCAATAAAAAGAGGGATTTTTCAAGGAGACTCATTGGGTCCTCTTTGATTTTGCTTAGCATTGAATCCTCTGTCTAAAATGTTAATTAAAAGCAAGTTTGGAATAAAAATTAAGGGTAATACAAGAGAGAGTAGTATAGTTTCACATCTATTATATATGGATGATATAAAATTATTTTCAAATTCTGAATCAAATTTAGAGAAAATGATTAAGGTAGTTAAAATTTTTCAGATGATATTAAAATGACTTTTGGTTTAGATAAATGTAAAACGATCCATATAGAGAAAGGCAAAATTGTAGATGGAGACGAGAGTATATTTAGAAATTTCAAAATTAAAAGTATGAAAGGGGGTGAGGTTTATAAATATTTAGGATACCCGCAATCGAATAGATTAGATCACACTAGTATTAAAAATGATATTAGGATTAAATTTCAAACTAGGATCAGAAAATTTTTAAAATGCAATCTATCTGCTAAAACTTTTGTAAAAGCAATAAATACTTGGGCAATACCTCTACTAACGTACTCATTTAGCATAATTAAATGGTCCAATACAGATTTAGATAGTTTAGAATGATTAATTAGAACAACGTTAACAAATTTTAATTGCCATCATCCAAATTCAGCTATAGAACGAATTAATTTACCTAGAAATTTAGGATGTAGAGGTGTAATCAAAATAACATCTTTGAAACACAATCAGGTAGAAATGCTTAGAAATTTTTTCCATAGGAAAGCCAATAGCTCAGAAATGCACAAAATAATTTGCAAGGCAGATATAAACATTACACCTTTTAATTTATATGACGAGAATGCCAAAATTCTTATAAATACTAACCAGGAATTATTAGATTCCTGGTCAAATAAAATTATTCATGCAAAACACTTCAATTATCTCAACCAAACGTATGTTGACAAACTTTCGTCAAACAAATGGTTGAGTATTGGAGAGTTGAGCGCAGAAATAGAAGGATTTATGCTTGCCATTCAAGATAGAGTCATTAATACTAAAAATGATAGGAAGCATATAATCAAAGATATAAATCAAATTGATGATTTATGTAGAAAATGTTTGGCTTTTCCGGAAACTATAGAACATATTATATCGGGATGTTCTATATTAGCGCCGTCCGAGTATACATTTAGGCACAATCAGGTTTTAAAAATAATCCACCAAAGTTTGGTAATTAAACATAACATGATTGACTTCCGTAATACTTGACCGTACGATTGACTACCATTTTATGAATATGAACCAAATTCATTTTAGAAAATGAATTTTATAAAATATATTATGATAAAACTATACTAACAGACAGAACAATTAGTCATAATAGACCTCATATAGTTTTACATGACAAAATTAAAAAAATAACTTATATCATTGATGTAGCTATTCCAAATTCCGGTAATATTAAAAAAAACAGTTTCTGAAAAATTAGAAAATACATAGATTTAGGAAATGAGATTAAAAGAATTTGGCACTCTCAGACTATAAAAATATTACCATTTGTTATTTCGGCTACTGGCATTATACCTAGGTCTCTGAAAAATATTCATATTATATTCCATAGTTCTCATTAAAAACTTGCGGCAGGAATGTTAACTAACATTTTTCAATATGAAATAGCACAATTTGTTGGTTATTCACATTTGGTAGTTTTAATTGCTTTGTTCTTAAAACGATTACAGAGAAAGAAGTTTCTTTAGTAATAAACTCGCTCAAAAACTCTTCATCAACCGGCATTGATGAAATATCTAACAATGTTCTTAAAAAAATTGCCCCTGGTATACTTCAACCATTAACGCATCTACTTAATATTAGCATCCGCCAAGGGCTATTTCCCACCATTCTAAAACAAGGTCTCATTATCCCTATTTTTAAAACTGGCTCCAAACTTGATATTAGTAATTATCGTCCTATTACGTTGCTAAATTCCCTCTCAAAAGTATTCGAAAAGATCGTCAATAATAGTCTCATGGAATATCTGGAAACAAATAACTTAATATCGCCGCGGCAATTTGGATTCAGAAAACATAAAAGCACCAATGATGCTATAGCCACGGTCACTGACCATATTTCTGGTCACCTGGATAAGGGCTTGAAATGTCTATCGGTATTTCTCGACCTATGTAAAGCATTTGATACAATCTCACACAGCAAACTAAAACGCAAAATGTTTAATATAGGTATTAGGAACAAAGAATTAGGCCTCCTCTCCAGCTTCTTATCTGACAGATCCCAATGCGTTAAACTCAATACCACAAAGAGCCAGAATTTGCCCATTAGTTACGGAGTCCCTCAAGGCAGTGTTATAGGTCCAACGCTCTTCCTAATATATATTAACGAGTTATGCAACCTAGATATCGATGCCACTATTGTCAGTTTCGCCGACGACACTGTCCTACTCTTCCAAGTAAAAGATTGGCTTACCGTATATTCCAAAGCGGAGGAAGGAATTCAACAGGTAAAATATTGGCTTGACTCGAACATATTAACTCTAAATGTACAGAAAACCAAATACTTACTGTCTAGTCTCACCAATATCCCAAAGTCAAATCCAGCCCCGCCATTAAAAATACACAAATGTAAAAATTCATCTCTAAACCGAAACTGTGACTGCCCATGCCTAGAGCAAGTAAACATTATCAAATATTTAGGAGTAACCTTCGATACACACCTGAATTGGAAGCAACATATACATAATACTACAAACAAAATCCGAAAATCTATATACTTTTTCAAACAAAAACGCAATTTCCTTAACCTAAAACTTTTAAAAACAGTATATTACTCATTGTGCCAATCTCACATCGAATACGGAATTCTAGCCTGGGGTAATGCATATTCCAATGCCCTTAATCCCATCATGAAAGCACAAAAACTAATCATAAAAATAATTCTTAAAATGCCGCTTACTACCAGCACTGATACTATCTTCAATTCCTTCAACGTTATGGACATAAAACAGCTCTACTCAAGATCCATGTTACTTAATTTACACAAAAACAACAAAACACCATACAAAGCTACACAAACAATACACAATACCCGAGCCAAAAACAACGAACTTCTCCAAACTCCTTTTTTCAAAACCACCTTCGGGCAAAGACACCCTAAATACATAGCTTGCAAACTATACAATACACTACCAACTACGATCAGACAAAGTGACCCCTTTACAAAATTCAAACAAGATATTAAAAAATGGATTATAAGTATTGGACGCCACACTATCACACATATCTGTAAAATAAATCACACATAGACAGAAATAACTATTCACATACAACCTAACCCATATAAAACAAACGAAAATAATGGAATCCTGTCAAATTTAACCTATAAATAGACTAGGCAGAATTTATTTCCTTACTCCATCTCCAACATTTATAAAATAACTCTCTTTAAAAGATTTACCACCCTTCCAATCACCCTTCTGTTCTAATTCTATTCATAATATGTATTTTACCTGAAATATCCTTGTAACTACTATATTCATTTATGTACGCCTGTCTCGACACAGGTATACCCTAGTGAGACAGGCATACAAATAAAACCATTGTAAATATATTTTATTATAGATAAATAAATAAAAATAAAAATAAATTATTGCTACAAGGTTTGTTAGATTCGTACTGGGAGATATATATGGTGAGGATCGTTTCGTGTTATTATGAAACTTTTTCCCTACTATTCTCAAATATTATCTTTTGTTCACTAAAAAATACTAATAATATGTCTGCAAAGTGAACAATACTATATATATCTTTATCTTTACCTAATTTATGTAAAAGCACAGTAGGACGTAAATAAATAAAACTAGGAATACGAAAATACGGGTAAAGGGGCACTCTAAACCATTCTATGCCGCTGGTTGCAAACAGGCGGCCGCGAAATGGAAGTTCTAGTGAAAAAGTCAACTTGGTTCTGAAATAAAACACAATAACATAACGATTAACCTTTAGTGTGACCCCTTTTCTTATGTGCCTACACATTTACGTATTTATTTTTTGTAAAATTTGACGTGCTTTCACTCTGAAATCATCTCGCATAATGACTGGAAATAACTCGTGTACTCGTGTCTTGGTTTATATAATGGCGTGAGACAAAATAACAATATCGTGATATTGAAAAACTGTTTTTATTTATTTAAGCGTTGTTTTAATGCTTTTTAAAATAATTTTATTATTCAGTCGTTTAGACAACATTGATGTGGTGATAATGTATATTTTTTATAATTCTCCTGTATTTAGAATTAAAAGATATAATCGAACTTTAAGCTATTTTTAGAGGTTTTGTAAATATTTTTTCACGCAATTGTTTTAAACATTTTAACACGTTTTTTTAACGCACCATTTATAAGAATAGTTTATTTTTTCAAAACATATTATTTTTTTCTAATAAACAATATAGAAATGTTCTTAAAACTGCATCAAAAATCCCTAAATATGCTGCGCTTGCGGTAATATACCCTTAACAGACGGTCTGCAATCTTTAGAGCACGTGGGAATGCTTGTCCTTGTTCTACCGGTATTACAATGGAAGATGCTTCGAGGAACTAGCGTCATTGATCCCCTCGGCACCGGTGCATAGTCGGGAAACACGCCAAACACGCGCCCAACATTTGTACACGGTTGACATTAGTCACATGAGAACAGGTCGTTTCTATGACTCGTTCTTGAGTTCAACGGCTCGGCTGTGGAACGATTTGCTGGCCTCTGTGTTTCCTCCCTCCTACAACATGGGTCTCTTCAAGACCGTGTTCACTCCTTCCTTTCCTCAAAGGGACCCTCCACACAGCATCTTCAAAGATGACATAGTCCCTGAGGGAAGTTATTTTCCTCAGGGCCTCCTGTGTGGAGTTAATGTCAAAAAAAAGATGTTTTTTTTTTAATTTTATGTTAGGTATTGTATAAAAAATGCATACAATTGGAATTTATTACCCGCTAAGCTACTGCCAGTAGCTTGTCAGCAGGAGATCAGTTCAACAGATTAGTTACAACCACAAATTAAATAATCATAAACGCATTAGCGTAGCAACAACATACACAAATACACATACACATATATTATAACATACCTACCAAATTAGCGTAGCAACAACATACACAAATACACACACACATATATTATAACATACCTACCAAATTAGCGTAGCAACAACATACACAAATACACATACACATATATTATAACATACCTACCAAAATTGTGATGTCGAATAGGAAAATATATGGAATGTACGTGTTTGTCTCTTTTTAGTGTCGTTTTTTCGTAGCGATCGCATATGGCAAAGATTTTCCATATTATACATACAGATATGGTTTGCAAATGGAAAAAGGTCTTGAAATCGGGAGAAAGTGTTGAAACATTTTCAAGTACTTTCGGAACTCTTTCTAGGATATATTATAATTAATCAATTTCGTTGGTCTATATGGTGCCCCGGAGTAAAGAGGATTAAATTTTGACTAAATGTACTCATAAGTTGGCGACACGACTTTTCTTCGAAATCGGTATAGATCACAATTCTAGGGATTATCTGTTCTGTGGTATAGTGTAAGTATGGATTTGGTAATAGTGGTTTTGCGGTTACTATTTTATAGTGTATAGGTGAAGGATTCGATTACCTCGGGTAAGCCTATTCTCACAAAATTGTGTAACCACTAATATAGTAATACCACCATGGTGCTAATTTCGGTTGTCTGTGATGTAAATATGTAAATATGATAAATATTTTATTTTTATTTTACATTAACTCAATACAGGTGGGCCTGAGGAAAATAATTTCCCTCAGGTCCTATGTCATCTGAGTTGCTGTGTGGAGGGTATTTTTGGGGAGAGGAAGGAATGAACATTGGTCTTGAAGAGACCTAAGTTGTAGGAAGGAGGAAACCCCAAAGGCCGGAAATTGTTCCAAAGCCGAGCTGTTGAACTCAAGAATGAGTCGAAGGAGCGGACAGTTCTCATGTGATAAATGTTAACCGTGTACATATGTTGGGCACGCGTTCGGCGTGTTTTACGTCTATAATTCGAACGCTTGTTCCTTGGAGCTTCTTCCATTGAAATACCGGTAGAACATGGATAGCATTACCACTTGATGCCTGCGCTCTAAAGATAGTAATCCGTTTGTCAATCTATCAAACAGGCCGCCCGTTTTTGCACTGAGTCGAGGGCTTTTTTCGGGTATTTTGCAGTACCAGATCAGAGGTGGCTGTCAAATTCAAACGTGGTGCGCACTTGCGATTTGTACGTGGTTAGCAGTTACATACTATTAAATTATCTGCAGGCCCTAAATATTACGCCTAGTGTTTTGGAGGGCTAATTTAACTCTGGCTTCGATGGAGCCCCCAAACCTAAGCTGGTCTAGTCACTGATAGATTATTTATTTTTTTTTATTTAAGCAATTAAATAAAATAATTCTATTAGTATACAAAATATAATGGTTACGTTAGGTAAAGATATTGTATTTCTTGGTCCTCCTCACTAGGGGTTCCTGTGCCGAGTTACACCAAGTATATCAATGGAGGTTCTGTTCGGAAGATTGCTTCCATTGAAGGAGACTAGATTTTCATTTCGATCACTTTTAGACGCAATGAGACAAACCTTAAATATCTTGGAAACATAAAATTCAACGAGATTATTTTGACCCCGAGAGAAAACACTCTCGAGGTAACCGTCCATTCTTTGCTTCCTCCGAGCCGTTAAAGTTTTTTGCGCTTGTCAAACAAAAAGTCATCATGGACTGTACTTTCATCCGCGTAATAATAAATTGGTGCACATGACAAAAGGTCATTGATGTGCAACAAAATCATGATGCTATTGTTGTGACTAGATTGGAACTATTTTAAAAAGATTTTCTTTCAAATTGTGATTACCAGCAAGAGGTCGTACGTGACTTTGTCGTTCTGATATCTTTTAACTTTTTTGTTTTCATACAAGACGTCTTAGAAGTAAGAGGACGAACGTTGATAATTTTGGTTTGCCTATTATGTATTTCCTCAACATTTAAAAACGTTATGATATCCTCTGTATGATTTTAATTTGTGACTAAGTATTGCATATTATCGATATAAGGAGTTTACTTATCTGTGTCTTCTTTTGATATTTAAATCAGTGTGAAAACTTCTGAAGTGAAAACTTCACTTCAGAAGTGAAAACTTCTTTAGCACCGTTGTGATTTGAAACTCGATGGAACGAAAAATAGCGACACTAAAAAGAGATAACACATAGTTACATCCATAGGATTTAACCTGAGAGAGAATAAGATAGAATAATCGGTCTCCTCTTTGTGCGGTGCTTCGTAGCCTCCTTATCTACTTTAGTTTTCTGAAGGTTTCACTTCTACCGCGTGTGAACTGCACACTTGCATATTTTTTTTATTCTTCTTTATAAGCACCTGCTGACTGCCAAAACAGTTTGTCAGCAGGTTACCTTCACAATATTAATTATACACTAAAGCACACATATAACGAGAAACCACAATATAGAAAACAGATATAGAAGAATAACATTTCAAGTAACGACAATACAAAGACATATATGTAGTTAAAACAAAGGCCACATACTCATAGGCATACAATAAATTCCTCGATTAATCATCAAAAATTACATTGCAAAAAGAAAAATGAACTTGCCTGCACAACTACAATAATTCACGTGGACAGGACTTTGGCATTCCCATATGTTGTGAGGCTGATGGTAGTGCAAAAGGATAGAAATTGGGGAGGACAAAGGTGGGAAAGTACCTGGCTATTTAGAAGCCCATCTCCTTCCGCCGACCTCTCACCTTCAGCCTCACAATACAGGGTCCAGACGGTGGGGAGCAATTGAGAAACTTGTGCAAGATTCTAAATGGTGGTCGTTCGCTAGAGCAATTATAACAGTGTCTTCCAATTCCATGCCACAATACGAATCTTGACTGAACTTATTTAGGTACATCACAATTCACAAATCACAAGCAGACGGACATCGAAAATAACCCTTTCTCATCCAAATTAATTCCCACAAATATAAAAAATAAATGACATAATATGATTATGTGTACTTGAAATATTAGATTTTTTTAAAGTTTTTTTTCCTGATGATTTAGGAAATATTCAACGTCATTTTAAACCGACATTGATTCTGAGAGGTAAATGATGTATTACTATAAAAATGGACCATGTTCTACAAAGAATATTTTAAAAGAAATACATCAATTAAAGACAATATCATGTCTACTTATCACTTGAAAGTATTATTGATGTGTTCTTCTCATCAAAACACATATAACACATAATAAATATATATGTTATCAGATAAAATAGTCATACAAAATAATCAAATGGTATAGCCTCAAACGACTAGTGTCGTTTTGAAATGACACGATGCTTTAAGATGCTAAAAAAAATATTATGTCAATTTTTTTGTTGTATTTTCATTACAATATGAAAGAATGTACGTTTTACTGTAAATAAAAACGGAAAAATATATGAAAAAACATAAATACCTTGTCCTTTTTAATACTGCAATTCCCTCGGATCATAGCTTTTCAAAAGATGTGATCAACGATTTTTGTTGACGATGTGAAGTGTGTACGCAATACAGCCAACGCAATGAAAAAAATCAATGTTGCTAGGAAGGATTCACTAAATTATTTGAAAAAAAACCGCAAATAAATTGGTTCAGTAGTTACTTAGTAAAAAAAATCTAATTTCACGTCATTTTAAAATGACTGGTTGAGAAAGGGATAAGAGAAAACAACACGTTTCAAAGGCACACAACAAGCCGTGTTTGCCCTGTTGCTTTCAGACATTTCATTTTTGATTGAGTATGGAATTCAACGGGGACAGAGACCAATCATCTTTATTGGAAAATGCTATACGGGGATAGGTTTCTACCTACTATTTAACCGTCAGTATTGCCCCTCGCACCTTTGATAGTGCGTTCCCTAGCAACTGGTGAAGCGCAGCGAGGGGATCGGACCCTGCCGCAGACAGAGGTGCCACCTACCAGCAAAGTTGAACACGCAATAATGATATTTCATGGTACTGAAATACATAACTTCATAATATCTATATCTAGCATAGGTCTAGTATATACTTGCTAGTTCAACTATGTACCAGGGCCAGAGCGTGGTTGGCGCTTGTAGCATCCATTCGAAAACGCTCCCTTGTGACACTATCTTAAATTAAAATTGTTTCCAGAAAAAAAATGGTTGTGAACAAAATTAATACTTACAGAACTCAGCGTTGGAGATATAATTTTTGCTTTATTAGCTAGAGATCTATCACCTTTATCAGAAGTTTTTTTTTCTTTATAGAAGGTAAGTTCATCGAAAAAAATGAGGTGCATAGTATCTCTACATTATCGTTAGTTTTTTGCGTGAAAATGTCCTTTGTTCTTCACTAGGCAATTTTTCTTTCCGCTGGCTTACTTTTTGGAGCACCTCACGATCTACACGACGACACAAGAATAACTCATTTAACCCTTCCACTGCGGAGTTATGTTTGATTCTTTGGTCGCGCAGAGTGAATTTTGATGCTCTCATCTGAGCATCTGACCCCCCACCCCGCTGGTATTTTTTAGAATATTCACACCACTTGGCACACAACCCTTGGGCCACGAGATATATTTAAATATTTGACTACAATAAAAGCGTTACATCGCTGGCGGATCTTTGTGATCTGGCCTTTTTAAAAATCTTTTGACGTTAAAACAAGTATTTTTTTTTATTTTTTATTATTTATTAAATTGAATATAATAACATGTAATACAATATAAGCTATGGGTAGTCCCACAAAGCTGTGACAGATCAGCTTGTCTGTAGGTTCTACCATTTAATATTATTACATAACACACATTAGCTTGTTACAATATTAATACCTAATATAAGATTTAGGATAAATAAATGTGTTGTTCATTTATTAACCACTTTTTTGTCAGTTTATGGCAGGGTTCCTCATTATTTTTTAAATTAATGTTTTGCTTCAATTTGTTATAAATCAAAGGTACCATATATTCAAGCATTCTGCTACCATACTTATTTGACATTCGTGGTATTTTTAGGCCTTTGTTTTCGGTAAATCTTGTTGTGTGGCTATGCACCAATAACTTTTTATATGCGCTTTCTCCCGAATCATCCATGATTATAATGTCCCAGAGAAGCCCTTTAATTGGAAGTAGGCCCTCAGACCCATACAGTAATTTTAAGTTGTCTCTTTGTTTGTAAATGCTAGGTTTAACCATTTTTTTTAATTATAGCAGTTTGTAAATTTTGAATATATTAAATATTAATTATGCTCGAGTGTCCCCAAGTTCGAATTCCATATCTAAGTATGGATTCAACCATAGAATGATGTATAAGTTTGAGAGTGCATCGAGGCAACACAATTTTTTTTTATGTATTCCATTCAGTTTTTTAAGCTATTTAGACTTATCGCCCGGATGTGGTAGCCCTGTTGTTCCCTAGTCCGGTCCTGCTGTAGTACTTCGACTTTACTGCCATTCTGTTCTGTGACACAAATATCCAAATTATGTCGCACTACCTACTAATAATAATTCTGCACTTGCTGCAGATTGTTAATATGCGTTTTCCGGTCAGTGGGACACATTAACCTGACATCTACGAGTACACTATTATAATATATTCTGGGTCTATTTCATACACACGAAGGACGCGGTAGACAAACTTGTCGCAAACATTTCGCGTCCTTGGAACAACAAGGTTCCATCTGACATTTTATTCAAAATTCTTGTCTTTTACTCTTCTAAATTATGCAATAAACTTCTATTTTAATCGCTATGTCTCCTTCTGCCACATCTTTTTGGGTATATCTGCCTTAGAAAAAATATTTTGAAGCAACATGGTTTCATACGCGTTGTAAAGGGTCACTTTAAGAATCCAAATTCGTAGAGTGCGGGCCGTATTGATTGATGTCAAAAATAACAACGATAAAATGCATATTTTATTTTATTTTGTGAAGTTGGGGCTTAAATATCATTTTTTTGCGATTATTATAAAGGAGAGTTTGCACTTGAAAGTGATTTTTAATAGACCTAACACTTTATTTTTTTCTAGGCTTATTAAAAGACTGATATTTTTAAAGGCCAAGGTATGTTCTACACGCAGTATTTAATTGAAGCATCTATAAAACTTCTAAGCGATCAAATTTTCAATATAAAAACTTGTGATTTTGTATGATTTTGCATTATTTAGTTTGGCTTCATTTTAATTTCTATCCAAAAAAACCTAGCATTTTGAATCTTATTACTTTGATTTTCAAAGCAACAAGGTTCTAACTGTTTAGTTTCATAAGTTTTTTGGTTAAATGCCATACGTTTTTGCATTTAGTATTCTTAAATATAAAGGAAATTTAACTACAATACTTTCATCATATCCAATTTTTCATAAACGTCAAGTTTTAGATTCAAACTTTGAATATCAATAGTTTAACTTCATATAAATGTTAGATGGAACCTTGCAGCTCCATTCCAAATTTAATTTAATATATTTCACCTAAAAAATCTAAATTTATCTGTTTTTTTAGAGTCACTGAGTAACTGCTTTAATCACTGAATGAGTCTTTTGCAGGTAAAAAAAGTATGTGAAAAGCATTTCAAATGCATCGTCCTTCGCTTCGTTTGGCCCTCTCTTTTTGATGCAAGCGTTTTTTGTGCAAAAGAGGGAGAGGTGACAATGGAGCTAATAGAATTTTTATTCTTGCGGACGATAACGACAACCTTAAACGAGTATTTTAAACGTAATTAACAAAAAAAAACCATTTGTACTTTTTGTGATTTAACTTTGTTGAATGAAGTACTGTAACTTTGGCTGCATCACTTCACATTAGGACAACAAACTTCAACTGGTTTCTGCACAACCGAGTCTTTTTTTACTTTAAAATAGTTTCATTTTAACCATTGTTTATATCGCTTTTATGCGAAGACACTCTTGTACCGAAACAGTTTGATTACAGTGTTTGCTGATCCATATTTATTGTCTTAAATCAATAATTATAATGATAAGTGCAAACGGATAATATTTTTCCTTGATAAGTTTGCCATTTCAATAAGTTTTGTGCCCTCTTCTGTTTGACTTATCTACGTCCCACCAAACCAAACAAACTAATGGAATAATTTGTAACTTTCTGAGAAATAAGTCGTGTTCAATTTCAGTACTAGCTAAATCGTCCATCGTTGCACATAATACGTCTATTTTCAAATGGATTTTTAAACTTTTTTTATTTGTTTATACTGAGTTTGCATCTATCTTCTCAGAGATCGAAATCAACGGCGCTATCAACCTTGCCAAAATTCCGTTTTTTAAAACCGACGTATGCTGTGTTTTAATTTCTTCGAATTTATGAAAAATGTATATAAATCCGTGCTTTTGTGCATGGTTGCCATCAAAAGTTGATAGATTGAATTCAGCATGATCGGATGTCGATAATTGTGTTAATTTCCACATCCGAGATTCCGCGTCAAACGAACGAAAGTGAAATTAAAATGGATATAGGTTTTAAAAAAAAATATGATTTCATTGTTATTTTTTTCCTGGATCCTACACCTGCATGACATAAATCAATGTCATAATTTGATTCCATGACATTAATATATACAACATTTATGTGCAGTATGTAGTAGGTACTTTTCCCCGCGGCGGCGTAGACCACCCTCCGACAGCCGGGGGTTGCTACGGGACCAATCATATGAGCAATATCTTTAATTTTTTTAGGGGAGAGGCACTCTCAACCCCACGAAGGCCAAAGGCCAAAGATTTCATGGCAAATGGAAAAGAAAAATCCTTCAAAAACTTGTTCGGTTAGGACGAGGGGTTTTTTCGAGAACTTGCAAAATTAATCAAATTTCAAAGTTAAAATTCAAGTGGATTTCTTAAAGGTTCTATCCAAGCTCTGTTATTATTTCATCACGGGTCGGTTGTTTTCGAACAGAACTAGAACATTTCACGGTATTATGAACATTGAATATATGGGAATCAGTATCGCCCTTGTGAAAAATTCAGCATTTATTGTAATAGGAAATTTTACTTTGTTTTAATTTTACTTTTTTATATTGTTTTGAAGAGTTTTAATTTTCAATGTACATTTGTTACTTTTATGTTAAATTTTTTGCGTCCGGTTTCGACACATCCGTGTCATTCACGAGCAAACCTGCTAACTTAAAAGTTCTATACAAGTACAAAAATTAATTATGCGGGGTTTGGGCGAGGGGGGATTTTGGTGGAGGGGGAGAACGGTGGGAGGAGTCAACATTCTATGGAAACATCGTAAGTAAAGGTGATTTACATGGTGCTATTATTTTATTGACTAAATTAATTTACGATTAAATTTTTTTGTTAATTTCTAAAGTTTCTAAAGCGCACAAATTAAAATATGAATTGGCATTGCAATGTTTAAACTTTTTTTTTCTTTTTTGAAGCTATGGCATGTCTCTATTAGATGATTAGCAAACTCGGAGTAGTTATTATTAACAAAGTTCATGTTCCCTGATTCTAGTTTTATAATTTCTAGTAGTCAAAATTTCTAGTAGTAAGTTAGTTTTATGTTTGCTCGTGGATGACACGGATGTGTCGAAACCAGTCTCAAAAAAAATTAAAATAAAAGTAACAGATGTACATTGAAAATTAAAACTCTTCAAAAAAAATGTTTAGAAATTGTTACATAGTTAATGCCGAAGAAACATAATTTTTTTTACTTTAGTTTTATGTAGTGTGATAATAACAGTTTTGAACCCGATCACCCTGCTAACTCACCAAAAGTAGCGAACCATTTGGGGTGACCTATGGCAAGTCTGATGGTTATCCAATAAATGGTTTCCCGGGCTTTGGTATCCATACCATAATCAACTTAATAAAATCTATCCTTAACTTTTTAATAAAGTCTCCACCATTCGTTCCAGTTCAAAAAATATCTCTAATAATACGGGTGTGTAGGATCTGATACACCCTGCAGTATACAGATAATATCTATTTTAACTTCTACGGAACCCTGTTTCATAGCATTACTTAATAATCATTAATTATTTTCGTCACGTGTTCATCAAATAACCATCAATAGATCCATTGAGTCTCCCCCTCTTTTGACAATAAAAAAGTAAATACTAGAATGCAACACAACGCATCGATAAAACAATGACTTAAAAAATCAAGCGATCTGACAAACACGCCGAAACACGCATTTGAAATAATATTTTTTAAGTCTTAACTACTGAGCTGTCGAGATAATCTATTGACTCGCTTGAATACCATATTTAAAGATTTACAAAATACCTACCAAACTACCTACGATCCGGAATTCCAAACTGAAAACAGTTGCTTTGGCTTATAAAATCCATGATAAAAATCTGTCCATATTTCAAGACGTCAGAGCTCACCGTTTCAATAGTTATTGCTGCTTTACACAAACGTAAAAACATAAAAAAACGAGTATGATTTAGACCACACAACTGAAGTAAAACTACTTTAGCTCCATCTATATGTCAGGAAGAGAGAAAGAAAATGTGCGCGCGAACTGCTCTCTCTTGCTCCTACAGTGTAATACAGACAATAGGCCTGCACTCTGTCTTAGATATACGAAACGTAACTGGCTATGAGAGAAAGAGAGAAAGAAAATGTGTGCTCGCACCTCTCTCTCTTGCCCCTACAGTAATATACGAAACGTAACTCTCTCTCTTTCTATCTTCACTAACTTATATCTCCCTCTCAACTACCGTTCGCCACGCTTTTCATAACGCTCTCGCCACGCATTCACCAGCTTACTCCCTAAGTCAAGCGTGCGTAGAGAAGTTTTACTTCAATAAACTTCAAATACTTTCATGTTTACACCGGTAAGGGCCGGTAGCCGGCCGATAATTACGCTCTAGATATAAACGCCTGGTAATACCATTATTAAAAATACTGATATACCGTGCCCTGAATCTGACCTAACCTAACCATAACCCTCAATTTAAAGTTTTTTTTACCGATATTTCTTATGGGTTGAACGGAAAATAAAAATCGTTTAAAAATAATATTTCATTCATTCCCTAGAACTTGATTATTTCCTACCATAGAGTAGCGGCCATTGAATTAAATAAGTATGGGTGTCACGTGGAGGTGATAAATAATATTACGACTATCATGAGCTATTCCATCACGAGTTATTCCGGTAAAATAGCCAATTTCGGATGCACGGGGACGCACGGGTAGGGTCACTTATGGTTCCGACACTGAACAAATAAACAGATAGAAATATCAATTAGAACAACTATCTCTTCATTACTTTTGAGGTGTATTCCCATCAACGTAATATATGATTGAAGAATAAGATAACACTAATAAATAAATAAAAATAATTATATATGAAGGCGAACAAGACAAAACTAAGAAATAGAAAAATAAATAAATTTTAAAAAAAACAGAGTGTGCAATTGAGTGTGCACAGAAATGAAACCTTCAGAAAACTAAAGAAGTGGGGAGGCTACGAAGAACCGTGTAAAGCGGAGACAGATTATACCATCTCATTCTCTCGCAGGCTAAATCCTGTACATGTATGTGTTGGTCACTTTTTAGTGTCGCTTTTTCGTTTCATTGAGTTTCAAATCACAATGGAGCTAAGGAAGTTTTCACTTGAAAAAGACAACGGTCGCACTGGGACTCGAACACAGAACCTCTCGTCTTGCCGGGACAAACGCCCTATCAATTATTTTATTATCCCAGTGCGACCTTTAACTTTTTTTTCTGTGTATCGTTCTCTTTCATATTTTCGTTTAGATTATAAGTGTTATCTTCTTATTCAAAGAAAGAAATGTGTTACAGGTGTATTCTTTTACTCGATGAAATTTAATTTTTACCATACTTTGCTGAAATTAATTGAACACATTCAATTGTTTGTCGAAAAAATTTCTTTGTCAGATAATCAATTTCATTGGTCTGTTCGAAGCCTATTAGAGAAAAGATCCGATTCTAATCGATTAATTTGTGTTAGTTCACAATTTGTTCATTTTACATAATATATCACAGTATTTTTGCGGCACCAGTAAAACATCATTCAGAATTAAAACATTGCTTAAAATGGCTCTAGCCATGTCTGGTTACCAGATCTGAATAGCTAGGTTCTTCCCCACCTTCGTCTTTTACATCGCCTTCCCATCCCCACAACATACCCCAATTAGAGATGCCATAGTTTCACTGACTCCAGATGGTTGAGAGTGCACATAAAAAATAATAAAATGTTACACTTCTAGAAATAAACCGTTCAGTGGTTCCGATAGACAAACGTCATTTCTGTCCGTTCATGAATGCAGTAACTGCCTATGAAATCATAGGCTATTTATATATATATATACGGTATACGGTATAACCTTAATGCCATAAGTAAGGAAGATAAGCTCAACACAAGCTCTATAGGTCTCTCTGGTCCCTGTATGCCAGTTTTCATCTCGGAACACTTAACCTCATGTAATAAACGTCTACTATACCTAGCAAAAAAAATGGCAGTTGAAAAAAAACTGGCTTTTGTATGGGTAAAATCGGGCCGAGTTTACGTACGCCAAAACTCAGATTCGCGAGCAATTCAGGTTACTTCAGAGAATACCTTAATTTCCTTATGACTTACGAATAAATGGATATGCATACTTATTAACTGCACTCCACATTTCCTACCAATCATAATGCGACTGATAAAACCAACCGTATGTATTATAAAAAAATGCTGGCATTCGCACAACAGAAAATTGAATACTAATCTGGATTCAAGGTATAGTTCTCATAGTGACTCATGTTTATTATTGTCAATATATTATGTATGTACTTGTACAATCAAAAATCATAAAATGTACTTGTACAATCAAAAATCAAAAATCATAATGCGACTGATAAAACCAACTGTATGTATTATAAAAAAATGCTGGCATTCGCACAACAGAAAATTGAATACTAATCTGGATTCAAGGTATAGTTCTCATAGTGACTCATGTTTATTATTGTCAATATATTATGTATGTACTTGTACAATCAAAAATTTAAAAGCTAACAAAATTAGTAATGCTATGACATATGCTTCAAAAAAATATGATGTTTCTTATCAATCTGCATTTTATAAAACAAGTATACTTACTATTAAAACTGAAAATCCTAAGATACATCCAAAAATGATACCAAAATTTTCATTTAAAATATCCATAATCACTGTCAATATTACAAAAAAATACTTGCTCCTACGCAACATAAATTGGAATATTGTTATAAATTTTAAAGATGTCTATAAAAATATCTCCTGCCTGTTCTCAATGTCTTACATATACGCATATATTTCGGAATATCTACAAGATATAAAAAATAATAATTCTATAGTCTATACATTAAAAAAACGTCATATCTTTCATCATTCTACATATTATAAAATCAGTATATATATATTTAAAAGTAAAAAATTTAAATCATTCTCTATATTGATGATAAAAAACCTGAATATTTTCTTCATGATAAAACATGTCTACATACTACATTTTTATGTTTCTTCTTACTACATTACATCTTTATTCCACATTCCTATTTTTCTACCAGAAAATAGATAATACAATACCAATACATAGTTGCGTTTACAGAAGGCTAGTAAACTATAGACTACTAAAGTCGAATTATAGATATATTATCCCAAAATTATTATTATATACATTACTAACCCATGTATCACGCTGCCAATATTCTATATGCAATAAATCTCTTCAGTATATGTCCACTTGTACTATTGATATATGTATGTATGTACTATGTACTATTGTACTGTTGAAATTGTATGCACTATTGATATATGTATCACGCTGCCAATATTCTATATGCAATAAATCTCTTCAGTATATGTTCACTTGTACTATTGATATGTGTATGTACGTACTATGTACTATTGTATTATTGAAATTGTATGTACTATTGATATATGTATCACGCTGCCAATATTTTATATGCAATAAATCTCTACAGTATATGTTCACTTGTACTATTGATATATGTATGTATGTACTACGTACTATGGTACTATTGAGATTGTATGTACTATTGATATATGTATCACGCTGCCAATATTCTATATGCAATAAATCTCTACAGTATATGTTCACTTGTAATATTGATATATTAATACATACGCTATTTTATATTGAAAACATTATCAAAAGAAGAACGAATCAAATTATTTAGAATTATATATACACATATTTTATCTCACCTAAATAAATGTAATGGAAAATTTTAACTTAAGTGAAATTGATATTAATCTAAATATAGAAGAATACGTATGTGAATCAGCCAGTGAATGCAATAAGATCTATAACAATACAATAAATAGACTAACAATCTTACACCTAAACATAAGAAGTATAAATAGAAACATGGATGAACTTCTGGTATCCCTAAATACATTATGTTCACAACCAGATTTTATAATACTATCCGAGGCGCATATACATGCAAACATAAATATACCAATCATCCCAAACTACAAAAATTACAATACAAATTATCAGATTAATAAAAATAGTGGAATTGTAGTATACGCTAAAGATAAATTTACTGATATCAATATTACCGAAATACACATATGCAATGCAAACTGTTTGTCATTTAATTTTGTTTTAAATAACATGCCATTCAATATAATCGCAATATATCGAACACACAGCTCTGATGTACCTATATTTATAGAAGAATTAAAAAAAATACTATGTAACAAAAACCATCTAAATTGTATCGTAATAGGTGATTTAAATATTAATATTGGTCCAAATAACCACGGTAAAAATAAAATAGATTATATAAATGCTATGAATGAAATGAACTTTATATCATGTGTAAATAATTTCACAAGAGAATTTGCAAACCAATCGCCATCATGCCTGGACCACATATGGAGCAATATTAAACACACAGAAAAAATTAAATCTATTATATGGAAAAATGATATAACAGATCACCATACAAATATTTTTATTTATGATCTAAATAAAAACTCAGGATTAAATGACTCTAGAAAAAATATTAACATAATTTCCAAACTAAACAACTTAAAATTAAATAATAAATTACGTAACGAATCTTGGTCTTCAATACTAAATTGCCAAAACCCAGACATGTGCGCAAACTTCTTTGAAGAAACTTTAAAAGCTCATATCGCAGACTGTACAACCTTTATAAATAATCAACGTAGTTCTAAATTAAGGAAAATCAAACCATGGATTACGCAAGGATTACTCATATCTATCCGGAAAAAAGAAAAACTATTCATACATACAAAAAAAAACCCTACCAATAGTCAAGTAAAAAACGAATACAAAATATTCCGGAACAAGCTCATTAAAATTATCAAAGACACAAAAGAGAAATATTACAGGGAGAAAATAATCCTCACAAAGGATAACCCTAAAAAAACATGGAACACTATAAACGAAATAATGAATAAAAATAATAAAAATAAGTCTACAATAAATGTCATAAACAATAATGGAACTAATATAAATGCTATCCGTGAACCAAAAAAGTGCGCAAATATTTTCAACAAATTTTTCGCTACCGTCGGTCAAAAACTTGCATATAAAATTGATCAAAATTATCAACCTGATGATATTCATGAAGATAAAATAACAAATAACAATCTTTCAATTTTTAAACCGACTACAGAAAAAAATATTGAAAACATAATACAATCACTTAAAAATGGTAGTGCGCCAGGATACGACGGTATAACTACAGAAATCTTGAAAAAATACTGCAATTTCCTAACCAAACCGATAACACATATAATTAACGTAAGCACTAAATATGGAATATTCCCGTCAAACTACAAAAAAGCCATAATAATCCCAGTATATAAATCCGGAGATTCAAAAGAAGTAAATAATTACCGCCCAATATCCTTATTATCCAACATTGCAAAGATACACGAAAAAGTAATAAAAAAACAAATTACTGATTATACTGATAACCAAAAATGTATTAACCCTAGTCAATATGGTTTCAGAGATAAACTTAGCACACAAGACGCAATTGCAGAATTAACTAAGCTTATTTACAAAACATTAGATAGAGGTAAAAAATGCTTAAGTATATTCATTGACCTCCGTAAAGCTTTTGATAGTGTCTCACATTCAAAATTAATTAATAAACTAAATAATATAGGAATAACTGGCAAAGCTAAATCTTGGTTAAAAAGCTATCTCTATCAAAGAACTCAACAGGTAAAAGTAAACAACGAACTAAGTGAAATAGAAAATATAGGTTTTGGAATTCCACAAGGAACTGTTTTGGGACCATTACTATTCATATTATATGTAAATGAACTTTTTGAACTCCCAATCACTGGAAACATTATATCATACGCAGATGATACAGTGATAACTATTAATGGTAACTCTTGGAATGAGGTCGAAATATTAGCTAATAATGCAATAAATATCGTAAAAGTATGGTTTGACGAAAATTTATTGACACTTAATGTCGAGAAAACCCATTTTATACCTTTTAGTCTAACAGGGAATATCGCAAATAAAAATCTAAACATAAAAATTCACGAAAGAAATTGCCTCTTTAGAATCACACCCTGTAACTCAAACTGTATATTCATTAGTAGTAAAGAAGAAATAAAATATCTTGGAATAATTATTGATAATAACATCAAATGGAAAAGTCAAATAAATTCCACAGTAGACAGAATGAGAAAACTGATCTATATATTTTTTAGATTAAGAAATACTGTATCATTAAAAATACTAAAAGATATTTATTATGCACTTGCGCACTCTGTACTACAATATGGAATCGTGGCTTGGGGGGGTGCATACAAAGCAACCCTTCTCCCATTGGAAACAATTCAAAAGATATTAATAAAAATCATCCTAAAAAAGCCCTATTACTATCCAACTATAAATGTTTTTCAAGATTTCCCGGTTCCCCCACTTGCAAAAATTTATGACAAAATTGCACTATTACAAATACATAAAGATTTCTTTAGTAAAAATAATTTACCACAATTAAATATAAGCAAAAGAATAATATCTGTTGGAGGGTTTTCCGTGCCACTTGTGCGAACCACAACAGCACAGCATCACTATACATTCAAGGGTATAAAATTATTTAATAAATTACCCCTTGATATACGATCGGAAGAAAGCTACGAAAAATATAAAAAAAAAATTAAATTAAAATATTCTAGTACCACCTCATAACTTAACTTATTGTATATTGTATTTAGAAATAAGTATTGAATATGTAGAAATATTTTTTGCCTTATCAATACTTCAAATCATTTATTAACTAACCTGTAATTTATTACTTTTATCTGTATCTCCCATGGAACTATGATTCTAAGGTATCTTCTCTTCTCATATATATACAGTCTAAGACACTATAAAAATATTGACACGTGAATCAGGTAACCACAGTTAGGTGTATTGATGAATGAACACTGACGACCTGGTAGGATACAACAAACTTATTTTTTTTAAATGTTACCAAAACCGAAAAGTACCACAACTTAATTTTTTGTAACTTTTGTGTTTCGCGTAGGAATTCAATCGTGGAAGTGGAAGACACTTTTTTTACACTAGGTCCTTTGACATACTTCTGACGACGCGCGACGGTCGAAGGTTGCTTGAAATGGCTATAACAGTTTTATGTCATATACATATCGATTTGGGAACCATTTATTGGATAACCAATACCTCTGCCATAGGTGACCCTAAGTGGTTCGCCACTTTTGGTGACTTAGCAGGGGCACCCGGGTTCATGGGCTGTGGCTTGTTCAGGTCTTGGCGAGGGATAGGTATGCGCATCTATAGCGTGACGGGCCGTACCCGGAAAGACTGATTGAGGGAAGTCTTTGGACTTCTCCAGCCGGAAATTCGCGACCCATCGTCTTGCACCGCAATGGCAGAGATGGATTACTACGTCCGTCACTCCTGGAATCCGACTCAACTCCGACCACAACATTCCTACCCACCTCTTTTTTCTTTCCCTTCATAGACCCTTCATACAGCATCCCAAAGGGGCCCTGAGGGAAAATATTATCGCTAATGTAAAAAAAGAGGATTTGCTAACCCTCAGTACATTATTTCATTCTTTGGGATGCTGTGTGAAGAGTATCTGCAACCACGTTCCGCAGCACAAGTCGTAAAAGAGACCTACATCATGGGAGAAATATTACTACAAATGTTTGGGCTTGACTTTAGTATATCTAACTGGTACAGTAAAATGAAAACGATAAAAAAAACAAATATATGTAATTAAACAAATCGTAACAATAAAAAATAATCGACGTGAATAGATAAATAACATGATATTAAAGATTTAAATATCATAATGTATTAAAATATCTCTGATATCGTAGCCTCATTTGTTTCGAACATTAAGCAGTGGGAAGTGCAATATAAGACATATAATTAGATCAATATATAAGAATTGTTCAGCTTCCGTTTAAATACGCACATAAAGAATAATGTTTAACAAGGCGCCAAAATGCAAAAATGTAGTTAAATTTAAATTGACCTTGAATAAAATAAGATACGTACAGGATGTGATAGCAAGGATTTTAGAAAATTTAAAGTAAGAAATGTAGATGACGTTTTGCTGTCCGATGATTTTTTTTTCAATTAAAAACATAAAAAAATATTTTATTTAACCGCCACAAATGAGCGGTAGGGTTCATCCAGTACGGGTCACGTGATGCGCACTCCATCTCGTTTTAGCAGCACGGTAACAGAAGTAAAAAGAGAGTGCATATCACGTGATCCCTACGCCAGGCATAGCAGTGTGATCAGTGGTGATGTTTTATTAAAAAAAATAATTATTAGAACAACTCTCTTTTTATAATGTTTGAAGGGTATTCCCATCAATGTAATATGTCATTGAAGAAGAAAAAGATAACACTAATAATCTAAACGAAAATATGAAAGAGAACAAGGCAAAGAAAAATAAAAAGATAACAGTCGCAACTGGGACTCGAACCTAGAACCTCTCGTGAGTGCCTTACCAATTAGGCCACCTCTTATCCAACAGTCATATTTGTCAATCTCATATTTCAAATTTTAGAATTAACAATATTATCTTAGACTAATTTTTTTCCACATTATAGGCAGCTACCTTTTTCGTTGGAAAAATCGTTTTAAGAACTGATTTTATAACCTAGATTGCGTCTCGAATAAATATAAACGAATTTATTTTATATACACATATTGACCTTTTTGTTAAAGTCTAAATGAACAACTCTCTTTTAAGAACATTTGAAGATTATGCTCCGGTTTGATAAGAGGTGGCCTAATTGGTCGCAGTGGCCTAGTTGGTAAGGCGCTCAACCTGGTAAGACGAGAGGTTCTGGGTTCGAGTCCCAGTTGCGACCGTTATCTTTTTTATTTTTCTGGGTCTGGTTCTCTTATCTGCTTCTTCGATGGTATTTCTTTTTCAATTGATAAAATGACATCTGCGTTTTTTGCTCCAAAGATATTCAGGAATCGCTGGTTCAAACCATTCACATAGGTGGAGCAGACACCCTTTATAAGAATAAAGAAACTAAAAATATATATTATGATAAAATGCGGAACGACAGTAAATAATGACAGTAATAGAAGTTAACAGCAAAGTTATTTGGAGTTGTTTCACCCACAACCCAGTCTCCTTGAAATCAAACATTATTGGTTATTACTATTATTAACTGAATATTGTTATTGATATCAGTGGCTGAGTGGGCGAGGGCTCGCCTTTTACTCAAAGGTCGATGGTTTAATCCCCTCTCTGAGCGTGCACGATATTATGTAATCTGGTTTAGCTACTTCAGTGGGCAGATGGATTAAAAGGGTTTGAATTATCAGTCGATGGTTTGGATCAATTTTGAATAATGGAGAAAAACTCTAAATAGGTATGTTGTTTTATACCGATCTTCTATATATAGTCAGACATCTCCAAAATATCGAAATTTGAGTTGAGTATGCAGTTATATGCAAAAGCGTACCCTATATCTGGTTCAATACTCAGATTACTTGTAAAAACCACCAAATCTATTATAATGCAGAAAAACTTGAGCGACTTAAGTAAATAAAATGTTGAGGTTTTCTGGGCCAATAATAGAATATTTCAAAATGTCGTACTAATGTACCGTTATGCCTCACGGTTTTATTTTATAGCCTATGTAAAATACGGACACGTAGAAATAATATTTGATTTATGGTGAGCATTCGAATATTGCCTCCGCAGCTTCACAACATACCCCAACTGGGTCCACAACTGTGTGTTTCTTATGTGTGGTATTCACATAAAAAAACATACACACATTACACATACACAAAGGTTTCGCGTCACAAACGTTCTATTAATATAAGCTAAAATCTAAATTATTTGAACTAATGTTTTGAGTACTTTTTAAGATAATTTATTTGTAGCTAATTTCTAGTATTTTACGTCAAGCACTAGTAAATTATGTTAGCTAGATAATAGAATTATCTGAAAGTTCAATGTAATAAGATTACTTTGTAGTTTTAAATAGTTTCACGTCTTTGACATTTCAAATTCAAGAGTAAAACGTACCAGTAGATAGTAAAATAAACATATCGTATGTCGATTATGTTGTTTGATGTCGGATAATTGCCATAAGGTACCTACTTCATTTATTTATTTTTCGTAAACCCAGGGGGCGTCAATAGGTCGTTCATCAAATCGGTTTACAAAGGTTTTTTAATAGGTTTCGAATATGTTTTTAATGTGATCTTCCAAATTCACCAAGTTAACATTAAACAGGTCAATATCACCTCAGTATTGGTTTACCATAGTTTGAAACCGTTGTATAGGGAAATAGGCAATATAGTTTGCATATTCTGCAGTAGAATAGAATTGTATCGCATTGTTCTTGTGGGTATGTGTAGGTTTATAGTTGGAGGAGTTTGGTATTTTAAATAAGAAAATTATAACACAATTGTTGGTAAAATGTTATTTATTTAAAGTAAGTTCACAGATCACATATAGTAAAAATAGTCACAATGTATCAATTCACAATAATAATAATTAACTGAGCAAGGGATCGGAGGGAACCTTGCTGTTTAGTCTTTGGGAACAACAAAACTGACTGTGGTTCTGCTTAGAGGGTCGTACCATAGGACGAAGCGCAACTGAGGCAGCAGTCGGGGTCTGGTTGGTGCTTTACTTATGGTAGTAGAATACTCCTTAGAGGGTCGTGCCAAAGGACGAAGCGCAACTAAGAGAGCGTACTAGTCAAGAGCGAGCTACAGACGAACTGGTTTAATTTAGGGCTCGCAGCTCTTTATATAGGCCATTCCTTGTTGCGGGGCGTGGTTTATGTAGCGACTCGAGAGTAGGAAATGCGCAGAAGGCGTCTGCGCAGCCTGGTTCGCCTAGTTTTGGGTGAGCAGGATGGGGGAAAGAGATGGTGTAGTGGCAAGCGTAAAAACGGCGCGCTACAAAATTAGATAATTTATTTTTCATATTATTGTGTTTAATTAAACGAGTAGATACCTACCTTCATAATTCCAATTATATAACTTTATTATCTTATCCACGACATTGTTGCATTAATTACGATCTGTCATATTACTTGAATGAATTTCGAAGTGTTTTATCTTGAGAAAGCTTCAGAAAGATGTCAGAAATTTACCTTTCGAATAAGCAATGAACATTGTTAGTAAACTTGAAAAATCACGAAATCTCTCAAACATTTAAACAAAAGAAATGCACGTTTCAAATGTAGAATTATTAATTAAATGCAAATATTTTAGCGCCGCTTTTGTGAAAAATTACTTCAAGGGAGCTGTACAAATTAATTTCTAAAAAGCTCCATCTTTTTACTAATTATAGACTAGAGAAGCTATTATAACAAATTATGGCTAACATGATTGCATCCACCGGTAGTTAGGTACCTAATTTAATGCTTATCTGAATTTACACAATCAGTTCCAATTTTTAAAATATTCTAAAACAAATTTTAGTGCACTGAAGGTGAATAAATTCACGCTGGAGTATTTCCCTTCACGCGCCGACAATAGAAATTAATATTTTTGATAACGAAGCGAAAAAACGTTTGCCCTACTATTAACTTAGGTCAAGTCATTCTGAAAGCTTCTATACGCAGTTCTTAGCCTTTAGCTACTGTACTTTACTTGATACGTACAGAGTATGACTTTATTTTATCACATATACGTATTACCTGTGTAGGTACCTCTTCTGAATATTATTAGCGATTTGTGACATACGTATGCGATTTATTTATATACATGTGATTTTAATGTGCATTGTGTATTTAGTTCTATTGGATAAACATTAGTTTTTACCCCAAATAACCCATAGAATCTTTTTTAATATAAGCCACTGTAATATTATATAATATGTGATAATTTTTTTTACATTTAAAACTGTCAATTTGGCAAGCAGGCATGAGGAACACCTCTACCAAGTCACCCCAAGTGACAAGTTAAGTGTGGTGATATAGTAGAGGTTCATGGGGTGTAGTTTGTTTGTGTATTGGTGGTGGATGAGTCCGCCCACAGACTGCGCGGCGGGCCGGAGAGAGACTGGTTGATCTTTCACTCTCACGACCTGCACCGCAGTTGGAGGGATGGATTCATATATCCGTATACACATCACAATTCATACAACCCTCAACCCGGACACCCTGCTGAGTCACCAAACGTAGTGAACTACTTGAGGTGACCGAACGCATAGGGGTTGGTTATCAAATAAATGGTTCCCAATAATAATAATACCCGCCTCCCAAATTGAATTCTGATTGTAGAAAACTTTTTTTATTTTGCCTTCTTTAACTATAGTTGCGAAGTGTCCATTTTTGGCGTAAAAACATTTTTGAATATTGACTGGTTATACTATAATATATGCGCCTCTTGATGCTTATGCTACTAACGTTATTACTTGCAGTGCCGGGGCGATACTGAGTGTATGTAGCCAAAACCAACATGACTGAACTACAGCACTTCCGGGAGCCGCTGCAGGAGAACGCTCTGGACGTTAGCGACCGTGAGTACCTACCTTCCTTTTAATATTTGAATGTGTGAACACTCGAACGATGAGCTCTGGCTTTATGATATTTGCATATATATTTATGTGTGGAGTTTTTGCGTCAACGAACTGTCTTTTAAAAAAAATATTTTAACACGCCTTAATTCCTTGTTCCTTATTGAAAACTAAGCAGGGTAATAAAATAATATTGAATACCTGTACCTACCTACTCATAAATACGGAACAGTAAAAACTCTCAAACTTCGAGCTCTGGTGTAACGAAATTTGTACATCGATAATCCAATTGATTAGTCAAACATTTCCAAATACTAAGTTTTGAGATAAAGATGAAAGTAGTATTCGAATGCTCACCATAAATATAATATTTTTACAAGTGTCTGTGTTTACGTATTAAACATGCTATAAAATAACACCGTAAAGGATAAGGGACCGGTAAGTTAGTATGACATTTTTAAATATCCTAATTGAGACCATGATAACATCAACTGAAATTTAATGCAGTACAAGTTTTTCTGCTTAAAATTGATTTGGTGGTGTAATCTGAGTATTGCACCAGTTATTACATACTCAATTCAAATTTCAATTTTTCGGAGATGTCTGACTAATCAATTGGACGATCGACATATACAGGTGTCCGGGGGTAAAGTGCATTAACTTCGGGAGGTGATTCTACATGATAGTATAAGTAAAAAGGATTAATAACTTTTTTCGAAATTCCAACTTTTAGGGGTAGTTATGTGGTAAAAAGATAAAATTAGACCGGCGTGTGCGGGCAACATTATTATTACCAAGCAACGTTGTATATGTAACAATCGCGCCCGGCAAGCTAACAGCAACTTTACCAAGTAAGTTTTACCTTACATTGAGGATTTTTAGTAGGTATGTCTTTTTGTATGGGGAAAAAAGTTGGAATTTCAGAAAAAGTTATTACTCTTTTTTACTCCTACCATCATGTGGAATCACATCCTGAAGTTAATGCACTTTACCCCCTGTATAGATATTCTAAGTTATGGAAAACTAATTTAGCTCACTCGCTATTTCCACATCCATTGAACTATGCAGATTTGAAAAATCAATGTTTCTCTCGAGGGCGCAATGTTTTGCATAAGACAAAGTGACATTTTGCTTGTATTATGTTGTTCACAATTGATTAAAATAATACAAAAATTATAGTGTTGAAACTCGGGCGAAGCCGGGTAGTAACTACGAGTATCTACCAGTGGCGGTCGGTGACTTTTTGAAGTATATACTACCTAATATCAAATATAAATATCTACAGACTGGCCACGAACAAGATGAGATTACTGACAAAAGCAGTATGTCTATTAACTCTATAAATCCTTTATGCTTCACATCAATTATTACAGTTCTAAAATTAAATTAATTAAATAGAGATTCGAAAGATATTTAACTTATCATTCATTAATCAAGCCAAATTGAAAATGGTCACGCGAACAAATTCTCTAAAACGTACCGAATTAATTCACGAGCTTTGTTATGCTATTCTGCTATGTTATACCATGCCTAGGCGCATTTAAGTCCTTTTTTGCGCGTTGGATGCTCCCTTCGGATGCGTATACTGCTTTAGACAAAACGTGGCAGGCAGAACTAAACGCGCATGCGCAAATATCAAACTTTTTCTAACATCGTGGATGCGGAATGGAGCAGAGAATCCACTGTTGCTTGTATTGGTGCATTTACACGACGTTCGACACACTAGCGTCGAGAACGGTGTTGTTATTATGTACTTCGGTCCTGTCCGCGCATCGCGTTTTACGTTTTTGGCCGCTGAGGTTGGGATGGTGTCGTTAAATTACAGTATTTATTGCTGTTTATGGCTAGAAAAAAATTAAACTCAAAGCTTTTTTTAATGCTGAATAAGTAAATAACAATTATAATTACATTTATTATACGCCTCAAAAGGAAGGGAAGTGCCGCATCCACAGTATGTATGGAGGGACCGACCAACGTATTTACCAGTCTAACGTAATTATCACAGCCGGGGCCGTGTTTAATTTGATCGGGGCTTATGCCAGGAATCGCCTGAGGATTCCATTTAGACACTGTTTTGTATAATTACTTTATTTTTAGAACACATTTGGAGAGAACCACTAAATAGAAAATAAACACCTTTAAATAGAAACACATATTAATGAGATTTAAATGGATACCACTGTCTTATTCGTCACTGTCTTAGTACCTTATAACCAGGCGCGGCTGGCCCAAACGTTCAATAGTGCGCCGAACCGCCAACAAAATTGAACATTTTACAGCTCAACGTGTTCCTACTTAATATTTTTTAATTTAAATTACGCACAATGTTGAAAATAAAAACTAATCACGTATTTAAATGCATGAATTTTGCCAGAGATAATAATTATTGCAGCCGACTGGAGTTCTTTTCCCGCGCGCTAAGAACTAGGAACCTACGTACATACCATTCGGCGCGTTTCGGTCAAACGCCCCGTTCGGGAATTGACATTTTGTATGGTGCTCCTACAAACATGTCCAGACCGTCAGAATAACGAAATGTAGCAAAAATCTGCTTCTGGCGACGCGGCGCACGGTTCTACGAAGTGCGTCGAAAACATCCGACGTATTCCGAAGGGCTCCAGCAAAATAGGTTTGAACGGGATAGTAATATTTAGCTTGCAAAATTCATCCATAAGTCAACGGGTCTTGTTATGTTTGGGATTTAGGGAACCTATTTGACAACGACATTAGTTTTTCAGTTAAAAATGACTTTTTATGTGTGTGCGTTTTAAATGCGCTACACCGGGTACTGGGAAGAAGCTTGAAGTTTATTTATGTGATTATTAAGGACCGAAGAAGTTTATTTTTTTATTCTCTATAAATATGGTAGCTACGGTAGCTAGCTGTGTGACCTACCAACAATTAAATTACATTATACGTGTTTGATTTATTGATAGGTGAACCACCAAACATTTTAGGCACCAGCCGCGCCTGCTTATAACTATTAATATTAGATCGGTACTGCTAATCAACTCTTGTCTCTTTAACATCGTATTCACCATTCCTCCAAATTTCAGAATTTAAAATTTAAGGAAAGAATGGTCAGAATTTTGGATCACGAAACACGTCCCTATCACATTTCTTTATTCTATGGAGATACAGTCGTCAGCTGAATGCAGAACCATCCTAACTGCATTCAAGCAAATTTTTGAAGTTAAAAGTTTTGAATTTGTTCTCTCAATTATTAAGAAATATTTTCTTTTGAAAATTTGGATTAGTTATGTTTGAATAGCTATTTTTTACGTGTATCATAATTCGAACAAGAACTACCGACATTATCTTAATCTTTTTAACGCACATATCTATGCTATCTTTATACATGATTGCAAGATTCAAACCCGAACTAAATGCTATCTAGATAGTGTCTGGATAAACTTTTATCCATTTTATTTTTAATATGACTTGGCTATATGATATTGACTTTTCTGCAAGTCTAGGATGAAATAATTTTTTTTTAACTTCATGAGTGAAATCTTAAATTGTAATATTTAATTAAATGAAGACAATATTAGCGAAACTCTGGAGAGAGAAAAACAGAAAAATAAATTGGCTCCTATGTTTGGTTATTTTAAACAATTTATTTATTTCTGGAGTTATTATAGTAGCTTCAGGGTCGTTACTTTTGAAGTAAAAACTTCTTCAGTACCGTGTGTGATTTGAAACTCGATTATACGGAAGCGAGCGACACTAAAAAGAGACAAACACATTGATCTATAGGATTCAATCTGCGAGAGAATGAGATACCAATAAAAGATTTATTTATTTCACAGATACTCGGTTCCAATATAATACGATAAAGTCTCCTAAATAAAGTCTCCTTTTTTTAGTCTAGTCGGGGCTATAAAGCGGCGGGCGAACCTTAGCGGCTGGATATTCAGCGGACCAAGAGTCAAATCCTCCTAAGATTATAACACAAAAACTAAGAAGGTGACCCAATGTATAGGAAAAGGTGTACTGGAATTCGATGACAAAAATATGGAAAAAATCACCCTTCATATTGGTATAAAAAGTGCTTCATAGTCTTTCCACTCTTTTCTACTTTAGTTTTATAAAGGTTTCACTTCTACCGCGTGTGAATCGCACACTCTGTTTTATTTAAATATAGAACTATCCAATGTAATGTATAAGGTCACTTAAGCTTCTTCTGCAATATATTCCGGGGGAAATAATTGTCACATTCGTATCGGAAATGGAGTTAATCTAGAAAAATAGGTGGTAATAAACAATGCACTGAATTAGAAAAAAAAACGAGTGTGCTTTAGACCGCACGACTGAAGTAAAACTTCTTTAGCTCCATCTACATGATAGGAATAGAGAAAGAAAATGTGCGAGCGCACTGCTCTCTCTTGATCCTACGGTGTGATACAGAAAATAGGCCTGCACCGTGTCTTAGATATACAAAACGTAACTGGCTATGAGAGAAAGAGAGAAAGAAAATGTTTGCTCGCACCTCTCTCTCTTGCCCCTACAGTAATATACGAAACGTAATTCTCTCTCTCTCTCTTTCTATCTTCACTAACTTACATCTCCCTCTCAACTACCGTTTGCCTTTTCGTAACGCTCTCGTCACGAATTCACCAGCTTACTCCCCAAGTCAAGCGTGCATAAAGAAGCTTTACTTCAAAAAGCACATGAAAAATCATCTTCCCCGCCGGATTTCGAACCCGCAAGGTCTGTATCCACAGCAAAGAAGTTTCCCCTCTACCACGGAGATGCCTCTACTTGCAGCTGTGTTTATATAAATCATATTTCGGGAACAAAAAATATCCTTGATCCACTTACGCTAATTTTTTAAAACGTCAACAAACATACCATTTGTATAAGTTAGTAGTGCCGTGTTCATTGTGGATGCTAAAAGCGTCGGCATTGTTACCTCATCCAAATGTCTGCTTCCATTCTACTGGGCGCTGATCGATATCAACGGCACAGTTACCCAGAACGTACAGCAGAAGTATGACTTAGGACGGGTTGTTAGACAGAATTCGAACAATTCATCAAGTCCTTTTTTAAGTTCTATTGAGAGAGAATGACCAGACAAAACAGGAAATAAGTCATTTTTAAATCAAATTTTAGACTAGTATTGACGTATTTCCACAACAAAATTATACATTCATTTCGAAAGATTGTTCTTTTATCAAGTAAAGGCATGTTTTAAATTTTGAGAAAAAATGTTTATTTTTAGTATAATAAGGTTAAGCCATAGGTTGTTGGCAGATTTGTTAAATTTTCAAACAATTTTTTATATTATACAACACACATTTCAAATCATATAATCATGCAATAAAATAAATCAATAAATTATTTGGGAAAGTCATGTTTCAAAATTTTAATTTTAGTTTAAATAAAATCATTAAAATAAAGATCCGCGCACGTGTTTTGTGACGACAGTACTTCAGTTTGTCTATATATTTACGGTCTTACAAACTTACATTTTTTTTTACATTCTTATTTTGTTTAGACATTGTTGAACAATTGTAAATACTTATGATCAAAAAAAAAATACAAAAACATTTCAGCATTTTTGATGTAAGTATAAATTAGAGCAAATTTCTGAATCAAATAAAATCGATTTGGGTTATAATTTTAAGAAGCTGGCACGGAGAATAATTAATCTTTCTCATTGGAACCGTCCTGTAAGATCATCTTTCGATGAAATTTGGATTTGAAATGACCCTTAAAGTTCCATTCCATTTCTCTTATTATATTATTATTTATTATATTATATTACATCATCACGCGTTTGTTCCACAGAACTAAAATGAAAATAGAACTTGAATAGAAATTTCAAACATCTTTGAAATTTGAGGAATATTTCAAGAGCGGCTTCAAACGTCCGTCACTCCTAGACACATTGATCCCCAGAATCGTACCCACCCCATACCCTTTTCCTTTCCAGAACTTCATCTCTTTCCTTTCCCTAAAAATATCCTCCACACAGCATTCCCAAGGATGAAATAGGCCTTGAGGGATTTTTTTAAGTGAAATTTCCTTAACCCCGCTGTGACTTGGATTTCGGATGAAACGGAAATGACGATTACTGCACCTGCGACACATCAACTACCCTCACTGGTTGCTTTGATTATTATGATGTCACTTTTAAAGGCACCTATTGATATGAAACGGAAATGACGCGAGGTCTGCGCTCATTGGTCGCATTGATTATGACCTCACTTTTGAAGTATTGGTTGAGATTGTTTTGGTAAAGTTTCGCTTCTACCGCGTGTAAACTGCAATCGAATTTTTTCCTCAGGGACTCCTGTGTGGTGGTAGTTTTCAAGTTCGGGTATGGATTGTGCATTGAACATTTGTCATATAGAAATAATTTATTATAGCAAATATTCACCACCTAAATACATTTTATTTCCGATACTGGTTTGTTTTGCTTTGGGACGGCACACTCGTAGTTCATGGTATGGTATTATAGGTACCTACCTATCACACAACGTAAAACTTAATTTTTATTTTATCTTGTAAGGAGTTATGGAAAATTTCTGCGCTATAGTTTTTAGGCGCCCCGTATACCCGCTCAAAAAGAAGAAGATGGAGATAAATGTAAAAACGAATGTTAGAGAGAGCGCGCTAATATTTAAAACGACAAAATTTAAGTGAAAATTGTGAAAATGTTTAATAAAACACGACTCCTTTAACATCTCAAATCGCTTTTAATCACTGTGAATTTTTTCATACATGTAACTAACTAACTAACTAACCATCACGCCGTTTCCCCGCAGGGGTAGGCAGAGAGGACGGACCGCCAAACAACTCGGTCTTGGCACACACTCTTTGCCTCACTCACATTCATACATCGTCTCATACATACTCTTCTATTATTCTGACTTTTGACATGGCCCGTCTCAAGTATCTGATTTACTTGATCGTGCCTTGTCTTCCTCGGGCGTCCCCGACTCCTTCTACCATTCACGTTTGCATCATATATTCTTTTAACACTACTTTCTTCGTTCATTCGCTCTACGTGCCCAAACCATCTGAGGGTCCCTTTCTTAATTTTGCTCATTATACTTACATCAGCCTTACATTCTTTGCGGATATCCACATTTCTAACACGATCATACATGGTTTTACCACACATACGTCTCAGGGATCTCATTTCAACAGCATTCAGTTTACTTTCATCCTTCCTCTGCCAGTTCCATGCCTCACTGCCATACATCAGGGTAGGTACCAGGACTCCATTGTGGACTGCTAGTTTCGCTTTTATTGAAAGTTTTTTATTAGCTCCAACGGCATTCAGTCCTCCATGATAAGTGAAAATAAGTAATAAAATCCTAAAATAAGTGAAAAAACGTGTTTATAATAATTTGACGAGCATACTTTCAATTTTTTTTCCATCTAGGGAATTTCATATAATTTGCTTTTCGGCGTGGTGAACGTCTTCAAAAATATTATATATTTTTTTAAGAGCTTAAAAACTTAAAATGTTAGAAATTCGCGATGCGGCGGCCCAACTGTGTTAGAAAACTTCAAAGAAAGGATCTGAAGCAAACAGCAAGCTGTCAAATAAGTCTTCACGGAAACAGACACCAAACTGGTTAATAAATCACGTTAATTATTTCTCTTAGTAGCAAATAGCAAATTGAGACTTGTGACCTAATGGCGTTTATAATTATACGTTGTTATCTGTTCTCAGGGATATCAAATATCCGCCCTCCACCTAACGGCTACTTCTAACAGATCATTATAATATCGGGTCTTACTGCCGTAAAGCATGAGCACACGCAATAGGAGCCATTTTTTAAGCATCTTGCGGGAATTGAACCAGTGACCTTATAATCGGAATAACTATAAGTTTCCGTTTTACATTTTTGTTTCGCTAGGTCATCGGAAAGGTCAGAGAGTACCTGACATATCATGTCAGACTTGAATTATGTCAGCTGTTATGTGTACAGAGGTATGATATTACTAGGTGCCTCCTGTTTGTCTACACCACAGGTTCTCAAAGTGAACGATAATGCCCCTTTGTCAGCGTTTGAACTTTCCGGGGGGCAGTAGAAGAACTATAGAAAATTAGGGGGCGTTGAGATGGCACAGTGAGAGCGTGGACAGGTTTAAAAAAATATGGTAAATTTTAATATTGGTTAAATTTTTATTGTTGTATGTATTGCAATCATTTTTATCACGTAAGCGAAAATTAACATATTTCAGTAGTTGGGGATGTGGATGAAAATTGAACTGAAAGATTCTATTACATTCAGATTTACATTAAATTGGATGGTAAGAATTTTTTTATTTATCATCTTACGTGTGTTATGATTATTAAGAATTGATACTATATCAAAAATACAAGAAGAAAGGAGGTAGCACCTGGTATTTAAAATACAAAGGAATTGCTTTTTTTAACTTGCTAAACAAAAAGGAAAAATAAATAATTCAATCTATTTTAATCGAATTATTGATTCCATGACAGTTGAGCCCCTCCCCCATATAAAAAAATTGGGGGCTCTAGAAAAAATAATATTCTCAAACTGGGCGTTGGGCAAAATAAGGTTGAGAACCTATGGTACCCTCTACACTCTACACTATTCTTAATAGCACCGGCAATCCATACATATCCGTCTGCACACTTGACCATTCCCAAGTGATGTTATATATTGCGTAATCAATAATATTATTAAAGCCATTGAACCTACCTACTACTCCTAGTAGTCTATTCTATTATGTTATTACGTTTTCTTCAATGTATTATATATATTATAATATATTATATTACTGTGTCCGGGAGTACTCCGGTATGCCACCTTATTGAGCACCTTATTTAAGAATACTGGCCTGAATAAGTTGATATGCACGCACTGTACATTTTTTTAATAGTTGTATTTTTCTTATTTTTTAATTTGATACATAAACTTGACATATTTTACAACATTAGTTGATAATGTGGGCCTCACTGGGATTTTTAATCTGAGGGGGACTTCTAAATTTCAATGAAAAGGTAATATGAAATAATAAAGTGAAGTGAAGCGGTGGTCAAGAAAATCCATAATTACTTTACGGTAAATACAATTAGTCTTTATCCGCAGTAGATAATTTTGAAGTATGATAGTTCAATAATAGTAAACCAGTACAAAACTATTAGGGGTATTGCTCACTCTGGGTTAGCTGACGTATTTCAGCCTGCCAGAGAATTTTTTTTCCTGCAGAGGCTCGGGTAGACCCGGAAGCCAACTAAAATATCTCGAAATCTCACATGACCTTACATCTGTAACCTCTAACCAATAGCATCCCTCGTCCCATTATAAGTAAGGAAAGAGAAGGTATGCGAGATTGAATAGTTATCAATATAAGCCCGAAATAATTAGATTTGCTACAAAATAAAATAAAATGCGAAGATAAGAAAGCGGCAATGAAAAAATTTAAAAATGTAATTTACACTGTAATGGTATTGTGTACTACGCATGTAATGTTGTATAATTTAAGGTTGTAAATTTTTTATGTGAAACTTCTATAGCCCCGCTGTGATTTGGATTTCGGATAAAACGGAAAAGACGATTACTGCACCTGCGACACATTGGCCGCTTTGATTATGATGTCATTTTTAAAGGCTCCTATTGGTTGAGATATGAAACGGAAAATACGCTAGGTCTGCGCTCATTGGTTGCTTTGATTATGACCTCACTTTTCAAGCATTAGTTGAGATTTTTTTGGTAAAGTTTCGCTTCTACCGCGCTTCTAAACGCACTCGATTTTTTATAATCCATCTTTTGAAAGTTAGGTGAAAGCTTTTATTGCATGGTATTTGTGTGGCCTTTGGCCAAAGCTTGTATTTACCTTCGGAGTTTTTTATGTTTTTTTTGTACGCATGTCTAAATTTTTTTTTATGTATAATTGGCATATATCGAGAACTTCGAACATGTTGAATATTTGGTATGTGACAGTCATTTTATTTTTCTTTTACCGTTAATATGGTTTTCTGTGCGATTTCCACATGACCGATAGCTGATTTTATTTTAAAAAAATTGAGGTTTTCTATTCCACATTCATCCAAGACTATTTCAATTTTAAAATCTTCATCACACAAACACACTGTTTCCAGTGCATGTTCATAGTATTCAGAAGACGTTTTCAATGTAGCTTATTTCATTTCATCAACCTTTATTCATTCAGAGCGATCTCCATTATCTATACTAAATCTAGACCACATCAAAAAATGCGCCAGGAGTCACGCACGCATGAAAATAACCTAAAAAAACAAACCAAAATCTCCCCGATTTGGTATATTTTCGGCCAACTAACCGTTAAATAACGTACGTTGGCTCGCATTGTGTCCGGTGATAGATTAATGAAATATGCAAATAGGTAAATCTGAATAGAATCTAACGTTGCCAGAACAGAACCTCCTTTTTTTTCTAAATAAGCGTGCTTGCACTGACAATGAGAGCGCGTTACGTATTGGAATTTGTGGAACCGAATATTTATGACTGACAAAGGCTCCTAATAAATCTTCAGAAGACCAAATCCCCACCTATTAATTAGTTCTTAAGATTTTCAACGCGTATTTGCATTATTTCCTACTGAACCTCCATCAGAAGCTTTGTGTATATGATTGGTAGGTAGATACGTAATAAACATATAACATATTTTCCTTAAACGCTTCAAAAAAACTTTGTGCACCGTTGTGATTTGACACTCGATGAAACGAAAAACGACACTTAAAAGAGACAAACACGTACATACACAGGCTTTAGTCTCCGAGAGAATAAGATAGAATAATCGGTCTCCTCTTTGTGCGGTGCTTCGTGGCCTACCCACTCAGAGCCAAAACCGTAATTATATGAAATTCCCTCGCTAGAAAAAGATCGCGCACAAGCTCCGAAAATCAATAAAAACCATTTTTTTCGGTTATTTAAGGGCCATAAACCAGCCAACGGCCAAAAATCCACATTTCGTCGAAAGATGTTCTTAAGATCGTAGAGGGTGGTTCCAATGAGAAAGCTTTTTAAAATTATAACTCAATATCGATTTTATTTCATTCCAAATTTGCTTTAATTTATACCTACATCCAAAAATGCTGAAAGGCGTGATGATAAAACTATTAAAATTATGTACTTTTTGTAATATTTTTTTGATCATAAGTATTTTTCATTTTTCAATATGGTCTAAGCAATATAATAATGTAAAAAAATCTTAAATATATCAATTTGTAAGACCGTAAATAGACACATAAAATAGAGAAATTTTTGTCATAAATAAATAAATGTTTGGATATTTTTTTAATGATTTTGTTTGAACTAAAATTAAAATTCGAAACGTGCGTTTATTAGATAACGTATTGATTTACAATAATGTATGATTACATGGTATGAAATATGTCTTGTAAAATAAGATTTTTCGTTTGAAAATTTAACAAATCTACCAACGACCTGTGGTGTAACCTTATACTAAAAACAAACATTTTTTATCAAAATTTAAAACATATTCGTTACTAAATAAAAGAACAATCTTTCGAAATCAATTTATATTTTTTTGTGGAAAACAGTCAATACGTCTAAAATTTGATTTAAAAATGACATATTTCCGGTTTTCTCTGGTTATACTCTCTTAACTCACAGTGTTTCTTTAAATACTATTAATTGCCAAGAGATTTTAGCTCTATTTTAAACGAGAGGTGTGTAATATACTTTCGCTTAATTATTACATATTGTTTTTTTTTAAATGAAATTTTTTAGCACCGGTATGATTTAAAACTCGATGAAACGGAAACGACACTAAAACATTTCGTTTTCGCCTAGTGCGGCAGGCTATGCACAACTTAAAATATAATATATTATGCTACTTCTGTGTAACCGTTCTTACATATATATATATATATTTATTTTATCTCCTGTTATATTAGGAAGATACTCCGAGGAACTAGCGTCATTGATACCTTCGGCAACGGTGCGTAGTCGGGAAACACGCAAAACGCGTGCCCAACATATTATTGTGTACACGGTTGACATTTTGTCTCATGAGAACGGGTCGCTTCTTCGACTCGTTCTTGTGTTCAACGGCTCGGCTCTGGAACGATTTACCGGCCTCTGTGTTTCTTCCTTTCTACAACATGGTTCTCTTCAAGACTAATTTTCATTCCATCCTCTCCTCAAAAAAACCCTCCACACAGCATCTCAGATGACATAGGCCCCTGAGGGAAATTATTTTCCTCGGGGTCTCCTTCCTGTGTGGAGTTAATGTAAAAAAAAAGAAACTGTTCTAATGACATCAATTACTATAACATTATTCTTATAACAATGTTATGGTCATTAACTTATATTATGGATAGTAAGTTATTAATAATTTACTAACGAATTATTACCTTATATTGTTAACTTTGTAATGTTATAATTATTACTGCGTAAAAAAAAGGCAGAAAATAAAAAAAATTAAAAAGGGAAAATATATTCAAAATATAACCAATACACGACTACATAGAAATGTGATATTATATTATAATATAATAATAACAGATATTATATATGTTCATGATATTTTTTTAATGAAATAAATTAAAAATAAATGAAAAAAATCGAGTGTGCTTTAGACCACATGACTGATGTAAAACTTCACTAACTTACATCTCCCACTCAACTTCCGTTCGACTCGTCCGACCTTTCGCCTCGCCCGATCACACTTTTCATAACGCTTTCTTCACGCATTTACCAGCTTACTCCCCAAGTCAAGCGTTCACCAGCTTACTCCCCAAGTCAAGCGTTCGTAAAGGCCCGACCGTTCGCCTCGCCCGATCACACTTTTCATAACGCTCTCGTCACGCATTCACCAGATACTCCCCAAATCAAACGTTCGTAAAGGCCTGACCGCTCGCCTCGCCCGATCACTTTTTTCATAACGCTCTCGTCACGCATTCAAAAGCTTACTCCCCAAGTCATGCGTGCGTAAAAAAGTTTTGCTTCAAAAAATACTTAATATAATAATAAAATAATAATATTTGTTGTAATAATAAACACCATTCACCACTATATTATATAGAGACCTAGCAACCTAATATTTACCACACGGATATTAAAATATGTATTGTCTTTCGTAACGCATAATCTATGCTTTTACATTCCTGGTTTTAACTTGCCACAAAATCAAGGTTACTTGAATGTATTATAATAATTTATTACTGAACCATACAGTAAACCAACCTCAACCCGGTGCATTTTTAAATTAGCTTTGTTTGTAACACCTTGTGCATTTCCGCTTTAAACTGCATCTCGTTCTATCTGATGGCCGTTTATCTAAAAACGATCTTTGGGAACAAAGCCGAGGCAATTAAGTTGAATTCTCACAAAGAACGACGCCACAGACGTTATCATTGTAAAGTTCTTAAAATATGACATTTTAATTAATGCATAAAAATCTTGTCTTAAAACGTTAGTTTAACAATTAAAAATAATAATTAATATTTGACAAGTTTAAGTATTTCCCCAATAAATGAAGACATAATTTGTCTCGACGCCACCTAGCGACGGATTTAACAACAGTGTCTCTCTCGCAAAAATAAAGTTGGTTGTTTTCAGGTGGAAAAAATATAATAAGCAGTAATTGTTGAATGAAACATTAGTATATATTGAATCATTTGGCGGGTATAAGATAAGCCGCCATAGCTCAATTGGGAGAGCAGCTGACCGGCAATCAGAAGGGCACGGGTTCAAGTCCCGTTGGCGTCATGTATCTTTTCTCGGAAGATTTTTCAATGTGGATTAGTGTTTCAGGCTGATAATTATTGCTTATAATAATTGTTACATTTTCATTAATTTATTACCACTGTAATTAAAATCTAAATACACAAAACTAAGAAAAGAGAACTATGTGTGAGTTTGTGGATCAAAAAAGGAGCGTAATAGAGAAATAACCTAAGTCTTTTCCACTGAATTTCATTCAATGGCTTTCTGTTTGCTTTGGAAAATCGGAAAGTCACAACTTACCACGAAAACCAACACCAATTCCTCTAGTAAAAAATCAGAGTGTGTAATTCACACACAGTAGAAGTGAAACTAGAAAGTCGCTTTCTTTTCTTTTGCCTGTTTTTTCAAAGTGCTTTGAAGATTGGATATTAATTTCGCAAAATATTTTTTTTTATATAGATTTCGTGGGATTCGAACCTCCGTTCGCTTGATGTCTGTCTCTCTGGCCGCTAAGACTTATCAGGCAACTTTAAGGCATGCGTCCAAGCGCGAATTTACCGCATTATATTATTAGAACCGATTATTTGTGTAGAACTGAGTTGTGACGCATTTCCGTTTCATCCGAATTTCAAATCACTAACGGCGCTAAAGAAGTTTCGCCTCAAAAAGTATTTTTAAATATCTACATCACGGCAGAAAACAACTGCGCTCGGTGTACTGTTGCTTGTAACGTAAAACTTTCTAGCACGAAGTGTTCATAAAACTTGTTAACTTATTTTTCGAATACATAATATAACATTGAGCGCCTGAGTAAAAAAAATATGTTAAATCGGTACCGGCGATATTAAATGGAAATAACATAATTTTAATAAATTTAATATTAATAAAGAAAAGAAAAAAAATATTAAAATCATAATAATAATATGTTAAGTAACTATCTTCCTCGGTGAGTCAAAGATCTGCGGTTATCTTCAAAGCAATAAATCATTTTCTAAAAATAAATTTGATGAAATTCTTCGGTTTTCTTTCTGTGTTTTATGATGAATTGATATAATAATTAATTATTAATTAATAATTAATTAATTATTAATTAATAATTAATTATTTCTGTGTTTTATAATAATTAGTAAGACTACATACGTATCTCCAATTTCGAAAAAGACAGTTATAATAATTTTATATTAAAATATCATATTGTAGCCAAGTGCTTATGTACTTTATCGCTTCTCTGAATCCTTCATGCAAACAGTTGAAATTTTAAAATGATATCTAAATTCAAAGCAAATTTGAGTTCATTCAACCATATTTCAGTAGAAATTAGTATATTATTTGATGAGTCTTGACAAACTTGACCTTTCTAGCAGCCGAATCCAATATAAATACAAGTGCAAATATTTACAAAGTTATAGACACAGATATAACATTACCTACGACATTTATAATGGGGGTCATTTAGTAACACCCTTCAAAAGTACCTACTTAAATGAATAGATGATTTTATATTGTCTTACTTTCTTTCCCATACTCCTTTAAGTGCCTTCCATGAATGGAAACCAATGTAGCCACTGACTTGGTACCTTTTGGTTCTTGCCCCTAGAGATACTATAAAAATTCGTATATTCCATTTCATTTTTACTTTTTACTGAGAGCTAGTGGTTAGTCGCGTTCTGTTGCTGGTGATCCGTACTCTGATTAGTGCTCGGAGTTCGGGAACGCGCCCTTCAAACATATCAGTGGCACTGCAATACCAGGACAACCTAAAAACTATTCGGTTCGAGATTTTGTATTGTACTTTACTGAAATGCTTTGTTGAAGTTTGTCGACAGCTTCGGGATATATGAAGGGAGGGAGAGGTGGAGGGAGAGGGGTGGAGGGGGGAGAGAGGTGGAGGGGGAGGGAGAGGGGGGGAGGGATGGAGGAGGCGGAGTGGGAACTCCCATAATCTAGTTTAACAATATTTATGTTCAAATGATTTTTTCCATATATTTTTGGCAGCTACTTTATGATCACAATGTTCAAAGAACAGGTTTGTAACCTAGATAGTATCTCGAATAAACGGTGACTGGACAACTCAGAATGAACTCAACTCAACAAAAATTTATTAAGGCACCGCAACCGGGCTCAAAAAGAAGAACATGGAGAATTATGAAATTGCGAATGTTAGAGGAGTGCGCTAGTATTTAAAGCGACAAAATCGATGCGAAAATTGTGAAAATGTTTAATAAAACACGACTCGTTCAAAATAGAGCAAAAATCTCGCGAGGGTCGTCTCTTAAACAGCATTTAAAGAAACGCTGTGATTTTTTTCATACATATAACTTATAAAATAACTGAAACAAACGTGTTTAGAATAATTCTTTACGATTTACGATTTTTTTATATGGAGGGAATTTTATATAATTTGCGTTTCGGCGTGGAACGCGTCTAGATATTATTATCTTCAAGAATTTTAAGAGCTTTAAAACTTAACGTGTTTAAGGGAGATATCTAAGAAATCAGTAGAAATTCGGGTAGCGGCGGCTTAAATAGGTTACGTTAGTTTAGGTTATGGGCTATTTTTCTTTTTTTTGTAGCTTTTAATCACTTTTCAAAGAGGTGTTAAGTTGACTTGATTCTGAGGGCTCCATGACAGTTGATCCACAAACAATTGCCCCCCCCCGGCATACTTATATACAATGTGCAATCGGTTTAAGGAAAATACGGTATGACTAATTACACAAAATATATACCGCCGAATAACAAAAGCATAAAATATATTTTCACTCAAATGCATTAAGGAAAAATCTGCTTCTCTATGTGCTGTGTACACCACCGTATAAGTACAAAAAAGTCGACACTGTATAAATTCGATTGATATATATAAATATATATATATTTTTTTTAAGTAAAACTTCTATAGCTCCTAGAGGCTCCTATTGGTTGAGATATGAAACAAAATTACGTTTGGTCTGCGCTCATTGGTCGCTTTGATTATGACCTCACTTTTCAAGTATTTGTTGAGATTGTTTGGTAAAGTTTCGCTTCTACCGCGTGTAAACTGCACTCAATTTTTTTTAAAGAAAGGCAAACATTCCCGGATTACGAATAACCCAACAATGTTCTAAAATCTCCACCACAGAAAGTCGAAAATTTTGCTTGTGTTGTGATGAAGAACTTAGCCAGCCGAGGAATCAAACACGCGACACTCGGATGGGACCCAAGCACTGGTGGGACCCCCCCCCCTCCCCTCACTGACCCCCCTCCATACCCCTTACATTAATTTTTCAAACAGCTCGCGTGCCACCTATTAAAATGTAACAATCAAACACGCGCAGTAAATTTTAACTATCAAAGGGATCTCCATAGTAACCTAAACAAATAACAAAATGACAGCGCACGTTAAACAATTACTTAGCAACGCTTTGCTTTGCGTCTGGACAATAAACGTACATTAAATAATTTCATAACGCCAGAGCTTACCAATATTTTATTTTATTTATTTTATTTTATTTTATTTTATTTGATTTGTAAGAAACAAACAGCTTATATACATACAATAGACATAAAAATATACACGTTAACTGCAGTGAAGCCAAAAGAGTTTCTTATGCTAATATTGTTTCTAGATGGAGTTTTAATTTATTTTAAGCTAAATTTAGACTTAGGAAGGGGAGAGGAAGGGGAGAGGAGGGGGGGGGGGAGGGAGAATATAGGATAGGGATATGAGATGCTCTCGATACCTTGCACACCCCGTATCAATCCAATATCGCACGCGTTACTTCTATTCGATACTTCTGAAGGTTTAAATTAAAAATCTAGTCTACGTTGTGAAACAATTCGTTGTATTGAGCTTTTATATATATAGAATATAGTAGTATATAGAATATACGAGTTGTTATATATAGAATATAGTACTCGCAAATAATGTAGCTTTCTATTAGTGAAAGAATTTTTAAAATCCATTCAGTAGTTTTTGCGTGAAAGAGTAACAAACATCCATACATCCAGACAACCATACATCCATACAAACTTCCCCTTTATAAAATTAAATATTAATAGGATAGTAAACATCATTTCGGGGGGCCAATTGTCGGCAGATCAACTGTCTCTGTGTCTGAGTTGCCATGGAAACCGATAAATACATCCGTTTTTATTTATATAGGACATAATATATTGACCCTTTTCTAAAAGTCTAAATGAATATCAATTTTTATTTGAATAACTCTCTTTTATAATAACCTTTGATGGTCATTCCCATCAATGTACTTAATATATCATTGAAGAATTTATTTTTTTGTTATTCATGTTGGATAGCTTTAAGGTAACTTATGTATACTTTTATTGGAATTTCGGCAGTGTGAATGGTTATCCTGTTTGTATCTTGGCGGGCCTTGGGGAACTGGTGTTACCTACCAAACGATTCTTTCGTGCTAGGAGACAGGAGAGAAGAGCTGGCTACGGTCACCAAAGTAATATAACTACCCTCATATAGTATGTATTATAATATTACATTATTATATATTTGGCTATAGAACTGGGGAATTGCAGCAGCAACGAGCATAGAAGATTATTCCACATATTTCCAAAAAATCCCCACCACAGGTTTTACTGCTAGGCCCTGCGGGCGATTTATGGTTCGGCTTCGCCCAGCTAATATGGAGTAATAGGATGGGGCTCAGCAGCATCTAAACACATAAAACTGAAGGTAACTCAGAATGGCATCATTAAGGACATCAACAGAAATTTTTAAACAGTGTGATGTTCCAAGCATACAGAAAATCTATGCCAAAAACATTCTAGTAAATCACTACAAAAATGATTCAGAGGCAGACACCTCACATGCTCATAAAACCAGAGCCAAACAAACTGACATACTTAATATACCAAAGTGTAACTCTTCGTTTGGACAAAGAAGTTCTGAATTTTTAGCTGTAAAGTTATATAACAAACTCCCACTTAGTATCAAGCAAATTAAAACATAAAATAGCTACATTAAGAACATTAAATGTTGGCTGAAACAACTGTCGGAAAATGAACTTACTAATATACTTAAAACATCGTCGTAGAAGTTTCTGGAAAACCTTATCCAAACCATGAACTTAAACCATAGAAGTCTCTGAAAACTTATCCAAAGCATAGTCCCCCTCAGCGCAGGATCTCCTAGTGAGGAGGACTACGAATATAATTTCTATTTTATATGTAAACCTAAGATGTTTCGTATAAAAATGTGAAAAATAATAAATATATAGTTACTAAATAAAAATAAAAGGTTAGGTTGGTGATCATTTTGTAAATCCAATAGGAACTGGTTCCAAAATTAGCCCGTTCCTCGTATCCACTGTTAACGTGTCAACCAGTGATGGCTAGTCACCGCGAAAAAGTAACCGGGACCGGCGATGACGTCATATGTAATATACAGCCGCTTCATACAACTGAGTAATACCGTCAATCTTTCGAAATCCGGGAGATACTCCAGGTTCACAAATTCTTAGAACTTATACCTAGGAAGGGCACGTCCCTTTGCGTCTAGCCGACGAAAGTGGCGTCATCTTATGACGAATTCTTAAATTAGAAACCGAATTACAACGGAAGCTTTGTCTGAAAATCCGTGTACACGGGTGATATGGTGCGACGGGTAAGGCGCGGCGGCAGACATGCATTGGAAGCCGGATTTTTAAATTCAAACACGCAGACGCAAGGCTATTAATAACGTTCGCGACCTCCGTAGCCCAGTGGGTAAGACTCTTGACTCACAATCCGGAGGTCGCGGGTTCGAACCCGGCATGCGCAAATAAATTTTATTTGATTAATTTATGTTATTTCACAATTAATTCATTTAAAATAATATATAGTATATTTGCGGCATGTTCCAGAGTGGAAGATACTATCAGTATCGCCCTGGTGTAAGACCACCATTCAGAATTCAAACGTTGCTTGAAAATGGCTTTAGCCGTGTTTAGTGACCAGATCTGAATAGCCAGGTACTTCCCAACCTTCCTCTTCCCCACCTCCTTCCCCTCCCCACTACCTTCAGCCTCACAACATACCCCAATTGGGGATGCCATAGTCGCACTGGCTCCAGACGGGAGCAGTTGAGATTCTTGTGCGGTATTCACTGTAAAAAAAAAAAAAAACGTTCGATTGGTTAAAATACATCACTTACATTATCCACACAGGAAAACCCTGATGAAAGGAAGAGAGGAAGTTCTGAGAAGGAAAAGGGTAAGAAGGATGGGTAAGAAACTGGGGGTCAATGAGTCCAGGAATGACGGACGTATGAATCCATCCCTCCAACTGTAGTGCAAGGCGATGAATCGAGAGATTCTGGCCTGGAGAGGATAAAAGACCTCCCTCAACCAGTCTCTCCCGATCCGGCCTGCCATGAAGCTGGTGGGCAGACGCGTCAGCTACCAAGACCCAGACAAACCTCACTCCATGAACCCGGTCACCCTTGCTAAGTCACCAAACGTAGCGAACCACTTGGGGTGACCTCTGGCAGTCAGTTCCCCGATAAATGGTTCCTGGGGTGGCGGTACCCATAACGTCGAAAGTTCGAACGATATCATTCACGTTGACGACGTCAGTTATCTTTCAAGTCGGTAGGTGTATGTAGAAATTATGTTATATTACACGCCTGAAAACTTTAGCAATATTCGTTAAGATACCACACGACAGAACCGATGTTCTAGCACAGCATATCATGACAAGAAGAATGGAACTACACATTTCTAATACAGGAGGTATATTTAATTACTCTCTAAAACTTTTTTTGCATGTAGATCGTTCAGTTGATTAATAGGGCGCACCTTTAAATATTATCTACGTTCTGAGATAATGAGGTAAACGATATTCGAATGCTCATCATAAATTTGCACATATTTGTGTTTACATACTAAATATACTACAAAATAACGTCGGTAGCATAACGGTGCGGTACATTAGTATGACTTTTTTAAAAATCCTTCTAGCGACCAGAAAACATCTTTTTTTAATTTTTTAAACTTTAATTTTTTTTTTTTTTTTTTAACTTTTTAATTCATCTTTTTTTTAAATCACCACAAGTGTTTCTGCTTTTAATGGATTTTTAGGTGTGTATGAGTGACCTGAGTAGTGTACCAGACAGAGGGTACACTTTTACATATAACTGCATACTTAACTCAAATTTATATTTTTCTGAGACGTCTGACGAAATGTTAATTTAAAAAATCTTATACTGAAAAATGTATGTCGTGCAATAATTCAAATAAATATTTAAATATATTTTTTAAATAACATAATATTTAAAAGCACTCACTATTAGCTAAAAGATCACTTGTCTACGCTCCGAATTTGAGCATCGTCATCGTCATTACAAAATACCTCAATTGGAGATGCCATAGTCCGGATATCCCCACTGGCTGCGGAAAATCGGAGTAGTTAAGGTTGAGAGGTACTAATGGTTTTAATTTGTCTATGTCTATTACATATTATTTTTATTCCCACAAGTTCCTAGCGCCCTCTGAAGTTTTTTCGTCACCGTTGTGCACAGGGCCAAGATTCCGCTGTAGGTTGTCTGAAGGACGAACGCGAGACCAGACAGTAATTTACTAGCCCTGAGAATTCTACATGCAATTCACGATGGCCTCACGGACGCACAGATTTACTCTTAGTTTATTTTTGGTTTCTAACATAAATATTGCTACGGGAAAGGTTGACCTTCGAATCTCTTGAATAATTAAAATACATATTAACATATTGTGCATAAAATATATTATAAAACTTTGTGGCAGACATTTTTTACATAATGTAGCAGTGGCGTAACGCGGTAACTCCCCAACCCCCAAACCTAAATTAGATAATAAAACAGCGGATATTTTGTGCTGACAAAGTTACCTAGATGATAAAAATATTATATAGGAATGGGTGTTACTTTCACCAAGAGATGTGAAAGTCGCATCCCAATAACTATAGAAGGGCTTATATTTTAGCTTATTCCAGTCCTGCTAAAATTATCTAATAGAAAAGTGGGAAACACCTACATAACAAACTTAAACTATTTTCAAATATTTAAAAATAAAGTTTTTAAAAAACTCTTCAATTATAACCCAGGTTTCCTCACAAATAACTACACCAAAAAACTTATTAACAATTAGAAAATTGTACGAATATAACACACTTGCCTTTTAATCAAAATACAAAATTGAGTTTACACACGAATACAATTACACACGAATACAACACGAATACAATTGCACACCAATACAACTTATATAAAAACGTTTAAATTCTATCTCAATCTCTCGCTGGCTAAATCCAATAATATAGAAATATGTGTTTGTCTCTTTTTAGTGTGGCTTTTTAATTTCATCGAGTTTCAAATCTTAAGATGACTGAATAAAATATATTGTCCTTTAATGTAGTAAATTTTTATGATAAGTTATTATGTAAAATTGCAAAATTTTTGTCAAGAGGCATCGTTTTTGCGTAAGTAGCTATGAAATTGTTTTACCTGTTCAGAGGTACCTATTTTGGGCCGGTTTTATTGCCGATTCTATGTCTTAGATTATATCACGCGAAGCCGTCAACACGGGCTCCTGATTCTTTCCAGGTGCAAAACTAATCAACGCTGATTCTTTTGGGAAGACTTAGTTGGTTAATTAATTGCCTCGCATGTTTATGTACTCAGAGCCCAGTGCCACCAGAAAATCACTGTAACAATAATAATTTACTCTAGTGACCAGTGTAATTCGCCAGACTCGAAACATAAATTTATTCCAAAATTTATTTGTACAAAAATTGGTTTGAAATAATGTACCTACCAATATAACCACGTACACACAGATCTTCATTAAAATCGTTATCATTTCTTATTTGCATACTCTACAAAGTACTTACTTCGACTTTATATATTTTATAATTATATCATTTTTATATTCTTTCATGTATTGCCTTCTATGTTCTATACTTTTCATATTATTTTTATATTCTACTATATTCTTTCATACTCTTTTATACTCTATAGTAATTTATTGTTTCCATACTCTTTAGTTATTTACATTATTTTATATTCATTTGTTTTCTTTAATATTATTATATATAATATGTATATTTATATATTTTTATTAATTTTTTTTTATATTCTCGCACATTTCTTTATATTGCATCTTTTAATATACTGTATATGAAAATCGACCACCACAACACAGGCATGTGCCTAGTATGGTGGTCGAAAAATCCCCAATTCATGTAATGAACAATTCAAAGAATAAAGAAACTTTAAAAAAAAATCGTGAATATTTTACACATGCCCTTCACTAACAACAAGTTTAAATACGGAATATCTTTAAACTTTCAACTACATATCTATATTAACTTTTTGTCGTTCATAATTTGTATAATAACCTTTGTTATCGCTTTTGCAATATATTGTGGATCCTAACTCTCATAGCAAAATAAAATAAAATAAAATTTAAAAAGTAGTCTTAAAATGTTGTACGCCTAACCTTGAAAATCACATGAAAAGAGGTAGGTAGGTATACATATAAAAATGCATTCGAAGTAGAAGAAATATATGTAATAAAACCCGTCGTAAATCACAGATGTGTAGACAAATACAACCTCATGTAAATTAAACTCATTATGTGCTTAAAATAGATACAAACACATAATACCCTCAAAAGACAAGCCACACATAAAGTAGCAGGTACCGATATCTTTTAATGATCAATTATTTCTAATATTGTGGTAAATAGGTACTCGTTGGGTGTATTGACATTCGTTAAGTAATAATAATGTAAATGGTTTTCAATCATAAGTAATATTGCATTATATTATGTCATGGAGTGGGTCCCTCGAAAATCCGAGCCCCGGGTGGCAGCCCATTCTGCCCAGGGGGTCGCTACGCCACTTCAAGCGAGGTTTATTGCCTACAGCGTATTATATTAAGCTTTCTTTGATCTCTTCGTCATTTGAAATTCCTCACATGATTTCAAAATCGGAATCACCTTGTTTTAAAATTTATTCCACTTTTGTGATCAAGAAATAGATACATAAATGAAGTAAGTATTTCATTTAACTATTTTGCCGTTGTTCTATTTGTTTTTGATGAAGGTTTGGTTAAAAAATTTAGTACGACGAAATTTAGTAAATAATTCCGATTAAATCACCGTTGTAACCTCTCTTTCTGTTGCAAGCGTCGTTTAAGAAATTACACATGGCCATCGCTGGTATGCCTTTCTTTATTATTTACCCTTTTTTAGTTAGTTAATTAATTTATGTGGGAAGTACTATAACCTTTCATACTAAAAACTTATTAATGTAATGTCATAAGGGGCCATTCATCTATTACGTAAGACGAATTTTGCTAATTTTCGACCCCCTCCCCCTATTATAAGAAAAAAATAAGAATAGGGCGACCCCCTCCCACCCTGTTTAATATTTATTACATAAGAATCTAAATGAAAAAAATGAATACACGTTTGGTTTCTTTTAATGTTTATTTTTCGAAGTAATAATTTTCAGAAATGTTTTTTTGTACTTACAAAGGTACTAATAATTTTAACTTTGCGCATTTTTGTGATCTTACGTAAGAACTATCGGGACTCCCTCCCACCCCCTTGTAAGAATAAATAAGACGTGGTCGACCCCCTTCCCCCCCTAGATCGTCTTACGTAATGAATGAATGGCCCCTGATGAATAAGCCCGAAAGATTAATTTTTACTACCAATAGGTTTACATTAGATATTAATAAAAAAAACGAGTGTGCTTTAGACCACACAACTGAAGTAAAACTTCTGTTCCATCTATATGATAGGAAGGGAGAAAGATAGAAAATGTGCGCGCGCACTGCTCTCTCTTGCTCCTACAGTGTGATACAGACAATAGGCCTGCACTGTGTAACGTAACTGGTTAAGAGAGAAAGCCCTTGCCCCTACAGTAATATACGAAACGCACACTCTCTCAACTACCGTTCGCCTCGCTTTACGTAACGCTCTCGTTGCGCATTCACCAGCTTAATCCCCAAGTCAAGCGTGCGTTAAGAAGATTTACTTCAAAAATTTTGATAAAACGAAGCTTTTACTACCGTTTCGCTTGAGTAGAGTTAAAATCAAACTGGTAATTATTTAAAAAATATATCTTAATGTAATCTACTAATAAATGTATTTTTTATTAGAAACGTGTGAACGCATGAAGAAACCACTTAAAAAAACAAAAACAAAAACCAATATTACGCAAAGATTTTCTGTAGCAGATTCCCTTAATTAACTTTTCTTCATTCTTATAAAATTATTGACAAAATAAATAATAACTCTTTTTCGCTTGAAAGTGAGCGTTTGCAGACTCCGTTTGCCAAGCGATTTGTGTGCCTATAACCTATATTCTCGAGAATATATTATGGCACACTAACAATACACACATTTTTGGAATGTGGCTTACTCTTAAGCGATACCGGTCTGTCTTAATAAATTAAACCATTTTCGTGGTTGTAAATAAAGTGATTGTGTTATTTATATTAAAGAACTAGCTTGTCCCGGCATGCGTTGCTATGCCATTTTATAAATAAATTGTTTCTCCCTGAGTGTCCTTTCCCATTCGTCCCGTTCCCCTTCCGCCTCCCCTTCATCTCCTGCGTCCTTTTCCCCTCTCGCGTTCCCACTCCGTCACCTCCACCTTCCCTTTCCCCACTCCACTCCCCCCCTTCCCCCGTCCCGCGAATCCCCCTCCCTAGTTCCCCTCCTCCCTCACACGTCCTTTTCCCCTCCCGCGTTCCCTTTCCACCTTCCCCGCCTTCCCTCTTCCCTTTCCCTTTCCCTCGTCCCGCCAACCCTCCTCCCGCGTTCCATATATTCAATCCCAGTACATTCAGTTTTTAAACAGCCCGCGTGCCAACTTTCACAATTTTTATTCAAATTTCCATTTTTCATGTATATTAAATTTGGTACCTAACATAGGTACCTTTTTAAAATATCTAAAATTCTTGATTCGATTCAAACTATTAGGGGAGTACCTGCTTTAAATAAATTTATCAACGTAAAGATTTTCAAAAATAGAATCCTGATTTAACAATGTCATTCTCAAACACGCGAACTGTCAAACGTGCGATAGTCGTTAGGTTTTCTGAAATTATCCAATTTTCTGCGCAATTTTCTTAATTTTTCTCTCCGTAAGAACCATCCTCGTACTTCAAGGAATATTCTAAAAAAAAAATTTGCGAAATCGGTTCAGCTTCTCTCGAGATTTGCGCTTAGCAACACATTCAGCAATTCATTTTTATATATAAGATAAGTCACACCGTAAAGTGACTGTTTTCTATAAAAAAAACAATCTAGTTTACTTTTTATTGCTTCGTGCCCCGCGTACTTACGCTTTTATTTGTTTTTAAAAAATCGTTCCTGGTGAAAAAAACTTTGCATTTTCATTGCGTCTTGATTTATCGCAACCAGGTTGTTTACGTGCCGTTATTTATAACCAGTTTTTTTTGTAAATCTAGATATTGCTATTTGAATCCTGAATAACAGTGTTAAAAAACACATTCCCGCTAACTTGTTATCTTAAATAATGACGACACAATTGAAAGTGCTCATAAAAAAATGCTCATTTTTATAAACCTTGTGAAAACGATAAGTACCTTGTTGACGGAGAGTCGTTCATCATTTGATCAATTTGAATGGCAAGTGATTTAAGTGTATTATTGGGTAGTATATTATATTGTATAGGTCAATACCAAATCAAATGCAATGCAATGTATTATTACATGCGTGTTATCGTCTTCAATGTCGCCATAGTTTGGCCTCGCCACGCTTGGATAGTCCTTGTTGTCTCTTAGAAAAATCTCCACTCCTGCTGGTCTCCTATGATCTCTTGCGGTCTCTGTGGTCAATTTTAATTGCAGGTAATTTATCTGTACCATTTTAGGTAAGTCAGTACCAAATCAAATTCAATGCAATTTGTTATTACGTATGTGTGTTAACTTCTTCAATGTCGTCATAACTCTTGGAGAGTCCTTGTTGTCTCTAAGAAAAACCTCCACTTCTGCTGGTCTCTTATGGTCGCTTGTCTCTTGTGATGAATTTGTGTGGCAAATGATTTATCTGTACCATTGTAGGTAGGTCAATACCAAATCAAAAGCAATATATCTTTAGTTACATGTGATCGTCTTCAAACGTGTGTATACGTGTGTCTACGTGTGATCGTCTTCAATGTCGCCATAACTCTTGGAGAGTCCTTGTTATCTCTAAGAAAAACCTCCACCCCTCCTGGTCTCCTATGATCTCTTGTAGTTTCTTGTCTCTTGTAATCAATTTGAATGGAAAGTGATTTATCTAAATCATTTTAATAGGTTAATACCAAATCAAATTCAATACTACATGTTATTACGTACCTACGTGTTATCGTCTTCAATGTCGCCATAACTCTTGGAGAGTCCTTGTTGTCTCTAATAAAAACTCCACTTCTGCTGGTATCCTGTAATCTCTTATGGTCGCTTGTCTCTTGTGATCAATTTGTGTGGCAAATGACTTTTTGACTTTTGAAATACGGGCGTACAGAGCTCCGGGCCAATTGAGGCCCCTTTCTCTTTCAACATGAGTTTAGTAAGGTTGTAGAATAAAGATATTAGTGTTTATTAATTTTTATTTGCAAAGGACATGGCTGCAATACGGGGGGGGATTATGTCGGAAGGGTTGATTGATGTTGGATTTCTTTTTAACTACAGGGCGAGGTGTGGCAAATGATTTATCTGTATCATTGTAGGTAGGTTAAAACCAAATCAAATGCAAATCAATGAGTTATTACATACATGTGATCGTCTTCGTTGTCGCCACAACTCTTGGAAAGTCCTTGTTATCTATAAGAAAAACCCCTACTCCCGCTGGTCTCTTGTGATCTCCTGTTTCTCCTCCGATGGGGGCCTACTATGGTCTCGTGTGAACTTGTGTGGTCTCCTGTGGTTTCCTGTGGTCTCCTATGGTCTTATGTCATATCCTGTGGTCTCCTGTAGTCTTATGTGACATCATGTAATTTTCCGTGGCTTGCTGTAATCTCTCCTCGCACGGTTTCTGGAGTTGCTTCGCCCAACTTTGTTTGGGGCGGCCCACTGGACGTCTACCCTCTGGAATCGCACTCAGTATCTTCCTCGGAATTCGGTCATCAGACATTCTTAGCACATGCTCAAGCCACCTCAATTGCGATTTTTCTATGAAGAGTAGCGTTAAGATCATTTCGTAACTCCTGCCACTCCTCTCAAGTACCTCATTTCGGCAGCTTGGACTCTAGAGCGTGTTTGTTCGTTTAGCATCCATATCTGGTGGCCACGGACGGAGGCCAAACAAACAGCGCAAGACAGGGACGTATGGAGGAGCCTTGTCGATGCAATGGGTCCCCGACCCGAATAGGACAAGGGAAAGAAGATGATGATGATGATGCTGTAATCTCCTGTGATATCACGTATATTAACTCAGGACTTATTTGGTTTATTGTGGTCTCCTGTGGTTTCTGGGAACTCTCTCCAGTTCCTTGTGTTCAAGGAAGCGATATTAAACAATTAGAATTTTTTTAAATTTAATAACATCGGTTTAAAGATTGCTCGTACGAATCACCGTACAACGACCGGCCCCCGTACTAGCATAACATATCGAACTATTCCCGTAAGCGATGATGATTGCATACTGTGCATTCACCTGCCAAGTGTTTTGCGAATTTTCTATTTCAGTCCTATTTATGTGGGTCGGCCGGCGGTGTGAATTTTTTTACACTGAATAAATTTGCATTGTTAAGATGAACCATTATTTGATATCTGTGAAATTACCCTATATTAAGTACCCTAATTTAAGGTACATGTTGGTAATTATAAAGTTTATTATTAAAATTATGAATGATGTTACACAGTCAATAAATATTTTTACATAATTGAAAAGATTTGTGATTGCCAAACCTTTTCAATTATATACCAGTCTGAAAATATCCGTAAAGGATGAAACCGGTCCTGGTGAAAATAAATAAGTGGAAGAAAGTGCAAAAGTATTTTAATTTCAATTCTAATTTGAAACTCGATGAAACGAAAAAGCAACACTAAAAAAAGACAAACACATACATCTATAGGAATTAGGCTAATAATCGATCCCCTCTCTGTGCGGTGCTTCGTAGCCTTCCCACTCTTGTCTACTTTAGTTTTCTGAAGGTTTCACTTCTACGGCTGTGAACTGCTTACATTTTTTTATTTATGTTTTAAAATATAAAATAAAGTCAATTAACGAATTCAATTTTCATTATTTAAAAATTAATGATTAATTTAAAAAATATATTTTACTCTATTTTATACACAAATACAATGAAATACAATATTTTTTAATTATTACAAGCAATAATTGTCAGCCTGAAACACTCATTTACATTGAAAAATCTCCCGAGAAAAGATACTTGCCGCCAACGGGACTTGAACCCGTGTCCTTCCGATTGCCGGTCGAATGCTCTGACCACTGAGCTATGGGGGCTTATCAAATACCCGCCAAATAATTCAATAAATACTAGTGTTTCATTCAACAATTACTGCTTGTTATATTTTTTCCACCTGGAAACAACCAACTTAGTGTTTCAGGCTGACAATTATTGCTTGTAATAATTGTTACCCTTTGTGCTATGCATAAAAATCTTGTCTAAACGTTAGTTTATAAATTAAAAAATAATAACAATATTTTTTATTTATCAAAGAAACCATTTTAACGGGCGTAGACTCAAATTACAAACAACCGATTTTCTTAACACTTGAACACAAATTTGTCATGAATAAATTTAAAATTTGTGATTAATCCGTTACTGTATTTGTAAGCCGTTCTTGAACAAAAGTATTTATTCTTGTTCATATTGAGTATGTATGGGTGCAACAATTAATTCATCTTAATATTTTATAGCATAACTTGTAAAAAGTGTTTTAACCTAAAATTAATAAACTGGCGCCGCCTATGAAAGAGCACATTTAATGAATTATTTTAATTATCACCTTCACTTTGAATTTCGATGCGTTGCTCCAATTTTGTGAAACAACCCATCCTTTGTTAGTTCAATATGATTACAAATTCCAAAAAGCGTCACCTAAATCGTTTGACTCCACGATGTCTTTGTTGTGTACTATAAGTAAGTTATAAGCGTCCTGTTACATTACTTCGTTTACACCTCAATTAAAATAGATTTACTAAGCAATATAATACGCTGAGTTCACAGTGAGAATGTTTGAGTGCAATCTAAAATTAAACAGTGAGTGCACTTCCTTTGAAAATCTCACATTTCTCGCGCTAAACTCGCCCGAAGAATAAACAAACAGATTTTCGTGATGGCAGATTTATACCAACCAATTTTATTCGAGCTTGCGAAATTATAAAAATACATCATCACTTTGGTTTAATTTTTTTGTTTTATTATCTTTTTTATTTATATCCCAGCCATATTGCATTTAATGTTTCAAAGACCCAATCATGTCTGATTACGTCTAAAAGGGATCGAAATGAAAAGCTAGTCTCCTTCAGGCAGGCCTTCTATTAATATGCTTGGTCTAACTACAAGTGATCAGCTCAGGTATCGGGGCTCCACCCAAAAACTGGGCGTATTGTAGAGGTCCCGCAGATACTTTAATAGTACACAACTGCTAACCCTAAAAATCACAAGTGCGCCCCACGGTTGAATTTTGCAGCCACCTCTGGTTTGGAGTCCCAAAATACCTAAAAAAAACCCTCTGTGCAGAAACGGGCGGTCCGTTTGAACGGATTGCAATCTTTAGAGCACAAGCGTCGGGTGGGAATGCTATCCTTATTCTACCGGTATTTCAATGGAAGATGCTCCGAGGAACTATTGTTCATTGTTCCCTTCGGCGCCGATGCATAGTCGGGAAACACGCCAAACGCGCGCTCAACATATGTACAAGGTTGACATTTGTCACTTAAGAACGGGTCGCTTCTCTCGTTCTTGAGTTTAACAGATCGGCTGTGGAACGATTTGCCGGCCTCTGTGTTTTCTCCTTCCTACAACATGGGTCTCTACAAGACCAATGTTCATTCCTTCCTCTCCTCAAAAACACCGTCCACACAAGCATCTCAGATGACATAGGCCCTGAGGGAAATTACTTTCCTCGGGGCCCTCCGGTGTGGAGATAATATTATAAAAAAATGTATGAAAACCACTTAGTTTGACTTAAATAAAATCTTTTGTCTTATAAAAAAATGGGATCGTCTTTAATTTTTTTAACAGATAAATGGATAGTGTAGTAGAGAGCCGAGGGAAAACATCGCACCTTCCCCATGATTGGTGGTATACGCGCCATTATGTTCCATAGCAAATAACTAAATTCACTGTTGATAAACAAAAATTTTAACAAAACAAAAAAACGACTTCAAAAAATGCACTAAAAAGTAAAAAAATAATTTCGTATTCTTCTACAACTTCATAATCACCTTACTTTTTCTACTCATCAATATGTAGGTACGATTGTTATTTTTGGAGTCGGTGGCAGCCAAGGTAGGTTTGTAACTACATACATAGTTTATAGGTGAGATGTGATGTGTCGCACGAGCTTCTTGACGAGGCGAGAGGCGAGAGCGGGGCCGCGGCGTGAGGGGAGCTGTCAAGTGAACACGCCGGGCCGGGTACCTTTGCTGACACCGACTCCAAAAATAACAATCGTACGTACCTACATATTGATGAGTAGAAAAAGCAAGTTGATTATGAAGTTGTAGAAGAATACGAAATTATTTTTTCACTTTTTAGTGCATTTTTTTAAGTCGTTTTTTTGTTTTGTTAAAATTTTTATTTATTTTTTGATTTTTAGTGAATCTGGAGTACACTAACTAATGTGTATGAATATGGGTAGACCTACTAAACGTGCTGCTCATATGAGACAGACATAATTTGACCATAACGACGTTAGGGTCAAATTAGAGATTCGGCCAAGTATCGTTAATTTGCTCCTACGAATTGAAGAGTTCCGTTACTTTGTCATGGATCCCATAATCAGAACCTAACCAAACTCTCATAAAACTACCCTTGAAGTACATCCTTTCAAAAAAAAAAAACATCGAAATCGGTTGGCATGATATTGAGTCATTCGTCCGTCTGTCGCGCAGATACTTAATGCAAATTTAAGACTTGAATGGTTTTCTCATAGATGCCATTTTTGGAACTGGACCAATTTAAAATGGGACCACACGGAAAGCACCAGCTTTCAAATAAAAAAAGAATCATCAATATCGGTTCATCCAGTCGAAAGTTCTGAGGTAACAAACATTAAAAAAAAAAAAATTCAAAAATACAGTCGAATTGCGAACCTCCTCCTTTTTGAAGTCGTTTAAAAATAGTCTCACGGGCCTAAATTTTTTTATGTATTTTAAAACTCCAGATCACACAGTCACTGTAGGAATCTCACTAAGGGTAAGTACTCGTAGAACAATATACTTATAAACTGTAAATAATGCATATTGTACCTGTTTCACTTATTCTTAGACCACAAGTGGGCGAAGGTTCAACACCTACACCTACTTCTTAAATCTTACCCAGTCTCAAACACTCAGTCAACGGTTTTTTTTCGGCCCAGATATTCAACTTGTATTAAAAATTTGAGGGCGTTTTACACGCGGTAGAAGCGAAACTTTACCAAAACAATCTCAACCAATACTTGAAAAGTGAGGTCTTAATCAAAGCGACCAATGAGTTTCATATATCAACGAATAGGAGCCTGAAAGTGGCATCATAATCAAAGCGATCAATGAACGCAGTTGTGCGTCGCAGGTGCAGTAATCGTCATTTCCGTTTCATCCGAAATCCAAATCATAGCGGGGAAATAGAAGTTTCGAATTAGCAAAAAACATTAAAAATATAAAATATTAATTTTGATTATCTTTCTACGTGGAATCGAGTTCAATGAACTTGAATTTGCTTTAAATTTGTGTCATTTTCAAAATTGATTTCAGTTGTTAGAAAAGTTGAGACAAGCGATAAAGACTGACTATTATATAATATTTTGATTGGCGTTTTTAAAATTGAAAATGATTTAAGTACCATGATTTTTTTCTGAGTCTGCTGGAAGTATTATAGTTGTCGCTAGCATTATTATAATTAATACAGTCGGCCGTTGACCATTTCGACGAATTTCGATATTTTAATTTCGTCGAAACGGCCATTTGATTTCACCTGAAGTAAAGAATTTGAACGAGTTGAACGACACAAGCTACATTGTTCGGCGCAATCAAATTGTGAAATTGACCTTCATTACTCATTAATAATAACAATATATATTTTTATTAAATTCCTCACACAATTACAAATTTTAGCATACAAATAAGAAATAACACAATATAATATTTGCCAAATTAGCAACGATTTCAAGAAATGAAATCCAGTCACCTCATTCCGAATTTCTACAGAAATATAACATATTTTTCTTGAATCCTTTAAGTTTTAAGCTCATAAATACACGTTATTTTATAAAATAATCTCTATAAATTTGCAGAGTTTAAAAATTAATTATATTAAGGTTTGAAATTCCATCGATAGCATAGACATCCAAATTTAATAGACGAGAAGATACAGATGAGGGGTAAAACCAAACTATAGGGGCGAAGAGGGGAAAAATGACTGTGATTCGTTAAAAAATCAATCTGACAGTATATAGGCATCTCGCATATATATCACCATTTATTAAAAGCAAAATCTGCTTTTGAATGAATAGACCTTTTTACATGGGAGCGCGGATTGCTCATCACGTTATTAACATATTTGCGAAATCCAAATGCGGCAAAGTGAAGTTCGCCACTTTTCACAGACGAATATTTTGTTGCCGTATTTAGTTAAGACACTTTTACAAATGTTTCATAACTTACTTACCTCTGTAACCAGCGACGAGCTCACTGAGAACCGCCCACATTCGTTATGATCGACATATTTTAGGGTATAATGTATAGCACAAGTTACAAGCTCACAAGCTATCATTTTTGCCGTGTTATTTCGTAAAATGTACGATGTGAGCTCGACGCTGGTCTGGACGAGAATGATGACGTCACAATTTTTAGATTCAAGCGAGGCTCTCGTAAGCCCAGCCGGCTCCATGGAACCGGTATGGGGAGGGGGAAATAATACGCTTTTATCACTGAGGGCAGGTCTAGATAGGAAAATATCGTGTTCTCGGAAAATTATAAAAAACACACACATGGTTCTGTTATTCAACATGTTTTAGGTATGAAAATAATCAAAGTGTTTATTTAAATGCTATTTCAGACATCTTTTGAGAGATTTTTGCTCTATTTTAATATATATTTTTTAAATTTTAGCGCGCTCCCTCTGACATCGTATTTTCATATCTCCCATTCAAATTATGTTATTCTTCTTTTTGAACGCTTACTAACACATTTTCAGCGCTTTAGGTTTCAGGTAAAAAATAATACGAATTATACGAAGAAGGTAAACCGAAACACTGGGTTATCCAAGGTTTATCTAAAGGTTATCTTTTGTGGTAATTTGATTTGACCCGTGGATATTTTTGTTCGCCTTTGCAGCCCACACGACTTACGAGTTTAAGTTTAAAAGCACTGATCTCACTATCAATCTACCCTGGAGTGTGCTGGAGTGGTTTCACCCACAATATTAAATAACAGTACATACATCTACATCCAAATAATACTATTAAGACGTGTATGATTAGCTAATCGTAATTATTGTAATAATGAAGGTTATCATTTATTTATTTGTTATCGAGTTGGGTAATAGGAAGGAGGGAAATACCTTAGAAATTCAGATCTGGTCACCAAACACGGCTAAAGCCATTTCAAGCAACGATGCTGAATGGCGATCTTTCACCCTGGAGGTACTAAATTATCTGCTTACCTCCATTCAGGAATTCCTATGATTTAGTAACTTAATTAAATTATATTAGGTTAGGTTAAGTCTTTTTGAAGTGAAAACTTCTTTAGAACAGTTGTGATTTAAAACTCGATGAAACGGACACTAAAAATATGCAAACAGACACATTTGTAGGATTTAATCTGCGAGAGAATGAGATAGCAATAAAATATTTATGAATTTCACAGGTACTCGGTTCCAATATAATAGATAAATCCACGGTCCTCATCAAATCAACTCTCCTTTAGTCTAGTGGTAGAAAGCGCCTGATGAACCTTAGCGGACAGACATTCAGCGGACCAAGGGTCAAATCCTACGAAATCCAAAAAAATAGAAATTTTGAAGTGAAACTTCTTTAGCACCGTTGTGATTGAATAACTATATTATTTGCACCATCTCTTTGTTCAATGTTAATAAAGTAATTACTTATGGTAGTTATGGTAATAAGTTATGGTAGTAGTAATAAGTTTAGGTCTATCAATTAATGTACATAGATTGATAGACCTAAAAGTAGATGTCCCAAAAACTTTCTAATATTTTTTTAACATTTTATGTTATTTTGATACATTATTAATTTACATTTACAGTATGATTGAATAATGCTGGCCTCACTGGGTGGTTTAGCCATTCTGAGACCCCCATTATTAGAATGGGCCCCAACGTGTTTAAATAGGATCGAAACTCCCCCTTGGAGTCGACCCCCATATGTGAATGTTATAGCTACGCCCATGCTGTTCACAGAAGTACTAGTTTTACTAGAAGTGTCGGTAGTCATTATAAATCATTCACAATGCACTGCCGCGTATGCCCTGAAGTTATTCTATCAGACGAGTCGATATTTGTGTGTTCGGTGTGTAAAGGCACCTACCATCTAGCCTGTGGAGGAATAACGGAAAGTACTTTCCGTCGACTCACTCAAGAACGCCGAGAACAACAGAAGTGTAAGCAGTGTAAAAGGGACACACGGTCGACCGCCGCGGCCGCCAGCGATAACACATCTTTGGAACCGCCCAATAAAACAACGGCCACTAAGGATCAAGCAGCTCCATCATCACCTTCGTCCCCCGCTAATCTCGAAGATATTCAGAATTTAGTCATGTCCAAAACGAACAGCCTGGATAAAAAACAGAACGACATCATGGACCAAAACAACAAGATACTGGAAAGCATACAATTCATGAACGCACAATATGAAGACTTTATGGCCAGAATCCGCGACGTCGAGCACCGTAATGATGAGCTTACAGCGAAGAATACTGCACTGGAAGCTAGAATCGTAATACTGGAGAATAGTCTTGATTCCCAAGAGCGGGCCTTAAAGTCTTGTAATGTAGAAATAAGAGGCATCCCCGACATCAAGGACGAAACACTAAAAGACGTGGTCTTCAACATCTTAAAAACAACAGGATCTCCCTTAGAAACTAAAGATATCGATGCTGTCTATCGTCTTCAAAAAAAAAAACAATAATCAGATGCAACCCAGGACAATTGTTCTTAAACTAAAATCGAACATGGCTAGAAATCAACTGCTAGCTTATGTGAAATCTTTCAACAAGAACAAACCCAATACCGAAGATAAACTTAACACGTTAAATATCGGTCTCGCCGGCCCCCGGTTGCCGATTTATGTATCTGAGCAGTTAACATTTCGGGCGAAACAGATTTGGTATAAAACTCGCCAATTTGCAAGAGCGAGACAATATCAATTTGCATGGATCCAACAAGGACGTATATACCTGCGGAGAGAGACAGGTTCAGGCGCAATTCTTATATCCGATGAAAACAAGCTGGCTTCCCTATGATTATCTCAAATACAATATACCTACTGCCGACAACGATTACAAGATGAAGGTTCTATTATTATTATTGGTACTACTACTTATTACTACTGCTGACAATGATTACAAGATGAACGTTCTTTTATTATTTTTACTACTACTACCACCTATTACTACTGCCGACAATGATTGCAAGATGAAGGTTCTATTATTATTATTAATACCACTACTACTTATTACTACTGCCGACAACTTTTACAAGATGAAGGTTCCTGCCGACAACGATTACAAGATGAAGGTTATATTATTATTATTACTACTACTACTTCTTCTACTTATTACTACTGCCGACAACTTTTACAAGATGAAGGTTCTGTTATTATTATTACTACTACTACTTCTTCTACTTATTACTACTGCCGACAACTTTTACAAGATGAAGGTTCTATTATTATTATTACTACTACTACTTCTACTTATTACTACTGCCGACAACTTTTACAAGATGAAGGTTCTATTATTAGTATTACTACTACTACTTCTTCTACTTATTACTACTGCCGACAACTTTTACAAGATGAAGGTTCTATTATTATTATTACTACTACTACTTCTACTTATTACTACTGCCGACAACTTTTACAAGATGAAGGTTCTATTATTATTATTACTACTACTACTTCTTCTACTTATTACTACTGCCGACAACTTTTACAAGATGAAGGTTCTATTATTATTATTACTACTACTACTTCTACTTATTACTACTGCCGACAAAGATTGCAAGATGAAGGTTCTATTATTATTATTGCTACTACTACTACTTATTACTACTTCAGACAACGACTACAAGATGAAAGTTCTTTTATTATTATTGCCATTATTATATCCTGTGATTATCCACATCCAGTCATTCGAACCAAATATACCTACTCACGAGAAATGGATCAAAATCGTTTAGTAGTGAAATTTCCATTGCATCACATCTCACCTGAATAATAATGATTCAATTACCTCCTGATATTTACAATGACACAGATGTAACGTGCAACACGTATGTGATTGACGATCTCAACAAATTAAATAATTTCAGTTGGAAGTCTTATAATTTAAAGATTATCCATCAGAATATCAGAAGTATGTCAAACCTTGATGATTTTCTGTTATTTCTAGATCAATTCAATCATACTTTTGATGTTTTAATTTTATCAGAGTGTTGGATCAATAAAAACTACACCTCTAAAATAATACAAACTTACACGGAACATCACTCAATTAAAAATATAAATAAATCTAGCGGGATTGTTGTCTACATAAAAGACGGTATACAAGCACAAGTCGAAGAAATTATATTATCACAAGGTAACTGCCTTAGAATTGTTCTGAATAATAATTTATGTATCTTTGCTATTTATAGATCACCTTCTTTCCAGAGCATAGATTCTTTTCTGAATTCACTCCAAACTGTTATTAGCAATTCCAATAAATTTGAACGTCAAATCATTATAGGTGACCTTAATATTAACACCTTATCTCCATTTCACAACCAATTCAATGACTACATATGCCTGCTCACAGAAAACGGATTCATATTGACAATCAATACACCAACTCGAGAACAGGGCACGTACAAATCCTGTTTGGATCACATCAACGTAAAAAATATTAACCTCACTGACTCATTCGTTATCCACACGTCAATTTCTGACCACTATACGACAGCCCTGTGTTTTAAAGATAAGCCGCCCCCCCCTGCTAAAATCAAGTACGTCCCTCGATTAAACTTTAATAATTTAATTGAGGACTTGCATTTAGAAAACTGGCAAAAAGTATTTGATCAAATTGACACTGACATTGCGATGAAAGAATTCATTTGTATTCTACATACATATATATCTAAACATACAAGTAACAAACACATATCGAACAGCCAGTTTAAACTTACGCCCTGGATCTCTCCTGGCCTTGTAAAATCGATTCACAAAAGAAACCAACTCCACAAAAAGGCCAAAAAATTTCCAGATAATATTTTAGTACAAACTCACTACAAGAAATATAGGAACTTATGCAAAAAGATTATTAAATATACAAAGGAAAATTATTTTAAAACGTTCATTTACGAAAATTCTTATTCTCCAAAACGTATGTGGGAAGCATTTCGTAATATTAGTAAAACAAAAATAAACAGGTCTTCCGAAATTAAATCGTTAGATATCGGTAACGTAAACTCTTCTAATCCTAAAAATATGGCGAATTTTGCTAATAAATACTTCACATCGGTGGGAACCACACTTGCCAAAAAAATTCTCGATAAGTGCGATAAAACAGAAATCGAACTTGCCAAGTTGGTCACCTCTAACCTCGTCCATAAAATAGACAATATACAAACATCGACGAATGAAGTCTTGGAAATAATTGACGACCTAAAGCCATCTAACGCTTGTGGACCAGACAAAGTCTCGACTAATCTGCTTAAAGTAACTAAGTCATTCATTGCATCTCCGATAGCGTTCATTTCCAATCTAAGTCTCAAATCAGGAATATTCCCTAACCATCTAAAACATTCAGTTGTTGTATTACTGCACAAAAACGGAGATAAATCTGCGATTCAAAATTACCGGCCCATATCTTTGGTCAATTCAGTCTCAAAGATTATAGAGAAAATTGTCAAAAATCGTCTTAGCTTTTATCTTGAAGATAATAACATCCTTTCTGAGAGACAATATGGCTTCCGGCCGGGTTTAGGTACTGAAAATGCCATTGGCAATCTGACTAAAGTCATTTCTAATAACATCGATCGAGGAATCAAAAGCATCGCGATCTTCCTGGATCTGGCTAAAGCTTTTGATACCATCTCGCACAAAATCCTTTTGAAAAAATTACAGCTAATCGGAATACAGGGGCAGTTACTTAAATGGTTAGGAAGCTATCTAGAAAATCGGAGCCAAAGAGTTATTATTAGTGGTACTCTAAGCGATCCAGCCAATATCGAATTTGGTGTACCACAAGGAAGTACTTTAGGACCGATATTGTTTAATATCTATATTAATGATCTTTGCAACAGTAACCTTGCCGATCATATCATCACTTTTGCTGACGATACGGTCTTAATATTTGAGGGCAAAAACTGGCATGAAGCGCATAGAAAAGCAGAAATTGGAATAAACAATGTCAAACATTGGCTAGACTACAATCTTCTTACTCTTAACACGGACAAGACAAAATTTATACGTTTTAGTGCAACACAAGCGGGTCAACCTAAGGTAATACTAAATATTACTATTCACATTTGCAATGAACCGAACACTTGTACTTGCAATAACCTTGAATGCGTGGATAGTTTAAAATATCTAGGGATCACCATAGATAAATATCTGAGATGGGATGAACACATCAACACAACGGCCTCAAAAGTCAGAAAACTTACACACCTTTTTATAACCATCAGAAATATTCTCTCTGTTAAAGATATGAAATCAATATACTATGCCATGTGTAATTCTTTACTCGAATATGCATCCCTAGGATGGGGTGGATGTGCCAAAACAATATTAGACTCCCTGGCTAAAGCTCAGAAATCAATACTAAGAGTCATCCTTAAAAAACCATTCAGGTACCCCAGTGATGCATTATTCACGGAATTAAAAGTACTTGATGTTAGACAATTGTATATTAGAAAGATTATATTACATGCTCAAAAACAACGTCAACACTTCCCGTCCATTGACCACCTTCACGACACTCGACTTTCAAGGAACAATCCAATAGTCCCAATAAAAATCACGACGTCCCTCGGCCAACGGCAATTTTCGTACTTAGGACCTAAATTATTCAATATCATTCCTAATGATTGGAAAACTAAAAGTGCAAATGTTTTGCGCAAATTGATCAACGACTGGCTCCTTGATTTAGGGAGGATCAAAAGCGAAGATATGTTGACCAATAGATAGTCTCATCATATAAAATAAAACAAAATTAAAAATATATAAGAAAAAAATAAAATAATAATAATAAAAAACACTCACTCATAGTTCCATTCATTACAAAAACACGTACTTATCATTTCAGAACACAATTGCTATTCTTTTATCAATACCCTTTCCATTTTTCTACATTCAACTCCTGTGGAGATTTTTCTTTTTATTATACAAAATTACGTAAGCTATAATTTATACAAAATACGTACAAATATAATTTATACAAAATTGCGTACTATACGTAATATTACAAAAACACGTACTTATAACTTCAGAACATAATTGTCTATTATTTTATCAATACCCTTCCCATTGTTCTACATTCAAGTCCTGCGGTGATCTTTCTTTTTAACATTACCATCTGGATTTTATTTACTTTACAGGTTTTATTTTATATTAAGTGCTCTAAGGGAAAATATCTTAGTAGGATGAAAAAATGAAGCAAGGAAAGGGAAATAAATACAATTTGTTATCAACCACTCTGTCATGTCACTATTTATACACTAGCTAACTTATGAAATATTTATATACAAATTGTTTTTATTCATTTGCTGCATCCTTTTCGAGTCACATTCTTTTTGAGTTTCTTCACCCGCTCGTAAAGTTAAGGGATACGTCACTCACGTTAATTATAATTATAATTATTTTTTGTAATCACTTTTAAACATCCACGTTAATTATAATATGGATATTGTCATCACGCTTGAAGAATGTCTCGATTCTCAATTTTTGCAAGCGATTTAAATGACCAAACATTTATCTATTGTTAAACAAGCATTCAATACTAAATTTGTACTTTAAGACATTGTTTTTTCTCTTCGCTTATTCTTCTTTTTTTATGAGTTCAAAATTGTAGTTTTTAACTAAAGCTTCTACGAGGAATTCAATCGTAACACTTGCTTCATTCAATAAATAATATGTTTATATAATTAATCAATGTAATATGAAATTATGATATGAACTAAATTTGTCAATTTGACTGGCCTAAAACAGGATCCATTCCTAGTTGGCTAGTCAAAGTTTCCATATATGTTTCATTGTATAATTTTATGTGAAATAAATATTATTATTATTATTATTATTATTATTATTACTACTTCTGTTCTATTCTTTACTAAATTTGGGGGCGAGTTTGAGTACCGCCGCCCCGGGAACCATTTATTGGATAACCAACACCTGCCATAGGTCACCCCGAGTGGTTTGCTACGTTTGGTGACTTAGCAGGGGTTTGGATCTTGGTGGCGGATGCGTCTGTCCACCAAATGCGTGACAGGCCGGATCGGAAGAGACTGGTGAAGGGAGACCTTTTGACCTCTCCAGCAGGACTCTCCCGGAATATCGCCTTGCACTGCAATAGGAGGGATATATTGATACGTCCATCTCCTGGACACACTAACCCCCAGATTCTTACCCACCCCTCACACCTTTTTCCTCCCCAACACTTCCTCTCCTAAAAAGAGCCTCCATACAGCACCGCCAAAGATGACATAGCCTCTAATTATTTTACTCAGGGCCTCCTGTGTGGAGCTAATATAAAAAAAATCGAGTGCAGTAACACGCAGTAGAAGCGAAACTTTACCAAAACAATCTCAACCAATGAAGAACCAAGTACATAGCATGTAAAAGTGAGGTCATAATCAAAGCGGTCAATGAGCGCAGACCTAGCGTCACTTTCGTTTTATATCTCAACCATTAGGAGCCTTGATAAGATTTTGATGATTTGCAGGTGCTGTATGCGTCATTTCCGTTTCATACGAATTCCAAATTACAACGGGGCTACATAATTTTCACAAAAAAAAAAAACTTCTACTTTTTTTGTTGCAATATTGTCTAACGACTTGTTTCATTCCAGGCTACCACAATGGCTACCACATGCCAAACGGCTACAGGGTGAAAGAGCGACCCAAGCGCAAGTACTTCTGGCTGATGGTGGCGCTCGCCAGTCTGATGCTGGCCGCCATCGCGGTGCTGGTATTCGCCGGCGTGTACTTCTCGCAGTCGACCTGCGACTGCCAGTTGCCTGGGCCGGCTGACCCCTCCTGCGACCCCCTGTCCACCGGCCAAGTGTCTACCGGCCGAGAGTCCGCCGGCCAAGAGTCCACCAGTCCTGCGTCCACGCAATCGCCGCATAACTTTACCGCGGACGAAGAGGTCAAGCAGGAAATGATTCTGGTGAATGACGCGGTGGTGCCCGATGCGTATCGCCTTCCCGGTGACCTGATTCCTGTGTCTTACAAGTATGTTCAAAATCTTCACTTCATATTTATCCCTAAATATTATAATATATTTATTTAATTATTTGGGACACCAATGGTTTACATCAAAACTAAAGTAGAATTTATAAGTTACCTACCTAAATTTACTAAAGTTACTTACAATAAATTTTACCATTTATAATGGAGGAGGGCTCAACTGTCACGGTAAAAAAGCAATTATTTTGTATTTTAAGTACAGTCTGTCAAATAAGAGTAGAAAACATAGGAGGGGGCCACTGTCGTTCAAATGGCAATACTAAAAATATAATCATGAAGTTAACTAAAGCTGTGTAACCTACATTTTAATTAAAAATTAAAAAGGTATAAAAGTTTAAAAAAATATTTTTTCATTCCACTGATCTCAAATTAGAATTGCGTAGAGGTATATTATTATTATATCTTTACAATTTTATGTTAACATAATGAAGAATGACGATAATGTAATAAAATATAAAGCACACCTTAGAAATTGCTCAAATTTATTTAATATTAGCTTAAGTACCTACTAGCGCTGTCCAAGCTTTTGATCGTGTCTCTAATTTTAGATCTGAATATATTTAACTCATTAAGATCTAAAAGTAGTGTAACTAAACTCACCATTAATGATTATTCCTTTCTATTCAAATTTACGTTAAAATTAATGGAAACCAATCACTTTGTAGAACACAATTTAATCAAATGATGTCATTTTTAAGTATAATACGTTAACGACAGTGCTTCCTCGATTTAATTTTTTTTTAGGAACAAAAAAATGTATTTTTAAATGTTCTGCATTTTTAGTGTGATTAGCACTCCCCACACGCACACTTCGGAGCGACCGATTCCCTCGCCACTTCAGGCCGCCGTGCTGAAAAGTCTCACATGAACTGCACTGTAAACCTATCGGTCTTTACTTTTCTGCGCGGAGGCCTGAAGTGGCGCGAGACTCGGTCGCTCGTAGGTGTGCCTGTGGGAGATGCTATTGCACTTTAAAATAATATTTGACAGGTAAATTGGTGTTGCCAGCCTACAAATTTTGTAGTCGAATTTTTCTTACTTGTATTGGTGATATAGTGTCAATTCATAATAATATAATAATAATAATACACGTAAGATGATAATTTATAATTTATATAGTGTCAATTCATAATAATATAATATATATACCAAATAAAAAATATATATCAACCAATTTAATGTAGATCTGAATATAGTGGGATCGTACAGTTCAATTTTCATCCATTTCCCAAACTACCGAAATAAGTGAACTTTCGCACACGTGATAATAAACATAAAAATACATACAAAAAAAATATACCAATATTGAAATTTACTTTGCTTTATTTGTACGTGATTAGTGTGTTTTTTTGCATTTTTAGACAATATTTTTTTACCTGTCCATGCCCTCACTGTGCCATCTCAATGCCCCCTAATTATCTCTGAGTCTACTACTGCCCCTCTGAAAGTCTCAAACGCCCACAAGGAGGCGTTCATAAATCACCCCCCTCTTGATCCAGGGTTGATGCAAGGTGTTAAGGGATGTATTGACTTCCTTCAATCAGTGATTCCTGACAATATTTGGAGTAAAAATGTTATTGAAATTTTGGTTTTTGTTCAGAATTGCCCCACATTAGTTACTAAGTAGCTACCCCACCTTATAACCTACCTACCTACATTCGTAGCTTTCGTCTTGTGAGATTGTACGCCAGAATCACAAACCATGTTACGCAAACCTAGCGTAGCCGCTAAACTACTTGAAAACTGGGATGTTTTTCTTGCCTTGACGCGAGTAGGCGTTATAAAGGGGCACTTTCTTTTGTATCACAAACCATGTTACACAAACAAGCCCGCTAGACAAATTTCATAATTACGCGCCTTATCCCACGAAGTCGGCTACAGTCGTATTAGCTCTTGTTAATTTATCAAGGATACCAACATAACAGTGCAGGTACGGCCGCGGATTTTCGCTGTGTCGGTTCGCAAAGTGAATTTTGGTTTTATGCAATTGAAAATTAAAATGCATTATTTTCCGCCGCCCCAAAGCCAAAAAGTTTCCTTTTATAGTAATTAAGGCGAATCTAAAGTTTTTTTCTAAAAATTATTCGTAATAAGCGTGGCCAGTCCGAACCGATATTTACCTTTTAATTTCTTTTAGTTTTTGTTGTGTTAGATTTACTGTAAATGATTTAACGCCCGTAGTTTTATTATATTTTGCTATTCTGAACATCTGAACACGGTTTTAAAATTTTGGTAAATATTTCCCTAACCGCCGCACTTGTCACAGATTACGAAAATTTCACTTCCTTTCAACAAGCGAATGAAAATCTAGTCTCCTTCAACGGAAGCAATCTTCCGAACAGGACCTCCATTGATATGCTTGGTGTAACTCTGAGTGACCAGCTCAGGTACGGGGGCTCCATCGAAACCAGAGTTAAGTTAGCCTCTCAGAAACTGGGCGTACTGTACAGGGCCCGCAGATACTTTAATAGTACACAACTGCTAACCCTGTAAAAATTGCAAGTGCGCCCCACGGTTGAATTTGGCAGCCACCTCTGGTCTGGAGCTCCAAAATACCTAAAAAAAACCCTTGACTCTGTGCAGAAACGGGCGGTCCGTTTAATAGATTCTCCCATTTTAACAGACGGACTGCAATCTTCAGAGCATATGCGTCAGGTGGGAATGCTGTCCTTGTTCTACCGATATTAGAATGGAAGCTGCTCCGAAGAACTAGCGTCATTGATCCCCTCGGCACAGGTGCATAGTCGGGAAACACGCCAAACACGCGCCCACTATTTGTATATGGTTGACATTATTCATATGGGAATGGGTCGTTTCTTTTTTTTTTTTTTTTTACAGTGAATGCCGCACAAGAAGCTCAACTGCTCCCGTCTGGAGCCAGTGAGACTATGGCATCCCCAATTGGGGTATGTTGTGAGGCTGAAGGCAGTGGGGAGGGGAAGGAGTTGGGGAAGAGGAAGGTTGGGAAGTACCTGGCTATTCAGATCTGGTCACCAAACACGGCTAAAGCCATTTTTAAGCAACGTTTCAATTCTGAATGGTGGTCTTACACCAGGGCGATACTGATAGTATCTTCCACTCTGGAACATGCAGCAAATATACTTTATATTATTTTAAATGAATTAATTGTGAAATAACACAAATTAATCAAATAAAATTTATTTGCGCATGCCGGGTTCGAACCCGCGACCTCTGGATTGTGAGTCAAGAGTCTTACCCACTGGACTACGGAGGTAGTCCAGTGGGTAAGACTCGGTCGGTCGTTTCTATGACTTGTTCTTGAGTTCAACGGCTCGGCTGTGGAACGATTTGCCGGCCTCTGTGTTTTCTTCCTCCTACAACATGGGTCTCTTCAAGACCCATGTTCACTCCTTCCTTTCCTCAAAAAGGCCCTCCACATAGCATCTTCAAAGACGACATAGGCCCTGAGGGAAATTATTTTCCTCAGGGCCTCCTGTGTGGAGTTAATGTAAAAAAAAAAAAATCACTACAAGAAGCAACCATCGACATGCACAAATAAGTTATTAGTTTTTCAAATTTATTTAATGTTATCAAGTTTGATTTGTAGAAGATGGTTTTAATTAAAGATGAAACGGATAGTTGTTTGGCCGGATACCGGATATCCGGCGAGCTGCGAGGCCGGATGGCCAGATGTCCGGCGGGCGGATATTCAGCCCATTGTCTCGTTGCATGTCGTGATGAGTTTAGCGCCGCACAGGTGCGGCGAACGCGATCCGATCGATTCGGGCGGTTTCGGTTGCCATTTTTAGTTCACTATAATGGTGATTGTGATTAGTTAATCATGTTAATTGAAGTTTCCGCTACTCTGCGAGGTTTTTGTAAGTTTTGAGTTTAGATATTTACTATTTATCATTAGAGTGAATATCTCAGAAGAAAATTTTAGTTTTTTGGAAGGCCTTATGGCTTTTTGTAACTTTTTCGACTTTAAATAAAAGCCGTCATAATTATAAGCCATTTTATTGATATTTACCTCACAAAGATTAATGTATTGCATTTTATTATAGGAAATTGTCGTAGTTTTTGAAAATCCGGTATCCGGCCGGATATTGTGTTACTTTCCGGTATCTGGCCGGATAGTAAATTTAGGCCGGATAGTTACCGGATATCCGTTTCATCTCTAGTTTTAATCCCAAATCATTAGCCTCGTTATATGTCCACCATAATTTGTTTTATTTTAAAGCGTCATATCTGTGCACTTTAGAAGATTGTTAGTCTTTATTGTATTACAGTAGACAACGACATTAACGGTGGTAATGTCGTTGTCTACTTGGTTCTATGCCAACTCAGAATCAAGTCAACTCAACACCTCTTTGAAATGTCATTAAAAGCTGGGAAAAAATATTTTTAAAATAGCCCATAACCATAACCTAACAACCTATTTAACAATTTCTTATAAGTATATTTTTTATCACTTTTAATGACTTTTCAAAGGAGGTTCTGAGTTGATTTCATTCTGTGTTGACCGGTCACCGTTCACCCTAGAGCAGCGGTCGTCACACTTTTCTGGTCAAGGGCCGCATAGAACAATATGAGGTATCACCGCGGGCCGCACACTTATGTTTTCGGGGGGGGGGGGGGGTGGGGGTTCTTACCTTTTTGTTAAGCAAGTTAAAAGAGCAATTATTTTGTATTTAAGTACCGGGTTGCTACTTCCTTCCTTCTTGAGGTTCATGATATAGTGTCAATTCTTAATAATAATGCATGTGAATTTTCGCACATAGGTACATACAATAACAAAAATTAACCAATATTAAAATTTATTATGCTTTATTAGTACGTGATAAGTGTGTTTTTTTGGTCTTTTTTAGATCTTTTTTTTACCTACCTACACCCTCACTGTGCCATCTCTAGGCCCTCTAATTTTCTCTGGATCCTCTATTGCCCCCCTGAAAGTCTCAAACGACAATATAATTAATTGTAAAAAAACGGATAGTTTCTATAATTGTACTCGTACATGAAAAAAATATATTTAAAAAGAAAACGGTAGATATGTGCGGGCCGCAAAAAAACAGATAATAACATGAAAAAAATATACATTTAAAAAGAAAACGGTAGATTTTTGTGCGGGCCGCAAAAAAACGGATACTATAATTGTAGGATGAAAAAAATACATTTAAAAAGAAAACGGCAGATATTTGTGCGGGCCGCAAAAAACGGATAGTATAATTGTACTTGAAAAAATATATATTTAAAAAGAAAACGCCAGAGATTTGTGCGGGCCGCACAAATACCCGCCGCGGGCCGCATGCGGCCCGCGGGCCGCAGTTTGACGACCACGGCCCTAGAGTCTAAAAATAAAAATTAGTTTTGTTTAGTGTTGTGTAGAACCTGTTTACTGTCCAATTTGGATGACACTTGAGGCTTGATTAAGTAAACTTGACCATGTGTAGCGATCGAATTTGCACGACAAGTGTACTTGAAGATTGAATCATTTTCGATCCTGCCAAGTTGATCATACAAATCGGATGGTAAGCTTGATAGTGTGTTCAGCGCATTACATCAACTGCAACTTCAATAAATGAGCACTTAGATTTAGTTCTTGAACTCAAAGGTCAAAGGTTTTAAATCTTTTGAATATTTTTGGCGTAGGTCCAATCAATCCAATCGAAGACCTATTCAGATTGCATAGTGATGACAGATTGACTGCTATCTCAAATAGGTTAGAGATTCCTTTACAATATATTATGTATACATTTTTTAACGCAAATACCACACAATAGTCCTAACTTAGTCCTAATCGTCTGGAGCCAGTGAGACTATGGCATCTCCAATTAGGATACTTTGTGAGGCTGAAGGTAGTAGAGAGGAGAAGGAGTTGGGGAAGAGAAAGGTGGGGAAGTACCTGGCTGTTCAGATCTGGTCACCAAACACAACCAAAGCGATTTCAAGCAATGTTTCAATTCTGAATGGTGATCTTACACCAGGGCGATACTGAGATTATCTTTCATTCTGGAACATGAAGAAAATATAATATATAGCATTTTAAATGAATATGTTGTGAAATAACACAAATTTTTATTTTAACTTGTAGTAAAACCTCAAATTGTAATATTTAATTAATGACAACAATATTAGCGACTCTCAACTGAAAATTTGAAACAGAAAAAGCTACAATCACATCTGGGAATCGAACTCGGGAACATAGCCTTGAAGGTGCGGTGCTCTACCACTGGTCATCTTTTTCTGGTTTTTCTGTTTCAAATTTTCGGTTGAGAGCTGCTTATATTGTAATTGTCGCTTATATTTATTATTGTCTCCATTAATTAAATAAAATTTACTTGCGCACGCCGGGATTTGGAAGCCGTCTCTAATCCTAACGATTTAAAGAAAATTTAAAGTATAAAGTACGCTCATAGTATTTTAGTATTTTACGTTTTCATACTCATTTTCCGTTACTTTTTTCCAGGATTCAGATTATTCCCTACTTCAAGCACAACTGGACAACATCCGGTCAAGTTTCCATCTTATTCAAGTGCGTGAATGACACAAATAACATTGTCTTAAACATAAAGCATTTGAGATTGGACTCATTGGAAGTGTCTTCGGAGGCCAATGGCGAACAACTGGCCATCAACCACACTGAACATGATGAGAAATCGGAGACATTCCTCATCCAACTTAAGGAAAAACTCACGGCAGGAGCCGACTACACGGTATTCATCAAATTCGCCGGAAAGATCAAGAACTCTCCAAGTGGCCTTTATAAGACTGTCTTCTACCTCGCCGATAAAAATAAAAGGTAAATGATCTAGATTCTTTGTTTATTGACTTACTAGACTTATTTTGTTTTACAAAAATTTGCGTGACAAACTATCAATTTGAATACTATGTGCATCACTTTATTTATAACAACGCGCCTACCAGATATGGCACAAACGTGCCTACATCGGGGCAAATGTAGAGTTCTATAAAACTAATAAAGTACCTTGAAAATTTTTCTATTATTGATACCCATCAATATGGTTTCCAGAAAAAAAAGAGCTTCAAGAATTTTCAAATACAATTAATAATGATCTTAATAAAAGGAAACATGTACTCGTATTATTATTTAATGATAATTCAAAGGCCTTTTATACAATTGATCATAGTAAATTACTAGAAACTCTTGAACAAATTGGAATTACAGGAAACCTACTTAAATTATTTGTTAATTACTTTGAAAATAGAAAGATTTGTGTAAAAAATTTAGATCATTATAGCAAAAAAAAGTACGTTTTCGCAGGCGTACCACAAGGGTCCATACTAGGCCCTACCTTGTATATTATATATGTTACTGTAATGAAATTGATTTTCTCTCGCATAAAACATTATGTTTATGCTGACGACACTGCATTAGTTATTTCACATGAGGATTTATTAATTGCAAGTACTTTACTGCAAATAGACTTTGTCACTCTTCAAAAATGGTCACATGATGTAGGTTTAATAATCAATGCTAAAAAAACAAATCTTATGCACATCAGATCCCCTCATGCCAACATCACCATAACTCCTAAAATTGTTTCTCATGATTTTAATTGCATCCATAATTCTGTGATACAACCATGCTCATGTAAAAATATTGAACTAGTCTCTAAGTATGTATATCTAGGCTTAACAATTGATTGTAATTTTAAATGGGATATACATATACAAAAAGTTTGCACACGGCTTAGAGCTATAGTGAGCAAACTTTATAGACTGAAGTTTTTTGTTCCACTAAATACTCTTAGATTAGTATATCTGTCATTGGCGGAATCCCTAATAAGATATGGAATAACAACATGGGGACATTCAACAAAAACAAATCTTCTTTCAGTGCAAAACGTACAATATTCTTTGGTAAAATTATTCTTAAAAAAAACTGAATACGAACAAAGACATGATATACCAAAATCATTACTATACAACTCTGTAAATGTATTATCTGTTCGTGCTATATTGTGGCTTAAAATTGCGAGTCAGCATACATCTCAATCTGAATATAATAAACTAGTGGTTCATGTTCATAATACAAGACTAACTGCAAATGATGGACTTATAATTCCCAGATACCTAAATAAATACGGTCAAAGAACTCTAGAATACCTTGTTCCAATAATTTACAACATGTTACCCAACGCAATAAAAAGCTGTGAATTGAGTTTCAGAAGGAAAAGTACGCTAAAAAAATGGTTAAGTGAAAGAACTTTTTTGTACTAATTTCTGTTATTTCCGCTTTTCGTTTTAATGTTTTTTCCATTATTATTTTCTTTTCTCTTGTCTTTTCTTTTATTTCTTTCATATTCTCTGTTCTGTATTTCTTATAAATTTTATTAACAATTTTTTTTTTCATGTACCTGTATATTTTATGTGTCTCTTCGACTTGGTCGAAGACCTGTCTCAATTTAAAAAAAAGTAATTGTCAAAAGAACCCGTTGACAAACTGATATCAATCAGTTTAACGGGACTTAATTTAAAAATGTAAAAAAACTGTAAATAAATAATATAGGAATTTTATTAATAAAAAAAAAAAAAAACTATAATATTATTCGTAACTATGACTCATGTAAAAGAAAGATAGGTTTTAAAAGAGTTCTTAGTAGCAGCACCACACACAGAGTTACAGGGCTTCTTAAAAAAGGCACTAATTTCCAAATATTTAAGGAGTATGCCAACAAAAAATTAATCACTACCAATCTTGTGTGACAAATTAAAATGGTCGTAGTTGCATTTTGTAGCAATTTTAGTTATTAGTCATCATCATCATCAAGGCGCTACATCGCCTGAGATTTGGCCTCCAATATCCTCAAATACCCTCCACTGGCTGCAGTCCTTCACCATTCTCTTTCAATCCTCAGTCCTCCCCGTTCTACTCCAATTTTCATCCAAACAGTCTATCAATTTCTACAACCATTTCATTTATTGATATCATTTACAAGTAGAAGCATTATCACATTACCTACGTACTTATTAATGTAAATTGATTACTCAATAAGACTCCAGATACTAATATCTACAGCCTGTATGTCGGACGAATATCTACAGCTCATATGTTGAACTAATATCTACGAACTTCAGTGTTGACTAATATCTACAGAGCTAAGGTCGGACGAATATCTATGATGGTCCCAGTGTTGACTAATCGTCGCCTCAGTTCTTAATTGTCCAAACGACCATTTTGGTTTTTGTTCAATTTCCACTTTAAAACTAAAAATAAAGTATAAAAAATGACAGTTAATCACTTAACTAAGAATTATTTAAACTAATGAGACCTTTGCCTTTGCTGAAATAGCTTTATTTAAACACCTGTCATAATGTTTCATTGAAATAATGAAAGAAAACATTCTCCTCCTGTAAAATTTTCAAATGGTCGTTTGGACAATTAAGAACTAAGGCGACGTAATATCTACAGAGCGTAGGTTGAAATAATATCTACAGAGCGTAGGTTGGACTAATCAGCTAAATGTGTCCAATAGTCCAATATTAGGGATTTTTACATACATACTTACATAAATTAAGTTTTTTAAACTGCATACGCAATATTACGTTATTCCAATATGCTATACATAATTGCAAACTCTGCCAGTGCTGTAGATATTCGTCAACACTTTGGTTCTCATAGATATTAATCAGCAGTTTGAGCTGTAGATATTCGTCAACACTTTGGTTCTCATAGATATTAGTCAACAGTTTGAGCTGTTGATATTCGTCAACACTTATGTTCTCATAGATATTAATTTGATTTTTTCAGTTTTTGGAATTCCTGTAGATATTAGTAGACGCCTCCCTCAATAATTGTGTACGTTTAATTTCTAGCTTCATGGTCAACACTCTGTTTTCACCATCGGATGCTCGGAGTGTGTATCCGTGCTTCGATGAGCCGGCATTCAAAGCGCGCTTCACCTTCAGCATCGGCCGTCCGTCCACCTTCACCAGTCTTTCCAACATGAGGATCAACTATACCGAACCACTGTGAGTTAAAACTCTTTATATGGATAATTGTACTCAATATGCCTCAATCTTAACGGCTTCTCCCCCCAGCAGAAGCTCGTTGAAAAAGGTTTTATAGATAATGTTGGTAACTTATCATCGTTCTCGAGTATGACAACAGATCGCCAACAACGGCCATTAATAATTCACATTACTAAGGTGAATTTACTGAAGATACGTTATTTTCAGTTTAGGTTGGTATTGTTTATAATTATGTTGATCGTCAACATTCGAGAGTGTTCTGGAATGTTCCACAATGATGTTCCCGATTCCCTATTCCCGAACATTCCACAACATTCCAGAATTTTCAGGGATGTTCTGGAATGTTATGGAATGTTATGGAATTTGGGGATATAGGGCTATCACACCATATAACTCCCTTGATCGTACCTGTACTCGTTTCTGAGTTTTAGCAGGATACACATTTTCTTTTATGGGCATTTCTCCACTAATTGGAAAATCGCTGTCCCAGGTAAATTTTATATAGTAGATCTTAATATTACCTAGTTCTTTGTATTGATAACGACAATATGTTAGCTATTCTTGGCATGCTATAGCTCATACAGTAATATAATATTAAAATATTAATTTAAATGCACTTCAAACACCTCAATTCACAGTCCCCTGTCGTGTCCCATTTCCGAAATTACAAGTCTTATGACAAATATTCATTTTCAGTATCATCACTGCGTCAGTTAAAAGTATATAAATAGTACAAGAATATAGTAAGCATCTTTGCAATACACAATCATATTTTTAAAATAACAATTTATTTAAGAAAACAGTAATCAAATGTTGTCCTCAATTTTTTTGAACAGTCCCCTGTTACAATTTGAAAATTGCACCGAAATCGCACTATGCATTGGCGCGGTCGTTTATATCGTGAATCAGAACGAAATCGGTATGAAGTTCGTTCGGTTGTAGAGCTATGCGGGCTGACGCCATCGTATGCATTTTCACAGCCGCGCTTGTAAGTGAACTACGTGTCTAGACCGCTAGTTGAACAGTCCCCTGGTAAGCATTTTACTTATTGTTTTAAGTAATAAAATTACTTTTTTTTAAAATAATTACTTATCGAGCATGCACTCACGTTTGCTTCTTGATTTTGAATATATTTTAAATGGTTTTATGCTAGGAAAGTTTCTATGTAAAAATAACAGTTCCCTGGGCATAGTCCCCTGTCATTTTTATGTCACAGGGGACTGTTCTATACCACAGGGGGGCTGTTTCTTTTAGGTATCTTCAAGTTTTACCTGCCATATTGCACAATATTAACATTTCGTTTAATATTATTTTTATAGCAGGTAATATACTCCATAATACCACACAAAAAGAAGCCAGCGAAAACAAGGGAAGAAATATTAGAACAAAAATGCATAGCTGCACGTTTGAGATACCAACGACTTAAAAATGACACACAGAAAAGAGAAGAAATGAAAGAAAAAGGCACAAGAAAATTAGTTAAGGACATGAGTAGTCGTGAGCAGAAGGCTCCAAGAAAAACTTGGAGAGAGCATTGTTCTACCTATCGCGCAAAGAAAAAAGTTTTGAAAGCAGTTACAAATACTTTTGTTAAGGAAAATATGCCTGATTCAGTGTATTCCGTATCAGTTTTTCCGGTGCCTTTGAGATTGCCAGATAATGCATTAACTACAGTTAAAAGTAATAAACGTGGAATATCGTTATGCTGCTGTAATTAATCAAATAGATAATGAGGAAGGTGAACTAACAGAAATTTGTATGAAAATTTGTGACGATAAGTCACACTTTTAGAGTTAACGAAAATGATATTTCTGATGTTTCTTTTGGACAAATATTCGAAAAGTTACCAAATCCAGATCTAATCCTAAAAGGGAAAAGATATTATTATAACTTTCCATCAGCTGTACCGGTTTTAGAGAAATAAGTTAATTTTAACATTTTCTGGAACTGCAATATGATGACTGATTTCGTATATAATTATAACTGGTTACTATTAAAGGTTAAATATTTCAAAGTATTATTCTCAAGTCATAATTTTGATTGTGATATTAGAAAGCAAGTTAATATTTTTTAGTATTCATTTTACAACTCGATAAAGAGTGAAGAAAAGATTGTTTACTTAAGAAGTTTTAATAAGTTTAAAACAAGTGTTCTGTAGAATTACGAAAGTCCATAACATGTTTTATTTGTTTAGAAATTGTTGTTTTATCAGTCCATAATACAGATGGTAATAGTTATAATAAATAGAAACAAAGACTGATTGCTTATATTCAATGAAAATATGTTTTTTTTCATTTCATATAAACACTCCTCTGGATTATATAACAGTCCCCTGTCAAGATTTTTCATAAAATTTACCCTAACTCAAAAATTAAGAGGAAAATGTGTGAGATTATGTAAATATATATTTAATTTATTAATACCTTTCCATATATGTACATATTTTCTTAATTATGAACAAAAATATGCTTGGGACAGTGTTGTATGGGCCAGTTTCCAATTAGTAGAGAAATACCCTTATAATTTATATTGACTATGTACACACTGTTTAAAAACTAAGAGATGGTAAGTGCATCAGTACAAGTGCGGTGTACATAATTTAGCTGTCATAGGGTAAAAAACGGTTGGGAATCCTCTGATGTAGAAGATATATATTCCTGGTTGAAATTACTTTTCTTACTCTTAATTATAGGGTTGTGGTCACCATTCCCTCAAAGCCAGAAGAGTCAGTGCAGTCAAATTATTTTGTGCTGCGCGGCTTAAAAGGTCGAAAGGGCAGGTTGGTTTTTGTGTTTTCTAATTACCTCAATGTTATTCAGAAGATTGGTTCCGAAAGCTTATATCAACATCCCGGCGATGCCAGTTGACATTGTTCCAAGCATGCTCTCATTCTTCACTGTTTAGAAGAGGTCCTTCACATCAATGAAAGATTTCTATTGGAAAAAATAAAAAATAAAATGCATTGAAATTAAATTCATTTTTAATATACATAATTAAAATCACGACATCTTGAAAAACTTTAATTTTTTGCCTCAACAATAAGAAGTAGGTTAGGTTTGTCTAGGTTTTAGCGGTAGACGCATTTGGCCACTTACTGCATGGCGGGTCAGATCTGTAGAGATTACTTGAAGGAGTCCTTTTGACCTCTTCAGCTGGACTCTCTTGACCCGTCGCCTTGCACCGTAGTGGGAGGAATGCACTCATATGTCCGTCACTCCTGAACGCTCTGACCCCCAGGTTCCTACCCACCCCTTATACCTTTACTTCCCATAACTTCCTCTCTTTCCTTTCCCTAAAAAGACACATCACACAGCATTCCCAAAGATGACTTAGGCCCTGAGGAAAATTGTTTTCCTCGGAGCCTCCTGTGTGGAGCTAATATAAAAAATTCAGAAAATGCTGTTTCTCAGTGATCTTTCACAAAAGGTTCTTTGTTGGAAAACCATGAAAGTGCCATATTTCCATATCCTTGTAAAAGGTCTTTCAATAGAGACGCTCAAAATTTATTAAGTTATAGCAGCTAGGTTGTTAAAGTGACATCTCGTCGCCCGAGTTCTTAATTGTGCAAACTACCATTTTATAGAAAATGGGTTTTAAATGCAATCATGTTAAAGATAAAATTTCGCATCGTTAGATAAATAAAAAATAGTTTTACTAGCCATATACAATTAATTACAAGCTTTTTAAAATGTCAATGTCCACAACAATATTCTAAAAGTGAGTTCTTAATTAGTTAAACTCCTTCTTAGTTCAATCTCAGTTGCCGCGAAATAAAATTTGCGGGCTAGATTAGTCAAACTCCACCAATCGACCAATCCACGATACCGCGCCGCCATGTTGTTTGTTTACTTCACATTGTTTTTGTTATTGTGGTGTGTTACGAGGAAGCAAAAGGCATTTAATTGTATTACAAGTGAGTTTTTGAATAACGAAATTACAACAAAATGTCTAAAACTATTCACAAAAGATCATACATACGCAGCAGTGCTGAAATAGAGCGGTTAGTATTAGTTTTAAGTATCTTTATCAATGACGTTTCAGTTTTGTTTTATAAATGGCAAGGAACTTTGTAATACAGCGTGTTCATTTTTCGGTTTTAACACAGTTCTCCTTTCCGAGAGTTTTTATTGTCGAAATCAGTTTTGTTGATTATCATTTCATATTAAAGTTAGAAGTTCGATTCGATATTGTCAGTTTATCCGTATTTGTATCAAGCCTTTGTTTGACATTTAAGAATAAGTCCCGTCATTAGGCAGTTTGTTGATATAAATTCTGGTGCAGTTCTGATTTTTTCCTCATTTTTGTGTTGTGGGGTGATCCGAGTTTCACCAACAAAAATATGGTTTGGATTTGAGTTTTAGCTAAAGAACATGAAAAAAAAGAGTTTTTCCAGGATTTTAATTATAACTCAATAACTATTGACTCTGTGAAAAATATTTTATTATTTATGAATTACGCCGCTTTTTTTTACATGAATACAGCACAAGAGTCCCAACTGCTCCCGTCTGGAGCCAGTGGGACTATGGCTTCCCCAATTGGGGTATTTTGTGAAGCTGTAGGTAGTGGGGAGGGGAAGGAGATAGGGAATAAGAAGGTGGGGAAGTACCTGGCTATTCAGATCTGGTCACCAAACACGGCAGAAGCCATTTCAAGCAACGTTTCAATTCTGAATGGTGGTCTTACACCAGGGCGATACTGAGAGTATCTTTCACTCTGGAACGTGCCGCAAATATACTATATATTATTTTAAATGAATAAATTGTGAATTACACAAATTAATCAAATAAAATTTATTTGCCACGCCGGGATTCGATCCCGCGACCTTCGGAATGCTAGTCAGGCGCCTTACCGCTGCACTACGCCGGCCGTCTGGTAATACGCAATATTTCTTATTCAAACAGTTAGATTTATCTTTATTATCACGCAAAGTGAGTATTTATGTCGGGGGAGACAAAAAACATGCAAAAAATAGGCATTCAACATATTAATTATGTTTAAATTAATTCATTTACGCGGTAACGCCATTTTCATATGTATTTGAATACATATGAAAATCTTGAGATTAAGATTATTGAAATCTGTATAAAAATGTTTTAATTCATTATTCTCATATGGTTTTTATTTTCCTCACAAAAAAAAAATTCAAAAAATATTTTAATGTGTTTCAATTATAGTTTTATTATTTTTTTTTTAATTATCTTTGCATGACATTTTCAAAGCGTTCCCGTTCCCGCCCTGTTCCCCTCAGTCGTCCCCTCTGCCTTATTCTCAGATTGTTTGTATTTTTCTCACGAAAACGCATTTCAATAAATTTTTAACAAATTTTAATGTGTTTCAATTATAGCTATGGTATTTTTTTAAATAATTATCGCTGCACGTCCATTCCCGTGCGTTCCCGTTCCCGCTCCGTCCCCCTTCCACGGTCCCTTCCGCGTTCCCCTTTCACCTTCCAACCCCTCCCCCTTCCGCTTCCACTTTCCCCGTCGCCCCTCCCTTGTTTCACTCCCGCGACTCCCTCGGCTTCGTTCCTTCCTTCCTCCCTCCCAGATTCCCCACCCCCCCTTCCCCCCTACCGCTTAACTTTGTAAAATACACACATTTTTCAAACAACTCGCGAGCCGCCTAATGTATTTTTTTAAAAATAAATATCATTAAGTCAGAGCTCACCATTATACATAGAAACCTTCGCGGTTTCAGCACAACAACTGACCAAAGTTTCACCACAATCGGTTAAATTGTGTAGGAAATAATAAGATAATTTTAAGCAAATTTCATAACCCCAGATCTGACCATTACATATGTTCAGGATCTCAACTTCCGCTCTCCTGACAGAGCAATCCGGCGTGGTAACACCTGATTCCGAAAGGAAGTGTGGCTGGAGTAACTCTTCAATAATAACTCCAGCTCTTGAATATTGGTCTTAATTCAAACAATAAAAAGACCCGTAGGGTAGCTCATGTACGGTGAGCCCAATAATGCTATCTCTCCCGCGGTTTTTATAACCCACATGAAGTGAAAACCTGGCAGCAGACGTTTTGCCAAAAACGACCCGCCCAAGACGGAAGGTAACAAGAGAAGAAGAAATTAAAAAATCCGTGGCAATACGAAATCGCCCTGGCAATCGCCAACACAAAAAAAATGTTGCCACAACCATTAGGGTGACAATCACAAAAAATTTATATTTCAGTACCTGAAATCTTAACAGAGACCTTCGCTGCCGTTCGCAAAAAAACTCACCAAAGTTTCACCGGAAGCGCAGAAAATAATAAGGTAATTTTTATGAAAATTACATAACCTCAGAGCTCATCATTATATATAGAAATTTTCGCAGGCGTGCGCATAATACCTCACCAAAGTTTCATCGCAATCGGATGAATAGTTTAGGAAATAATGAAGGAAAATTTAATAACACCAGAACTCACTTAATTGGAAATTTGATAACACCAGAACTCATCATTATATATTGAAACCTTCGCGGGCATGCGTAAAACATCTCACGAAAGTATCATCGGAATCGGATGAATGGTACAGAAAATAATAAAGGAATATGTGTGCAAATTTCATAAAGTCAGAGCTCACCATTATACATAGAAGTTTTAAGTGCAAAGTTATTGCGTGCAAGCTCACAATAACTACCCAAAGTTTCATCACAACCGGTTAAATGGAAGAGAAAATAATGACGGACAGACAAGCCACATAATTAATAAGTTTTTATATATATATCCCACCACAATTGTCGTTATCACAAAGAGATATTTTGAAAATAAACTCATCCTGTATATAACTTGAGATGGTCGTTTGCACAATTAAGCACGGAAAATATTTATGCAGAATTTGCTCTATCTCCATTTTAGTGTCGTCAATCTCCTTAAGAATAATTTTGATTTTGATTTCTTGCTCAATCTCCATTTTAAAATTAAAAATAAAGTATCAAAAACGATAATAAATCACCTTATTAAGAATTATTTCAACTTATGAGACCTTTACCTTTACGTAAATAGCTTCGTTTTACACACCTATCATAATGTTTCATTGAAATAAACAAAGAAAACCTCCTCCTGTAAAATACGCAAATGGTAGTTTGGACAATTAAGAACTCGGGCGACGATCTGTCAAATTTGTTGTCAATTGTTTAATAGTGTTATCACCATGGAACTGGCCTTCGAGATTGTGCGATTTAACGCCTTTAGACTTTTTTCTTTGGGGCTATCTTAAATCGCAGGTCTGTGGGAATAAACCGCAAACAATAATTGACAAAGTCATTGAAAATTGGACCTCCCGAATGTGTGCCGCCAAGCAAAGCTGCAGCGGACATTTGAATGATTTTATATTCCACACTAATTACCATAAAATATAATTTTAAATAAATATTAAAAAAATTGTGGCTCTCTCACATTCAACTTGTTTTATTTAAATTTTAAAACCGAGCGTCCTTATTGAAAGACCCTTTGTAAACGGTCATTAGGAGATGAATATTTGCTAATGACATGTAATGACGTTTATACAATATTTTTTGGTGTTGTAGTGGTAGCAAAAAAGCAAAAAAATGCATTTAATTCATTTTCTTTATTGGAGTTGACTTCTTTTGAAGTTTTCCTGTGTAATAATTGGTGATCGGTATTTTATGATAATGTATTCCTAGTAGATAAACAAATGCTAAACCGTATAAATAAATAAATACATAATACATACATGTATGCATTATAGTAGTTAAAATGTGCCTTATATGTTATTGTGTACCGGATATATAATAAAATTACTGGTGTTTATCTATATGTATTATTAAGTATTTTTGTGTATTCCCTAAATAAAATATATCATGAACTATAGGGTCAGTAACGCCTCCTATTATTTTTCATCTTTTAATTGTCAAGATATAAAAAATGCAATTGCATGGGTTGATAACAACGCTATTGAAGATTAATTTGTTACTTTTCAGTATATTTATATTATTTGACGACCTCCGTAGTCCAGTGGGTAAGACTCTTGACTCATGATCCGGAGGTCGCGGGTTCGAACCCGGCATGCGCAAATAAATTTTATTTGATTAATTTGTGTTATTTCACAATTAATTCATTTAAAATAAAATATAGTATATTTGCGGCATGTTCCAGAGTGGAAGATACTATTAGTATCGCCCTGGTGTAAGACCACCATTCAGAATTGAAACGTTGCTTGAAAATGGCTTTAGCCGTGTTTGGTGACCAGATCTGAATAGCCAGGTACTTCCCAACCTTCCTCTTCCCCACCTCCTTCCCCTCACCACTACCTTCAGCCTCACAACATACCCCAATTGGGGATGCCATAGTCTCACTGGCTCCAGAAGGGAGCAGTTGAGATTCTTGTGCGGTATTTACTGTAAAAAAAAAAATAAAATAAAATAAAAAAATAACTCCGTCCATTTCCACAGCTTTGGTCTGTCTTAACGAGGCATGTATCACGGTGTTGTAAAAAACACTGTCACATGCAGAACATCATCGCCATAACTTTACCCGCCGATCACATAGTTTAGATTTTTTTGTCCTTTCTGAGTTTGTGTGATGCCATTCCATTGACTGCCTCTTTGATTCAGGTTAAAAAAAAATGAACCCATATTTCGTCTCCGTTCATAATTTTTTCCAGAAACCAAGCGCTGCCAAGTGTTGTGAGGCTATTGCTTTTATTGTTTCGTTATTCTGGCCGGTTAACTTTCTTGGTACCCACCTTGCACAAACTTTTGTTTAATAATCGTCATCACACTGTCTTTACTGAGGGAGAGAATGCGACATCTGTAGTTATCTGGGGTCACAATGATGTCATCAACTCGCTCAATGTTGCGTGCAGTGCTGTAATCAACAGTCTACCACTCCGCTTTTCGTCAGCAAGCGGTGTTTTGTCCTTCATGTCTTTCATGAATGTGAATGGGCATTTCACCTTCTACAGTCAAGAATCAATCACAGAACGCTGTCTAAAATGAACATCGATGTCGGCCATTTTGCAAGTGACTGCAATGCTGCCACCTGTTAAAGCAAAAAGTTACTACTGCAGCAAATTAGAGAAGTAGGTTTGAGGAGTAGAGTATTTTCACGTTTTTTTATTGCTTAAAAAAATTAAGCAAAAAATTACAATGATTATAGCATTTATATATTATTTTTATGTTGATGAATAAATTTTCTACAGCGAGTCAAAGTTTCCCATTTTTGAAATACCACTAAAACGATATTTTGGGGTGAGGCTATCGTGTGGCGCCATTAGCATGGACGCTCACTGATAATGTTTATTTATGCTGGCCCAGCTGAGCGATGCTTGTGACGTCACAATCCGATTTGCCAATCACGGGTCGTTTTGATTTTGTCAGTTTTCGATCGTTTTTAAAATGATTAAGTTCAGAAAAATGATCTTTAAATATTCAGTACATTTTCAACAGAACTCCTCGTTTGTGGAAATACCCCATTGCACCAAATTCACAATTTTCACTTGACTAACTTTATACGCAAAAGAATAGGAGGCATTACTTTTTGACTAACCCTCGTAAAAGACATTAAATTTGGCTACGTGAATCGATCACTGCATGCGAATTATCCAAGATGGTTGTGCTTCTGCAGTAATTTATGTTTCATTTGGTAACCAGATGACAAAAAGAACAGTGACAAAACAGAACTAGATAAAATAATAGGTTAGATGCAAGATACTCTCAGTATTGGTGAAAGACCACCATTCAGAATCGAAACATTGCTTGAAATAACTTAGTCATGTTCAGGACCAGATCTGAATAGTCAGGTTCTTACCTACCTTCGTCTTCCCCATATCCTTCCCCCGAGCTTCACAACATACCCCAATCAATAACTGATTGCAGATGGTTGGGAGCAGTTGAGAATCACGTGCGGTATTCACAAAAAAAAAAACATTTTTTTACAAAAGCTCCACAGAGAAGATAAATCTTTCAGGGTTATGTGGGTCATCTTTAGGAATGCTGTGAGGAGGGTCTTTTTAGGGAAAGGAAGGAAGTTCGGGGAAGGTAAAAGTATGAGGGGTGGGTAAAAATCTTGGGGGGTTAATGTGTCCAGGAGTAACGGGCATAATATGAATGTGTGGGTCGAGAGAGTCCTGCTAAAGAGGTCTAGGTCTTCCTCAACCAGTCTCTCCCGATCCGGCCCACCACGTAACAGTGGGCAAATACATTAGTTGCTAAGAACTAGAACCCTCGCCCCACTTGTTATATCACCAAAGGGGTCGTCCATTAATCACATGAGGCTCGAAAGAGGAGGGGGGGGGGGGGGTATAATGAGATATCACATGTATTTTTTTTCATGATAATATTCTGAAAATTTCAAAATATTTTGTACTTAAAAAAAATACATGTGAGGGGGGGGGGGGCTTGAAAAGTTGCTAAAAAACATCACGTGATTAATGGACGTCCCCCAAATCTAAATCAATAAACATAGCGAACCACTTGGGGTGACCTATGGCATTATCCAATCCTAAGTTAATAATCCAATAAATGGTTCCCGGGGTGGCGGTTCCCATACCAATGCCTCTCAAATTGTTGGGATCTGTATTGTCTCTGTTATGTTTTGTCATGGGGTTCCATGGTTGTTCAAAGGTTGTTTGGAATTTTGGCATACTGTGACACTGGTTTTATCCTTGCAGAAGGAAGGTCGCAGCTGACTACGAAGTGGATCACTACAGCGAGACACCGCCGATGTCCACATACCTGACGGCCTTCATGGTCTCACAGTATCGACCGCTGCACACCATTCAGCCGCACACCAATGTGTCCTTCACCAGCTACTCCAAGCACACAGACATTCCCCTCATGACCTACGTGATGAAGCTGTCTGCCGACATCATGGCCAAGATGGAAGGCTTTTTCCAGATCAAGTATCCTCTGCCCAAATTGGACATCGTGGCTGTACCGGAACAGTACTTCCAGGCAATGGAGAACTGGGGAATCCTTGTTTTCAGGTAAAATAATGTCAAAACTTACAAAACTATACAGAAATTAGGTTTAAAATCACAAAGAGATAAATCGATAGGTGATTTTTAAGAATTATAATTTGAATGATTCTTTTGTCATTTTTTGATAAAAACCTAGAAATATGGGATAATTGATGAAATCTAAGTGGATAATTTTTTGTTTTAGTTAGCTCCACACAGGAGGCCCTAAGGTAAAATATTCCTTAAGGGCCTATGTGATCTTTGGGGATGCTGTGTGGAGGGTCTTTTTAGGGAAAGGAAGGAGAGGAAGTTCTGGGAAGGAAAAACGTTGTGCGGTATCTGGGGGTGAGTCCAGGAGTGACAGATTTATTAATCCATCCCTCACATTGCGGTGTAAGGCGATGGGTGGACAGAGTACAGATGGAGAGGTCTAGATCTTCAACCAGTGTCTCCCGATTCGGCCCGCGTGCATTAGGTGGGTAAGCGTATTCGCCGCCAAGACCTAGACAAACCCCTGCTAAGTCAACAACACAAAGGTAGCGAACCACTGGGGTGACCTACGGCAGGGGTTTTGGTTATCCAATTAATTGTTCCAATAAATTTAAACTGCATTTCATGTGTTTCTGTATTAATATTTGGAGGTATGATTTTTGTAGGCCGAATCGAAAACCTTGGTGAAATTTATCAACATTTTCAGATATGTTTTGAAATTCTTTCTAGAACAGATGATCGATTCCATCAGCCTATCTTGTGGTTTAGATATCTGAAGGTCTTATATAAAATGGCGAAAACCTTTTTCTTTCAAATCATTACTGATTAGAAATCTATCAGAAGTGTTAGATCGGTTGCAGAAGTGGAAGTGGATATTATTTTTATTCATTTGCGGATGCGAATACAGATTAGAAATTTATAGAAGTCGTAGAATAAAAAGGGCTTTACCAATAAACATGTTTTAAGTTTTACACAACTTATAAGCAACCATTAATGTAGAGTGAATTTAAAGGTATACTTCAAATACTTTTGTTTAGTTTTTGTTTTTGTTGAATATTTAAAATTTAAAGTTGATTTAGCTACTTTTTCACCTTGCAATGGTGGCAAGTGAGAAAAATGTACAAACCGACATACACTTAGACGCATTGCTTAATTCCTATCCTGAAAAACAAAACAAATCACGCAGGTGCTTCAGCATGCCGCTTGTCTTCTTAGAAAGTTGTGTTATAATTTTGCAGAAACAAAAGTGGAAGACAGAAGTGAAAAGCTTAAATAAAAATAAAGCACAACCTACTTCAGAATGGTTGATCATCATCAAGGCATTAAACCATTTATTTTAATTTTCAGGGAGAATGTGGCCTTTGTGGACAACACCACCACCGAGGGTAAGAAACAGGACACCGCTCTCACCCTGGCTCATGAGATCGCCCACCAGTGGTTCGGCAACCTGGTGACCCCCAAATGGTGGGACAACCTCTGGCTTAAGGAAGGTTTTGCCACCTACTACGCCTACCAAGCCATCAATGAGGTGAGAACTCAACATATGAAACCTCCTAGCCATATAGAGCCTACAGGCTGTGATAATTATAGTGCCAATCTGTCGGCGGAATTTTTTATGTGTCATAACAATGATATACTTAATATTGTTAAACATGATATTTCAATGAGAGCTGCCTTTTGTCATTCAATAAATGCATTCGTAAAACATTATTCTGTATCAATTTTTCAATCGGAAAATTGCATAACAGTCATGTTGTTATTTGTTACATTTATCAGCTGATCAAAATTTGATCATCATCAATTTATTGGTCATCAAATTATTGTTATAGTTTGAAACACCCCAACCTTATAATTAATACATCTTATAAGCTAGTTTACAAGATTTGCATGTATGTTTTTAAAAACCTAAAAGCACACATTTCTTTTATATTTCAGGTTTTCCCAACCTGGAACATTCAAGACAAGTTTCAATTTGAGGTTGTACAGCAGGCATTCAGAATAGATGCTCTAGAATATTCATCCGCAATCGCCAAAAGCGTTTTAAGACCATCCTACGAAATTTTCGATGATATTTCATACAATAAAGGTACGTCAACATTTAGTTACATTTGTCGCCGTTCAGGCAAAAGTCATTAAACCACAATGTATATTTTTAAGATACTACAAGTTTGAAAGTAAATAAGATATGTTACCTTCATAAACTTTAAAATACTGTAAAATAAATTTAATTGTTTGGATTAGATAGTTGAAAATATCTTCATTATTTGTGTAACAGACGTATCAGCGTCTTCACAAGACTGTAAAAAAGTACCGGGTCTCGTGCACGCCTTCCAGAGGTTCACGCTGATGATGACAATTTAGAGTTGGCTGGCCTCCCTACATCCAGTGGTAATGGTCCTGGATGCGCCTAGTTTCTGCCTGAGCGGTGCCTTGGCAGTGCCCAGAGTTAGGGCTGACTGCAGCGGTAGGCACCAGGTACTCGTTCAGGCAGAACTTCAGCAGGAGGCAGCAGGTGGAAGACTTCCAAAGGTAGGTGGTAGGAAACTTCCGAAGAATAAAGACAAGTTTGTTGAGTAGAGATGTGAACAGGAACTTGAACTTGAACATAATTTATTTTTAAAATTCGTGGTATTTATTGGATGCGTCGAACCCGACGGCGATCGAGCATTGTTTTGTGCAAAATGTGGAGGGGATTCTGGCCCCGCTCCTCATTGTATAAATAGGGCGACATTTATGTGGCGCCCTCATTTTGGCGGTGTCGCCCATAAATGTGGTTGATTAAAATTGTAAGTTTTAAATAATTATGTAGGTTACATTTATAATATATGGGTACATGTTTTAGTGTTTACATATTTGGGGGGGTAATCTTTATCCCCAGATTTTTAGTTTGGTGAGTTTAGGGTAATTTTATAGTTTATTCTAGGTTTTTTTTTTGTTTGGTTGATTGTGAGAAGTTTGTATAAGGAATCTACTATTTTTCCCAGGTCCCTCGCAAGACTAGCTACTGAAACCTGTTTGTTTCACCGTCTTGCGAGGTCCCTGGATTTTTAAAATGGGAAAAAACGGATTTGGTAAGGAATTTTTCTAAGTCCTTTGTTTGACCTGAAAAATGCCCTAGTGTTGAGAGTTTAAGGGTTAGAGGCTTAAAATCTCTTTCCCTGAATGCCCGGCAGGACTCTGGAATGAAATGTGTTGATTTCATCGTCCTGCGGGTTGTGAGAGTATAATTAAATGAGAGTATATAAAACATAGTCGGCTTCGCTCGCTTTCCTGTAGGGCCATAACCACAAGGAAGGCAAGGAAGAACAAGGAAGCATATTTTGCTTCGCTAGCTTTCTGTAGGGCCACAAGGAAGGAAAGGAAGGACAAGGAAGCATATGTAAATAATATGAGTTTAGAATGTCTCCCGGTGGCAACCTTAGCATGTAAGCATTTATTTGTCGCACCGGGGCATTGTACATAATAAAAAGGGAAATAAATGATAATATTTTACATAAATATTTCCGGCGAAAGATCGTCGCTGGCGGCATGGTACTAACGAGCTTAGTGGCCAGAAATTTCGGAGGAAATTCCCAAGAAATGACCACTAAATGTAGAGGATGCCGTCAGCGATGACTTTTGCCGAAAAAACAAACGAGGGTACGTAACACGTCCGTTACACTCCCCTCGTGCAGCTTGGCTGCACTAGTCATCAGGACGTGTTTGAAGGATGAGTAGGCGAAGCTGCATCGGTAGGCGGGAACAACGGGATCCCAGCGAGCTTCACGGCAGGTCGGACGTGGACTGCGGGGCTCGTCTGGATTCGGGCGGTCCTTACTTGGCCATCTGCAGCGGGGGTGTCGTCAAAGACTCGGCCGTGTGGTCGGCTGATGTGGAGCATCACGGGGTCCATGAAAGGCAGCAATTTTTCACCTTTGATGGGGTTGAATGACTCCCCCCGTGTGAAGAGCGCCACTTTTTTGACAGTGGCATTGCTGGGGCAGGGCGGGCTCGCCTTCGCTGCGCCGACGAGGAGCACCACTGATGTAACAGAGGTACTGCTGGGGCAGGGCGGGCTCGTCTTCGCTGCGCTGATGATGAGCACCACTGATGTGACAGCGGTACTGCTGGGGCAGGGCGGGCTCGTTGTTGCTGCGCCGATAAGGAGTATCACTAATGTGGTAGTGATACTGCTGGGGTAGGGCGAGCTCGTCTTCGCTGCGCCGGTGAGGAGCACCACTAATGTGGTCGTGGAATGCGGTCGGTCGTCCATCTGGGCCAGTGCTTGGTACCTTTGTTCGCGCAGAGGTACGGATCCAGCAGGTGCTTTCTGCTGATCGGCTAACTGTGCAGAGCTGGCTGTCCGGTGGAGCCCGGGTGAGGGCGGCCCGGGGCCAGAAGGTCCAGGCGGCAGTGAATACCACTGCTCCGGCAGCGGTGCGGATCCGGCAGGTGCTCTCTGCTGATCGGCTGGCTGCCTCTGATAGAGCGGGGGTAAGGGCGGCACGGGATCAGAAGATCCAGGCGGCAAGAAGTCCCACTGCTCCGGCAGCGGTGCGGATCCGGCAGGTGCTCTCTGCTGGTCGGCTAGCTGCCTCTGATAGAGCAGAGGTAAGGGCGGCACGGGACCAGAAGGTCCAGGCGGCATCGTGATTGGGCCCCCTTGGTTGTAGTAAGGGTCCGGTGGCGCAGGGCCTCCTGGCCCCGGCTGCACCGGTGATGCGTACCTCTGGTCCATCAGAGGTACAGGTCCGACAAGCTCTCTGCGCACGGCTTCTCGGTACTTCGGAGGTACGGGCGGTGCGGGGCTAGATGGGCCAGGCTGCATCCAAATTTCCTGGAGTTGCCAAGGTTCTCCTAGGTCCGGAACTGAGCGTTCGGTTGGCTCCAGGATTGCACCAGCTTGGGCAGGCTCTGCTGCTGCTGGTGGTGCGTACCTCTGGTCCACCAGAGGTACAGGTTCGGCAGGCTCTTTGCGTACGGCTTCTCGGCACCTCTGTTTGAGCGGAGGTACGGGCGGTACGGGGCCGGCAGGACCAGGTTGTGTCCATGTTGGAAATCCTCTGAGTCGCCAAGCTGCTTCTTGGCCCGGGTCTGAGGTGCCGGTTGACTCCAGGATTGCACCAGGTTGGGCAGGAGCTGCTGCTGCTTCTGGTGGTGCGTACCACTGAACCCTCAGAGGTACGGGTCGGTCACGTACGGCTTCTCGGTACCTCTGTTCGAGCGGAGGTACGGGCGGTACGGGGCCGGCAGGACCAGGTTGGGCAGGAGCTGCTGCTGCTGCTGCTGGTAGTTGGTACTGCTGTTCGTGCAGCGGTACTGGCTGCGATGGCCCAGGATATGTCCACTGGGCGTACGAAGCTGGTCCCCCAACGTAGTAGTAAGGGGGCGGCGGCAGAGGGCCTCCAGGCCCTGGCTGCGCCAACGATGCGTACCTCTGGTCCACCAGAGGTACAGGTCCAACGGGCGTCTCACGTACGGCGACACGATGCCTCTGGTCCACCAGAGGTACGGGCGGTACGGGGCCGGAAGGTCCAGGCTGCATCCATCCTTGACCCTCATTGTGCTGAGGGGGCGGCGGCAGAGGGCCTTCAGGTCCTGGCTGCGCCGGCGATGCGTACCTCTGGTCCACCAGAGGTACAGGTCCAACGGGCGTCTCACGTACGGCGACACGATGCCTCTGGTCCACCAGAGGTACGGGCGGTACCGGGCCGGAAGGTCCAGGCAGCATCCATTTGGGACTGCCTTTGTAGTGAGGGGGCGGCGGCAGAGGGCCTTCAGGTCCTGGCTGCGCCGGCGATGCGTACCTCTGGTCCACCAGAGGTACAGGTCCAACGGGCGTCTCACGTACGGCGACACGATGCCTCTGGTCCACCAGAGGTACGGGCGGTACGGGGCCGGAAGGTCCAGGCTGCATCCATCCTTGACCCTCATTGTGCTGAGGGGGCGGCGGCGGAGGGCCTACAGGCCCTGGCTGCGCCAGCGATGCGTACCTCTGGTCCACCAGAGGTACAGGTCCAACGGGCGTCTCACGTACGGCGACACGATGCCTCTGGTCCACCAGAGGTACGGGCGGTACCGGGCCGGAAGGTCCAGGCAGCATCCATTTTGGACTGCCATTGTGGTGAGGGGGCGGCGGCGGAGGGCCTTCAGGCCCTGGCTGCGCCGGCGATGCGTACCTCTGGTCCACCAGAGGTACAGGTCCAACGGGCGTCTCACGTACGGCGACACGTTGCCTCTGGTTGTCAAGAGGTACGGGCGGTACCGGGCCGGAAGGTCCAGGCAGCATCCATGGGGGTTGTCCATGGCTGCTTGGCTGCGGGGCTTGGCTATCATGTGCCAGCCCTGAAGCATCACCGGGTTGTGCCAACCCTGAAGCAGCATGCGGTGGAGCGGGCCCTGTCGCACTTTTTTGTGCCGGCCCTTTTGCTCCACGCGGTGTCAGTCCTGCAGGCTGAGGTAGAGCGGACCCTGTCGCACCATTTTGTGCCGGCCCTTTTGCTCCATGATGTGTCAGTCCTGTAGGATGAGGTAGAGCGGGCCCTGTCGCACCATTTCGTGCCGGCCCTTTTGCTCCATGCTGTTGTGGTTGCAGGGTTTCCGTCAGCATGTCAATAAGCTTCTGCTGACGGCGCAGCTCTCGTCGTAGTTGTCGCACCATGTCCTCAATACATGTAGAGGGCAGTGCTTGCTCGTTGTGGCTCTCTTCTGTTGAGCGCGCCATCTCAGTTGTAGAGCTAGGCGTGTCACGAGCGTGGGTATGCATGGCATCAGGCGTGACGTGGCGTCAGGCGTGATGTGGCATCGGGTGTGGCATCAGGCGTGGCGTCAGCCCTGACATGGGGCGTGGCGTCAGTCCTGGCATGAAGCGTGGCGTCAGTCCTGGCATGAGGCGTGGCGTCAGTCCTGGCATGAGGCATGGCATTAGGCGTGGCGTCAGGCGTAGCTTCAGGCATGGCGTGTCAGGCGTGGAATGTCAGGCGTGACGTAGCATCAGGCGTGGCGTCTGGCGTAGCGTCAGGCGTATCGTCCAGCGTAGCGTCAGGCAAGGTATGTCGGGCGTGACGTAGCATCAGGCGTGGCGTCAGGCGTGGAGTCTGGCGTAGCGTAGCATCAGGCGTGGCGTCTGGCGTAGCGTCAGGCGTATCGTCCAGCGTATCGTCCAGCGTAGCGTCAGGCAAGGTATGTCGGGCGTGACGTAGCATCAGGCGTGGCGTCAGGCGTGGAGTCTGGCGTAGCGTCAGGCGTGGCGTAGCATCAGGCGTGACGTTAGGCGTGGTGTCTGGCGTAGCGTCAGGCGTAGAGTCCAGCGTGGCGTCAGGCAAGGTATCTCAGACGTGACGTGGCATCAGGCGTGCAGCTGATCCGGCTCGAAGGACCACTTGTAACAGACGTATCAGCGTCTTCACAAGACTGTAAAAAAGTACCGGGTCTCGTGCACGCCTTCCAGAGGTTCACGCTGATGATGACAATTTAGAGTTGGCTGGCCTCCCTACATCCAGTGGTAATGGTCCTGGATGCGCCTAGTTTCTGCCTGAGCGGTGCCTTGGCAGTGCCCAGAGTTAGGGCTGACTGCAGCGGTAGGCACCAGGTACTCGTTCAGGCAGAACTTCAGCAGGAGGCAGCAGGTGGAAGACTTCCAAAGGTAGGTGGTAGGAAACTTCCGAAGAATAAAGACAAGTTTGTTGAGTAGAGATGTGAACAGGAACTTGAACTTGAACATAATTTATTTTTAAAATTCGTGGTATTTATTGGATGCGTCGAACCCGACGGCGATCGAGCATTGTTTTGTGCAAAATGTGGAGGGGATTCTGGCCCCGCTCCTCATTGTATAAATAGGGCGACATTTATGTGGCGCCCTCATTTTGGCGGTGTCGCCCATAAATGTGGTTGATTAAAATTGTAAGTTTTAAATAATTATGTAGGTTACATTTATAATATATGGGTACATGTTTTAGTGTTTACATATTTGGGGGGGTAATCTTTATCCCCAGATTTTTAGTTTGGTGAGTTTAGGGTAATTTTATAGTTTATTCTAGGTTTTTTTTTTGTTTGGTTGATTGTGAGAAGTTTGTATAAGGAATCTACTATTTTTCCCAGGTCCCTCGCAAGACTAGCTACTGAAACCTGTTTGTTTCACCGTCTTGCGAGGTCCCTGGATTTTTAAAATGGGAAAAAACGGATTTGGTAAGGAATTTTTCTAAGTCCTTTGTTTGACCTGAAAAATGCCCTAGTGTTGAGAGTTTAAGGGTTAGAGGCTTAAAATCTCTTTCCCTGAATGCCCGGCAGGACTCTGGAATGAAATGTGTTGATTTCATCGTCCTGCGGGTTGTGAGAGTATAATTAAATGAGAGTATATAAAACATAGTCGGCTTCGCTCGCTTTCCTGTAGGGCCATAACCACAAGGAAGGCAAGGAAGAACAAGGAAGCATATTTTGCTTCGCTAGCTTTCTGTAGGGCCACAAGGAAGGAAAGGAAGGACAAGGAAGCATATGTAAATAATATGAGTTTAGAATGTCTCCCGGTGGCAACCTTAGCATGTAAGCATTTATTTGTCGCACCGGGGCATTGTACATAATAAAAAGGGAAATAAATGATAATATTTTACATAAATATTTCCGGCGAAAGATCGTCGCTGGCGGCATGGTACTAACGAGCTTAGTGGCCAGAAATTTCGGAGGAAATTCCCAAGAAATGACCACTAAATGTAGAGGATGCCGTCAGCGATGACTTTTGCCGAAAAAACAAACGAGGGTACGTAACACGTCCGTTACAATTTGGTCAGGTAGCAACAGACATTAAAGAAATTTCTTACATTCATTATTGTTATCTACCCTCAAAATTTTAGAAAAAAATTAAAAGCTTTCAAATAAGACAATTTCTCTAATATTCAAATTAAGATACCTATCTCTAAACTTGTGCATGTGGGGTGATGACTTTTGCCCGAATCGCGACGATATATATTATATTTGATTCAATCGACCACCAATGAATATACTAAATTAATGAAAGCTGAATAATACACAATGATAATTTTATTAGGACTTTCCAAACCACCTCTGAAAGAAAAGAATATTTCAATTGTTATTATTCATTCAAAATCAAGAAACAATGCAAGAGGCAAAATAAAACGCATTCATTTAAGTAATTGTTAAATTTATCATTTAAATGATTATGTGCATCTGGACCTGACTAGGAAACGCAACTTGACGGCAAACCATTGTCATGTAATGTTTGAAAGTACATAATATTATTGAATCAATAAAAAAACCCTTTCAGCCTTTGCCCATTTAAATTAAAAAAAAAGCATATTAAAATATATACATGCTGGATAAACATCCTTATTATCTTCAAAAAAAGTTTTATCCAGAAAATGCAGACACCCTGTGGCGATGTAGCAATACATAGGCACTGAGTGGTCTGAGCCGGGTTGTGGGTTCTGTTTACATTCAACAGACTCACAACCCGACTGCAACTCATGCGTGCTTAGATGGGTCGGCATGCAAGTGTAGACGGACTCATCCAGCAAGCATATTAACTCATGTACGCCGCCCTTTACTGCAAATAGAAAATAGGTGAACTCTAAGGACCTTCGCTCATGGAGAAACTGAAAACTGGTTGGCAATTCAATTCAACTTTACGATTTCAGTATTTATATCAGCTTGTTTAACCCTAGAAAACTAATCGCTCGTCGAGGCGACTTCCCCCCGCTCCCCGACCTTGACTCTTTCATTACCTTCCTAATTTGAGTAAACAGTGCAGCACGTGACGCGATTGCGGCCACACGTATACTAGGACGTGCCCTATAACCATCTCGTCATCCGCTGGACGAAAGTTTAGTTATAACAACAATTTTAATGTTATTGTATAAGGGTCATGATTGAGGATATTCCTGGCGAATCTTCTACAATAGAAGCGCCGGTTCCGTCTACGTCAAATGTGCATAAAATTTGCTACCTGTGTCCATCCAAGGCCCGGAGGATGACCAAACACAGTTGCACCAGATGTAGAAAGGCTATTTGTGGTCCACATAATGTTGACATGTGTGGTCACTGTGTAGACTGATATTTTGATATTTGTTCATTATAAACCTTACTTTTGTGCCATGTAACAAGTTCCTATCTTAATTAAATATTTTTGATTTATTTCTAGTGTTTTATTGCGTAGTCCACTCAACGAAAGTGTAGTTACAATGAAACAATGAAACAGTTTAGTTATCTAGGGTTAACAAAAATATAATTCAATTATCAAACTTAATAATAAGTAATAATAATTTATCAACCTCCTGAATAAAATCGATATTCTCCTGCTCTGACATATTGCAAATTACTCGAAAACTTGACAGGTCGTGAGGCCTGTCAACCTGTCAACCTGGCAACTGAAACGCGCTGGCTGCGTCAACTAGCACTGTTAGTTGCGAGTGGCTGGTTGCGTTGCCCTTGACAACTGTTGAGAAGTTGACTGTGTACGGACCGCCAATGCAATTCGCAAGTTGCTTTCCTGTGGATAGCGATTGAGTTGCCAACTGTTTTTTTTTTCAGTTGCCCCATGAGAGGATGGACTAATGCAATGAGTTTTGCAAGTCAAAAATTTCTATTTGGATTTTATAGATTATTACAACTCTTTTCAAATCGCTTTCAACATTGAAATACCAATTTGTTAAAAAGTAAGACAAAGACACCATTTATGTATTACTTATTTTTGGTGTCTTATTTTCAATTGCTCAACAACCAATGAGTCCCTGGTGAAGTCTGCTAGTGACTACTAGTCAATCATAAAAATGATATTTTTGTATTTATAACAAATAATTTATGTTATGTATAACTGTTTCCAGGCGCAGCCATTGTGCGAATGATGTCATATTCCTTCGGCAATAATGTGATGGAGCAGGCCATCGTTGCTTACCTTAAAGAATATTCGTACAAAAATGCAGATCAAGATGACTTATGGACCTGCATCATGGAGAGGCTGCCTCAGGTCAATGTGAGCCACCCTATTGACGTCAAAAGGGTAATGGACAGCTGGACGCAGCAGGCTGGCTATCCCTTGATAAACTTCATAAGGGATTATGAAACTGGTTCAGCCATTGTGACTCAGGTATGTTTGATGTTTATTTATACACACTCAAATTATCGAGCTACTACAACCCTTGGAGAATTCTGGCCCCCTGCAGGAAATGCTTTACGTCTGCGGTGTTCACCTCCACATCATCCGACTACTGACTTAACCCTCCGCCGTCACATAATTTTTTTTAACGCGAGGTAATGCGCAGGGTCGCCAAGGTCCCCAAAAATAAATGTGATTAAAATGTTGTTACAGCATACATTTTATTAAGTTATTTAAACTAATTATAGTCAGGTGATAGGGGCTGCATTCAAATATAAAAAGAAATAATTAAAATTAAATATTTATTTTCAATACAAAATCTTAAAAATCAATAAGGAACAATATTAAAAGAGATCAATTTATATGTCCCTAACGCGTATACTCGTGGGAGATCCCATGCACTTTTTTATGCTCCGAAAGCGAGAACTTCTGCCTATCAGAATGCACCATTAAGCAAGGCGACTCAACTGCTTAACGACTGTGCATTGAGCATCGACATCTTCAATGTCACCTACAGAGAATTCAGTAACTGTCACAACATAGTAAAACTGACCCCATACACTTAAAAAAAAAATTGTAATCTTCTCCATAATTTTTTAGTGTATAACTGTTTTATGGAGAACCTGAATAAAATAAATAAATAATAATAAATAAAAAAAATTATAATTTTGTATCATACTTTTTTAATAGTAAAGTTAAAAAATATATATTTTCAATTTCTCAGAATCAAACTTATAACTATTTGAGATTGATATAGACTTATTATTATTACAGAAAAAAAATTATCAAAATACTATGAAAAAACATAAACTTGGTTTTTCATTGTACTTTGTTGATGTTCACATGCCTGTATCTCACAGCACATATGCGCAGACTGAATTTCGGCAGCGCTAGCGTCTTCCCTTTTAGGAAGCTACCTGAAGTTAGGAATCAGTGGGAACATTTAAAATGTACATAATTAGCATTTATGTAAAACCTAGGCTTTTAAAGACCCCACGTGATGGGTCATTACTCACTCATGACACTCCTAATACTCCTTCATCCTGCAGATTTAACAAGTTGCCTATAAATCTGCCTCAAGAAGTACTGTTCAAACCTCGGTCTGGCTGGACTATTTGTTGAACCACTAAACAGATAAATTGATAAAAGTCTGTTGTTGGCGTGTCTCTGTACGCAAAGAAAGATCAATATTTTCCTACTTAGGAGAAACTTATCAAACATTTTCAATTTTCAAACATCTTTCTACAACACATAACCAATTTCATTGGACTGCCATTGGGCCTAGAAGTTGAAAAGGCCTCATGTAAATTGGTGTATTGGTAATCTTTACATCACGCTTCTAGGGGTTTTCTGTTCAGTTGATTCACCCAATAGTCTTATATGTATATAAAATTTTTACAGGAAAGATTCTTACTCAACGAGGGAAAGGATAACACTTCAAAGTGGTGGATTCCACTTTCTTACACTTCTGAGGACGACCGTGTCTTCAGAGACACAGCCCCAAAAATATGGATCAATGAATCGCAGACGTTGATTCATGGCTTGCCCAGAGGACAAAGATGGGTCGTTGCTAATTTGGATCAAGCTGGTGAGTTACTTATTTGTCTGATTGAAGAGAAACTCTCAACCACTAATCTCTGGCGTCCTATAATATGTATGTTCAGTTTTTTCTGTCTTCTATATCTAGGTGAACGAAACTATATTCAAATCATAATAAAATTTGCATTGTCAACTATGAAGCTTTGAAGTAGTTATTTTAATTAGGGTCGCTAGAGAAATTCTGGGAAAAATTTCTCGAAATATTTTGAATGTCCACTTTTTGAGTTCAAATTTATTTTGAATGTCGATGTTTGTAAGGCTGGGATTAGACTCGTAAATTTTTTGCTGTTAATCGCTCTTGTAAGCGATTTATTGCCAAATTACCAATGTAAACGACACCAAAAGTCACTTAACGTAATTTATAGCAAGTTACAGAACTTATTCTTTCGGAAGTTTTTTGACAGGTCTAATCGCGCCCGCGCAAATTTCTAGCCTTCTTACAGCTTATAAAATCAGTTTGATAAGATAAGAAACTTACCGCAAGAAATAGTTCCGAAATGCGCCATTGCCGCCGTTGCGAATGTCAAAAATTAAAAGACAATTGTTTTCGTAGGATTTTTTTCCTACAAAACTAGTATTTATTTCCACTTATTTAAGTTTTCTGGAAAATAAGCATCCTTCTATTCAATTATCGGTCCAATCCCTTCCAATCTTAATGTTTCTGTTTTTAACATTTACGTATTTGAAATTTTGAATTCGAAGTCGGTTGCTGTCAGCAGATGTCAGGTAGCTGTCATTCGGATGAAACCAAATTAATTGTCGCCTTTGATGGCACAAAAGTGCGTGGAGAATTGTTTAATTAGCCAAAATCTATTTCAATACTTTATTTGGGCCTTTTCATCTTTATTGACGAAATCGCGTAAATTTGACAGTAGCAGGTCATTGTTGACAGGAAACCATCTTACCGCAAATAAATTTACAGATGTAAACAGTCGCATGAGCATTTACACAGGTCGAACTTCCGTGATCATTAATTACCAAAAGTCGGATGCATATGTGAACGCTCCTGTGAGTGACCTGTCAAAATCTTATGTAATCCGTAAATTTTAATTACGACTCTAACCCCAGCCTAAGAATAGTTCAAAAGTTTTATTATAAATCTTCCAAAAATAACCAGTTGCTCAGAAAAGAAATATCGGCGGTTCCAGTGACAGCAAATTCACCGGGACAAAGTAACCGGGAAAAAGTAACTGAGTCGAAGTAACCAGGACAAAGTAACTGGGGCAAAGTAACCGGGACAAAGTAACTGGAATGTCGACTCTATACCACAGATGATTATGATGTTAGTTTTGCATATTAATTTTATTTGTGTTTTTTTCAGGCTTGTTTCTGGTGAACTACGACATCCCAAACTGGAAGCTTTTGATTGATGCATTTGAAGTATTACCCGATAACACCAAAGCTCAGCTCCTAAGTGATAGCCTTCACCTGGCGCAAGGTTCTAAGCTTCCCGTAAGTAACAAATATCATTTAATGTAATATCTTCAATCTTCTCATAATTAAATCCCCTATATAAAGAATAAGTACAATATTATAATAAGTCGATCAATAAGTACCCGTGTTTGAAGAAATAGATCCGTAATTCGCTTTTTATTTATGGATGGAAAAACATGCAAAGATATAAAAGCAAATTTGGATATCTCTAGAGACCCTTGACCATCTATGACAACCGTGAGATATTGGTTCAACGAATTTAAACTTGGTCGTATATCTGTTTTTGATGAGGAGCGGCCAGGCCATCCGGCAGATGTAGTTGCCGTGGAAATCGTTGAAAAGGTTCATGATATGATTCTTGCTGATCCCCTAACTAAAGTGCCGCTATTGCTCAATGGATTGCTCAACGAGCGGATATCGCACCAACACATTCATCCGAAATTGTTGTTTCCAAATTGCATAAATTACACTAAGAATAAATTACTGCTGCATCCACCTCACTCGCCCAACCTGACTCCCTGTGACTTCTTCCTGTTCCCCCAACATGAAAACATGGCTCGGGTGAAAAAAATCAGCTGAAATGAAGATGATGTCGCCGAAACAGTTGTGCATTTTGAAGAGTTTCAAAAATATGTATATTTTTGGTATTTTTGTAGGGGTTAAAGAAATGGCAGAAACGTTGGGAAAAGTGTATGGACTTAACAGATGATAACGTTGTAAATTTGTTGAAAAACTTGTATCTTCATTCCTTGCACGGGTACTTATTGATCCACCCTCATATATAAAAATGGAAAGAATTATGTAGAATGGTGTAATACCAAATAAATTAGTCAATGGAAATGTATCTTGTAAATATGTATTGTTGTTACAGAAATAATTATTTCAAACAGTTCTCTACATATTAATTTTATTCAGGTTCATTTTACCTTTGAAGAAGAGAACAATTAATTGAAAAAGTACATTGAGGCGATAAACGTAGTCCATAGAAGGGTTGCCAATGTATGTGTTCAAAATCTCCATAAGTTCCTGTACAATTTGGGAGGCGGGTATGGGTACCGCCGCCCCGGCAACTATTTATTGGATAACCAACACCTCTGCCATAGGTCACCCCAAGTGGTTCGCTACGTTTGGTGACTTAGCAGGGGTGCCCGGGTTCATGCGGGTGAGGTTTGTCCATGTCTTGGCGGCCGATGTGTCTGCTCACCTGCTCCATGGTGGACAGGATCGAGAGAGACTGGTTGAGGGAGGTCTTTTATCCTCTCCAGGCCAGAATCTCTCGATTCATCGCCTTGCACTACAGTTGGAGGGATGGATTCATACGTCCGTCACTCCTGGACTCACTGACCCCCAGTTTCTTACCCATCCTTTTTCCTTCCCAGAACTTCCTCTCCTTCCTTTCCTTAAAACAACCCTCCACACAGCATCTCCTAAGATGACATAGGCCCTGAGGGAAATTATTTTCCTAAGAGCCTCCTGTGTGGAGCTAATGTAAAAAAAAAACAATAATTTTTCTTCCAAAATGAATGAAAATTTACTGAAATTAGCTTTTATTTTTTATTATTAAATTTAGTCAATTTTTTGATATTCTCCTTCGTTCAGGCTTAAAAATATAAATTTTTAGTAAATTTGCTACTAAAGAAAACGACGTTATAGTACATTCGACTTGTAATTGTAAATATTATTTTTCAATATGGTTGTATAATCAAGAAAAGCTCTTTCAATCTGTATTCTCACATTGTCGAATCCCAAATTTCCCCACAAATACCCAGGCAGTTTAAATTCTTAGAAATTCTCTGCAATTTGGGGAATTCCCTACAAATTGGTAACCCTGTTCCATAGATGAAGCAGTTATATTGATGATAGAAGGACCAACCTTCACCTGGCGGATATTTTGGAACTACTCAGAAAACAACCCATTGAATAAATTTCTGTATTTTACGTATTGCCAGACTGTATTACGTGCCTATTTTAATGATAACATTTATATTTCTTAAACTATTTGTTTGTATTGCAGTACGATATTGCCCTCTCCTTGACATTCCTGTTGACGAAAGAAGTGCACTACCTGCCGTGGAAAGCAGTTGCAGAGCCAATATACGCCTTAGAGAACCTATTGAAGAACATGCCTGCCTATGGAAACTTCAGAGTGAGGACACTTAATATTACATTAATCATTATCAACTTCTTCTTCCCCTTGTCCTAATTAGTACTGTATTAAAATATAACTAGCCGTTGGAAACAATAGCTATATTGCTTCAACGTTCAACGCTGTTGAAAATAATTAGCGCCAACAGTTGAAATATAATACCTACATGCGAATATTATTCAACGCAGTCAACGATTCAACTGCCTAATAAATAAAAAGGGTTAAGAGTTTGTACTTCGTGAACAACATTACTCAATATTTTAAAAGGTCTTTTGGAAATGTACATAACTACTGCACTTTTTTTTTTATTTTCCCATCCAATACGGCCGATACACAGCGCCAGGAGACAATCAAATTTATCAACGACAAGCAAAAAATAACCTATTGATAATTATCAACGCCGGTGGCCTAACAGCTAAGTTTTGTACCTATTATTTTCAACGGTGTTGGAATGATATAATCAAAAGGGTCAAGAGATCACATTTCGTGAACGATATTATACCCAATTAGACATGGTCTTTTGGTAATGTACGTACCTACTGCACTTTTTTTTTTTCCCGTCCAATACGGCCGATCCGTAGCGCCAAGCAACAAGCGAATTTATCAGTGACTAGCAAAATATATCTTCAACGTCTTAATATTTCAACAGGGTAATATTTTCAACACCGAAACCAACGTCTTCCAACAGTTTCAACTTTCAACGTTATTATAGGATTATTATTATGTGTGTGGGGCGTGGGGCATAGAGATAATAATAATTAATAATACATCAATGATTCGGGGATCCATCCGTTAAAAGGGATTCCTTAATACGATTTTGATATATTTTTTGTATGTTTTTTTGTTAGTATCGTGTCAATCTCCTATTATAGTTGCGTCAACGTCGACGTTATTTTCAACAGTTGAAAATTGCCAATTGTTGGATAGAATTATCGCCATCGCCCAGTACTAGTCCTAATCGGTATTACCCCAATCCCTTTTTAACCTTGATAAGGCACCTTCAGGGATCTCTGTTCTGGGCTATGTCAAGGGCCTCCCTCCGTGCATTGCAGATTCAATCTTTTTTCTAGCATAGCCTCTGAAACTGCTTTCCCCAACTTTTCTTGGGTGGCTCAGTGGTTATATAACCCATTAGGTATTGTAAAGCAGACAGTTATAGAGGGGCTGTATAAGGGGGGGACTGCTATCTACGTAGTTTATATGCAACCAGTAGGTTATAGTTAATGGAGAAAAGACTAAAACACCATTGGGTCACCTCATTTGGAAAGGGTTCTAACTGACATTTTTGTCAAAAATGATCTTTGAATGCCAAAGCATTTCTTTCGCTCATTTCTACACCCAAAATAATTTTCAGAACCATCTGTGTTGTAATTTCGTAGATAGGTGTATGACAAAGTTCTAACATCAAGCATTTTCAATAATAATTCATTTTACAAGATTCTAACATCACTTACACTCTCTTTTTAGTTTTTATCTGGCAGTTGATCTTAAATACGAGGCGCATTATTTTTATTTTTATTTATTTATTTATTTATTTATTGTTTCTTTACACTGTAGGTAAAAATGTTTACTATACAATTTGTTACCTCACTAGGACAAGCCTGTGTTGAGGTTAACAATAATTATACAAGTTAACAAAATAACACAAAATTATACAGATTTTGAAAGAACAATATTGTTGTATTTCTTACAGATTGAGATTAGAATATGGGTACCTACTGGTACCTACTAAACTGATGGCGCTAGGTACTTCATTAATGTAGACTTTTAGGGTGACCACAGTTTTGAGATCTGATTTAAAATAAAATAAAATAAAGTTTTTTTTTTTTTGTTTTAAGGATTAAGTTGTGAATAATAAATATATGTATATAATTTAACATGCTGTAGATTTGGCAAGAGGAAGATGAACAAAAACAGTTCAAACAAAAATAATATTATTTTAGCTTATTATTATAAACATACTCATTTAGCTAATAATTTAGAAAGGATTATGGTTCTTCACATCATTTGGATAGAGTTCTAACTACGCCTTACCATTTTCTAAGGTTTCTGGGTTTCCAAAGACGAATTTTGGTAATCTATTTAACAATTTTAGTTAAAGTATTTTACTTTATCATATTTTAAGGGAAAATATTTAAATAGGACGTGGCCATAGCTTGGAATTGCTTAGAAATGTAATTAGAACCTTGTGTAATGAGTTATGCTCTAGCTAGTCGCACAGGGTTCTATTTGCATTTTTAGGTATCTTCCAAAAGGGTAAGTATACATATATCCTTTTTAAATACTTTCTTTAAATTATGTTCAATTAAAATATGTTATTCATACAAGATTCAACTTCAAAATCGGAAATCGGTAAATGGATTATGAGAAATTGTCTTTGCAAATTTAGACACCTCATATCTTAGAACAAGGTGTAACAATTATTATAAGCAATAATTATCAGCCTGAAACACTCATCCACATTGAAAAAATCTTCCGAGAAAAAATACATGACGCCAACGGGACTTGAACCCATGCCCTTCTGATTGCCGGTCAGCTGCTCTCCCAATTGAGCTATGGCGGCTTATCTTATACCCGCCAAATGATTCAATATATACTAGTGTTTCATTCAACAATTACTGCTTATTATTTTTTTTTCCACCTGAAAACAACCAACTTTATTTTTGCGACAGAGACCCTGTTAGTGTTAAATCCGTCGCTAGTTGTTTTCAGGTGGAAAAAAAATATAATAAGCAGTAATTGTTGAATGAAACACTAGTATATATTGAATCATTTGGCGGGTATAAGATAAGCCGCCATAGCTCAATTGGGAGAGCAGCTGACCGGCAATCAGAAGGGCACGGGTTCAAGTTCCGTTGGCGTCATGTATTTTTTCTCGGAAGATTTTTTCAATGTGGATGAGTGTTTCAGGCTGATAATTATTGCTTATAATAATTGTTACCTTTTGTGCTATGCATAAAAATCTTGTCTTAAATGTTAGTTTAACAATTAAAAATAATTATTAGAACAAGGTATTGTGAAGTTAGAACCCTATTCAAATGAAGTGACGATTTCTTTCATCCCCATTTATTAAATAGTGATTGGACCACTCAACAAAGTGTCCCTGCATCACTCCTTTTAAAAGTCATTAAAAGTGACAAAAAAAAAAACTATAAGTTATGTTGGGTTTTGTAGCTGTTGTAGCAGTTTTTTTTGTTGCATTTAATGACTTTTCAGAGGTGTTTTGAAATGCCACAATGTTGAGTTGTGATGGAGCCATATTAACTTACCATCTAAAATTGTCGTGATAAAAACTGACTTGACCTTTTCTGTTCTGCTACAGACCTTCGTATTAACCATGCTGGAACGGGTTTACACCAAGCTCGCCAAGATCTCGGATCCGTGGTCCGAGGCCAACGAAGCCCTAGAACAGATACACATGGAGAATATCATCACCATGGCCTGCCACTTTGACAGCCCGCACTGCACAGCCAAGGCAATTCAACTCTACGATGGCTGGATGAATACAGAAATAAACACGTAATTATTATTTTACAATTTCATGAGCATTTCTTCCTCTTCGATGATGGAATGTTGAGTAGTGAGTTGATTATTCAACTAGTTGACTGCATTGAATAATTGTATTAAATGTTTGTTACTAACTTACATGATTCATTCATTTATATTTTAATTTATATTATGATTTTTTAAACTTATCATGAATTTTATTTTTAAATTTATACATGATGTTTTAGCCTTACTTATTATTTACAATACCCGTTATTACTAACTTACATGATCTTTTAATTTACTAATTGAGCTAGAATTCCCTCACCAAATATAAGAGCATTGTCTCTTTATGATGAGGAAAGGCAATTTTTTGTTAAAAAAAAATATATGTTACTGTAAAAGCCCGAACTACGGTAAATTCTAAGATTTTCAAGTAAATCCTAAGATTTACCAACTCTTAATGGTAAAAGTCCGAACCGTTCTATAATCATCGTTCACCAACCTAACCTAACCTAACATGTACTAAATTCTAATGGTAAAAGGTTGGTGAACGATGATTATAGAACGGTTCGGACTTTTACCATTAAGAGTTGATAAATCTTAGGATTTACTGGAAAATCTTAGGATTTACCAATATTCGGGCTTTTATGGTAACATATATATGTATTGTCAATGATTGAAAAAGTTTACTTTATTTAAGCCCTTGAGGTGATTTTTCACAAAAACGGCGCTGTACAAATCATACAAATATTATTATTATTATTCATTTCACTTCATTGTTCCATGTCTTCCATGACTTCTTTTACCATTCAATTCCACGTCATGTAATCTCATAACACTACTTTTTTTCATTCATCCGCTCTCTAATTCCAACAATCTAAGCATCCCTTTTACAATCTTCTCTATTTCGCTTACATCAGCCTTATACATACACCTCACTTTACCACAGATAATTATTTGTTTCAAGTCAACCTCGACATCATCTACCATTCACTTTCTTATGCCATTGGATGTGTTCTCTCGCTATTCACTTCCAGTCCTTGGCCCTTCCCGTCCTGCACCAATCCTCTTCCATGCAGTCTATCAACAAATTATAATATTTCTCTTTTTAATTGCAGAATCCCCGAAGCTATTCGCAAAGTGACCTACTGCACGGCGCTGAAGAAGGGAACCCCGAGGCATTGGGAATTCACTTTCAACATGCTGAAAGAAACGACGGACATTGTGGAGAAGAGGCGATTGCTGCATGCACTGGGATGTGTCAAAGAAACATGGTTGCTCACAAGGTGTGTGTTTTATTTATTTCTTCTGTTTGTTAAGTTTTCAAAGTCTCTTCAATTAAAAACACTTTGTTCCGAGTTTTATTTTACAAGGAACAATAAAAGGTAAATATACAAGATGTCCGGGGGTTAAGTGCATTAGCTTCGAGAGGTGATTCTACGTGATAGTACAAGAAAAAAAGATAAATGACTTTTTTCGAAATTCCAACTTTTAAGGGTAGTTTTGAGGTAAAAAGATAAAATTAGTCCGGTGTGTGTGGCCAGATTTATTATTTTCCGCTGTTACAATACGGGCCAAACACAATCGACTCGGGCGCCCGGCAGGCTCTCAGCAAGTAAGCTCGTACCTCACACTAAGGATTTTTCGTAGGTACGTCTTTTTATATGGGAAAAAAAATGTTGGAATTTCGTAAAAAGTTGTTAATCTTTTTTACTCCTACCATCACGTAGAATCACCTCCCGAAGTTAATGCACTTTACCCCCGGACACCCTGTATATCGATTTTAATCTCTAAACAAGGTGGCATGATGCCTCCAGTCCAGTAGCGGCTAGTTAATGAGTGCTCCCGAGCACCAAACAAGTTACAAATTTTCCTAATAACAACAGTTGACGGCCTCCGTAGTCTAGTGGTAAGGCTCTTGACTCCCAATCTGAAGGTCGTGGGATTGGATCCCGGCATGCGCAAATAATTTTTTTTTGATTAATATGTGTTATTTCATAATTAATTAATTTAAAAATAATATATACCTATTTTATTTGCGGGCCGTTCCAAGTGGAAGATTCTCTCATTATTGCCCTGGTGTAAGACCATCATTCTGAATTGAAACATTGCATGAAATGTCTTTATTCGTGTTTGGTGACCAATTCTGAATAGCCAGGTACTTCCCCACCTTACTCTTTTCCATCTCCTTCCCCTCCCCGTTACCTTCAACCTCACAACACACCCTAATTGGCGAAGCCAAAGTCGAAGTCTCACTGGCTCCAGACGAGAGGAACTGGGACTCTTGTGAGGTATTCACATTTAAAAAAATGTGCATTTTTGATTGCGATTGAGAATGTTACTACTATGTTTGCGTATTATCTGAACATTCGAAACTGTAGGTAGGTACATACAATTCTTTCTCAACTTTTACCACCACATTGGAAGGAATGGTTTGTTCCATAGCATTTTAAACGGCAATGCAAGTGTGATATTGTTGTCGATTATGTATCTTCAATTTAACATTTATCTACTCATTTTCTTTCTTTCTTTGACACACGATACATGTTAAAACGAGATGAGTGATTAATTATTGTCAAGCATTGTCTCGGAGTGATGTGATTGGATACAAGAAGACATCCAGTGAAAGCAAAATTAAAATTGATGGTGAAATTATTGAAAATGTTACTGAAATGAAATACTTAGGAGTTATATTAGATTCCAAACTAAACTTCAATAGACATGCTGAATACACCCAAAAGAAAATTGGCAAAAAGATATCTTTTTTTGGAAGAATTCGGCCAAAAATTTCTAGAAAAACTGCAATCACCATATAATAATAATAATAATAAGCCTTTTTATTCTGGACTTCTGTTAGGTATGTATTAGACATGATCTTATTTGTTATAGTATATCCCGAAGCTCAGTTTGCCTCTTGGCATAGGCCTCCTCTAACATTTTCCATTGGGACCTGTCACGCGCTACTCTTCTCCATTGATGTCCAGCAGTGAGTTTTAGGTCATCTTCCCATCTCATGTGTTGACGTCCTCTACTTCTCTTGCCATCTCTGGGATACCAGTCAGTGACATTTTTGCACCATTTCTCTTGTGGATCGCGTATCATGTGTCCTGTCCATCTCCACTTTTGTTGGTCTATTCGGGTAACTACATCGGCAACTTTAGTTTTCTCCCTTATTGTGCTACCTCTCACTCTGTCCTGTTTCCTTGTTCCTGTCAAACTTCTCTCCATGGCTCTCTGGCAGCGTTCCAACTTTTCTCTGTGGCGTTTGGTGAGTGCCCAAGTTTCACATCCATAGGTGATGACTGGAAGTATACACGTGTTGAAGACATTCCTTTTTATTTGCATACTTAGCTCCTTAGATTTCAAGACTTCTTTCAAAGACCAGTATTTCTTCCATCCATTTGCTACTCTTCTCTCGATTTCTTTAGTGGTTTGATCTTTGTGAGATATTATCTGTCCTAAATAGATGTAATCTGACACATATTCGAGTGGTTGGTTGTCAATTTTTATAGTTACTGGTTCAGAGTTTGTAAGCAATTTTGTTTTGTCTTTGTTCATGCATAGGCCGACTTTCACACTTTCCTCGTTTAGTGATTCTATCATTCTAATTAGGTGCTTTGGGTTTTCCTCGAATAGGACTATATCGTCTGCAAATCTTAGGTGGTTAAGTTTTACACCTTGTACGTTGATACCATATTTTTCCCAATCTAGTTTGCGGAAGATACTTTCCAGAGCAGCCGAGAACAATATTGGTGATAGAGGGTCTCCCTGTCTTACTCCTCTCTCGATCTTGAACTTTTTTCCCAAGGTTTCTAGTTGGATCCTCGCTTCGCAATTCAAGTATATGTTTTTTATAATATTAATGTAGTTTAAAGGTATCCCCTGCTGTTCAAGGCTATCCCATATAGCTATGTGTCTTATGCTGTCGAAAGCTTTGGAGTAATCGATGAATGCCATGTATAGTTTCTTATTATACTCATTATATTTTTCTACTATTTGTTTCACCGTGTGTATGTGGTCCAGGGTAGAGTATTTTAGTCTAAAGCCGGCTTGCTCCCGTGGTTGATTTTCGTGTAACTTTTTACTTATTCTTTCCAGGATAACTTTGGAAAATACTTTGTATATATTTGACATCAAACTTATAGGTCTGTAGTTCCCTATATCTTCCTTTTGTCCTTTCTTGAATATAAGAATAATGTTTGATGTTTTCCACTGTGTAGGTATTAGACCAGTTATAAGTATATCATTGAATATTGAAGTTAGTATTGGTAGTAGTTCTTCCATGGTGCCTTTAAGAAGTTCGTTTGTCACTTTGTCTGGACCTGGGGCTTTTTCCATCTTCTGACTGTATATGGCATCTTCTGACTGTATACGATACATGTTAAAACGAGATGAGTGATTAATTATTGTCAAGCATTGTCTCGGAGTGATGTGATTGGATACAAGAAGACATCCAGTGAAAGCAAAATTAAAATTGATGGTGAAATTATTGAAAATGTTACTGAAATGAAATACTTAGGAGTTATATTAGATTCCAAACTAAACTTCAATAGACATGCTGAATACACCCAAAAGAAAATTGGCAAAAAGATATCTTTTTTTGGAAGAATTCGGCCAAAAATTTCTAGAAAAACTGCAATCACCATATACAATTCAATTATTGCTCCACACTTCAACTACTGCTCAAGTATACTTTTCCTATGTAACGAAAGAGAACAAAATAAGTTACAAATTCTCCAAAACAGGGCAATGAGAATAATTCTTCGACGAAACAGATTTTCAAAAATTATTAAAATGTTAAAGGAACTAAATTGGTTGACCGTGAAACAGATGCTGACCTTGAACACGATGGTATTTATCCACAAAATATTGAACAACACGTTACCAAAATACTTCTCAAATAAAATTTTATATAATAAAGACATTCACAGATATAACACAAGGACGTGCAAGGAAATTAGGCTACAAAAAAAGGACAAAGCGAATACGCAGAACAGTCTACTGTACAAGGGAATGAAGTTGTATAACACACTACCAGAAACTTTAAAGTCCACACCAATTGGAAAGTTCAAGATGTATTGTAGGAGCTACATAAAACTTGAAAAAATATAGTGAATATGAAATATTATTATCAATTAGAAATTTGTAAACTTAAATGTACAAATTACTAAAATAAAAATTATTATTATTATTATTATTATTGGGGGTTTTGAATTTTACCTCTTAGGGGACGGCAAGAAACTTCAATAAATAAAACAATATTTTTGTTAAACCAACACAAAGACAATACCATACTTGATAAAGTAACATTTTTATTTTTGTCTTTATCTAACCTAGTAGAGATAATATCCGAAGGCAAAATGAATATTTAAGGTCGACACTGCAATTACAGGGCTCTGGCCCATAGGGAATAAAGGAAGGGATAAAGGGAGATTTTTGGAAAAAGTAAGAAATGTAGGGAATTTCGAGCAATGTTATTATATATACATTTGGTTCAGTTGCCATATTTGAACAAGAGGGTAATAGAGGTTTTTGCTAATGAAAAGAGCCGTGAATAGAGCTTCTTTATAAATAGGCCAGGAAATAATTTTATTATGATAAATTGATGTGTATTACAAAGTCAGGGTAAAACAGTAAATATTTTTAACATGCAAGCAGAATTTCTCAGACTATCTAATTCTTTCAGGCTTGTCTATAATATGTAATTCAAAAAACAGGAGGCAATACTAGTCTTAATACATCAGGGTAATCTTCGCACTGCAGTCTAAAACATCACCCATACCATCTGGTGTGTATCATCACATGTGGCATCTTTCCCTTCTACGTCTTTCACCAAACTCACTCTAGATTATCATTTTTGGTTTTCTTGTGTTTGTCATTCCTCATAATTCTCAGATCGCTACTAATTTCCATAACCAAAACTTTATTCTTCTTGTTTCAGCACCCTGGCCTTCATATTGCCAAATAATGATATAAACTTTAATGTGGAGGAGATTCTTGAAGTGTTTGAGTCGGTTGCTTCAAATGACATGGGGCATCAGATTGCCATGAACTTTGTTCGATCTCAGTGGTCATATCTGTTGGACCGGTAAGACAATAAAATAGTTATTAACTCTATTAATTATTGAATCTCATTAAAAGGAGCTCTTTGCCAAAAATCCCACAAACCCACCAAATAGAAAATCACTAAAAGTGTGATCTCCACTGATTTAGAAGAAAATTATTTTCGCCAATTTATAAATAGTACCTACAGTTAAAAAAAGGGGTCAACCTCGGAATGAAACAGAATAAACTGAAAATTTGTATATCTTTATTTAGACATTCTAAATGTTGTCTTAAAAGTCTTATAGGTAGGGTGGTTAAAAACGATTATAAAGGAGGGTATAAAAAATATTTAAGACAAAATTTGTAGAGAATTTTGTGCTCTACAACTTTATAATGAGTGTAAATATGATTCGAGTCAAAGGAAGCGAGATATTTCCTAAAAACTGATTTTCGCCACCTTTGACCTTGAATGTCTAAGAATGCTCACACGTGACCTTATGAGACTTTTGAGACAACATTTAGAATGCTAAAATGAAGTTTTATACAAATTTTCAGCTTATTTCGTTTTATTCTAAGGTGAAACCCCTTATTGATTGCACTAAAAAGACTTTTTGACTCTTAGACTTCGGACACACCAAATAATTGATTTTTGTTCAAGAATGATTTTCGATATTTTAAAATGTTTGGTTAATTTGACCAGAATTATGGAAAAAATTGAGCTCATTTCTGTGACAAAAACATACCCGAATCAGTTATCTCTTCAGTGGCAACACCAAAGTCTCATTTCCAAATAATATTTTTTATGTACACATATTAAATTATGTCTTTTTTACAGTTTTGGAAGTCCATCAGTCATAGGAAGAATGATTTCAAACCTAGTTGGATACATCAATAATCCATTCCAAGTAGAAGAGGTAATACTAGTTTTTAATACTTCCCAACAAATTTAAATATTTCTTTACAGTACTACCTCAATAATTTTAATTCCCACTTATCAAAATATTAGAAAAACTTAGCTTGGGGTGTTTCAAATTCCATCACACGAAAAGGAAGCACGTCTATATCACTATCACTTTTGAAGGTCCTAAAATTAACTATCTATCAGGAAAACAATGGATGAGGGAAAAAGAAAAAAAAATCTACATTCATACAAAAATGTTAAATATTCTAAAAAAGATACACAGGTATTTCACATATTAAGTGAAAGTGTTTAAATAAAAATGCCACATTTAAGTTTTTCAATGAGATTTTTTCCACTTTTTGACAATTTTTAATCTTTCTTAGAGAATGCATTACTAAAAATCCAAAAAAACGCGCGGCTCGCAAAAACTCAGAAGCAAGCCCCGGTACGATCAAGGGAGTTATATGGTGTGATAGATCTCTACCCCCTCCAGGATGACGGTTCCCGTTTTTTTCCTAAAGAGCATGCTTTTGAAGATATAAGGGCTTGAAGTGTCGCACTCTTGAAATTTCTAGAACAGTCTTCCGGAAAGTTCTAGAAGGTTCCATAGAGCTCTAGAAAGTTCTGGAAGGAGTGGCGGAGTATGTGGTGGAATGGTCGGGTATAGGGAATCGGGAACATCCTTGTGGAACATTCCAGAACACTCTCGAATGTTGTCCTGAGCGAAACCGGGTAAACCAGCCAGTGTGAAATAAAATGCGTCCAAAAATATCTAATTAAGTGTATTACGAGTAGGTATAGTGTCAATGATTGATATTTAGATATGTTTTTAGATTTTCATGGCCAAAAGTATTTTCGTTTTTTATTTTTGGGGTGTTATGCCGTGTTGCGCTACCTCCTCCTTTAGCCAATGTTTCGGACAGCGTTACAGTGTCCATCATCATATATGCCCTGATGAAGCTGTAAAGCTGTCCGAAATGTTGGCTAAAGGAGGAGATAGCGCAACACGGCATAACACCTCAAAACTAAATAAGATTGATATTTAGTTTATATTTCCAATAGATTTTAAGAGCTCTTGGCGTACATGGGATTACATATCAGGGTCGTTGCGGATGCCAAATTTAAATGCCAGTATGTAGGAGTGTAGCTGTGAACAGCAGGCCATGAATTTTAATAAAAATAAATCATTTTTAAATATTATTTTTATAAATTAAAAACATTACACCTTGAAAGGATATTTAAATGAGTTGGCGAAAATCTTGAGAAAAAAAAAAAAAAAAATTATTAAAAAAAAAAATCTTGCTCAAAGAATAGCGAGATAACTCGCTATTTTTCTATGGCCGGCCTGCTGGGCACGGCCAAGAATGTGAGAAATCTCGCTCTTGGCACAGAAACGGTTAAATGTATACAAGTAAATGATATACCTACATTATAATTGAATATTTATAAATTTAGTTTTATTTTTTTAAATCAATTCTTTGACTTTTATCAAACAAAATTATCATGGTTAGAAAATAGTAAGCTGTTTTTTAAATTAAATCGTTTTTTAGAAAAAAATATGGCTGTCAATAAAAAAAGTAATAATATTTATTGTATCCAACCCTAACTAAGTTTATAAAAAAAGATTGTATATCCGATACATACCTGCACCATCTTTTATTTTCTTCAACTGGTTTTCATTATTTGCGCTTTTGAACAAACGAAACTCCTGTGGGTGCATTGATTTCAGATGATTTTTCAAGGAAGTACTAGTACGTCCGTTCCACGAGTAACTTTTAGTAAATATTTTACACTCGAACTTCTCCGGATCATTTTTGTATAATGTTAAGTCCAGATACTGGTTTTTAGTGGTGGCGGCCTCAGCGTAGGGAGTATGGCGAACCCATCACTCAGGGAGTGGAACACAAACCTGCAATAGCCATCCCAAGCCAAGGTGTGAGCTACCATGTTCAGGCTGAATATCCTGGGGAACAGTGTCACGAATGGTGCCTCCGAGAAACAAGGTCGCATCTCGGAGTATTTAGACCTTACTCCAGCATTCGGGGCTCTGCTGGAGTGGACCCTCTACTTTCCTGGTAACTCGTGGAACAAAAAAAAATTTGGACCATTCGAAAAGTAGGGGCCTCTTGAGAACCTACGAGTGCTGAGGTCACCTCTGTGGACTTCCTTCCTGGGGCCTGTAGGAGGAACCAAGAAGAGAAGCCGTGGAAAGGAGAGCTGAGGCCACCTCCATGAACTCTTCCCTTGTGGGGCCTTCAGGGAACCAAGGAGAAGGACACTCTTCCAGTGCGGGGCCTTTGAGGAACCAAAGAGGAGTAAAGTGGAGAGATGATGTTCTCTTCCTATGTGGGGCCTTCAGGGAACCATGTAGGAGTGAAAAGGAGAAATGAAGCCTAAAAATCTCTGTGAACTCTTCCCCTGTGGGGCCTTTGGGGAACCACGGAGGAGTGAAGAGGAGGTATAAAGTCCTCTTCCCTCCTGAGGCCCTCGGGGAACCAAGGTGGAGTGGACTCTTCCCTTGTGGGACCTTTAGGGAACCAAGGGGAGGTGGACTCTCCGTCGTGGAGTCTTCGGGGAACTAAGGAGTGGAGAGGAGAGATGAAGCCCTCTTCCCTCACGGGGCCTTCAGGGAACCAAGGAGGAGTGAAGAGGGTAAATGAGACCTGGGAAGACACATTGTCGAACCAGAAGATACAGCTTCATTTCCAATGACAACCCTGGTGAACTTTATAAAAGGGACTGGGTTACTGTCAAAGGAATGAGGTAAAATGGGAGAGAGCACATTGGGCCTACGGCCTAAGTGCTCCCGGGAACTATATATGTATATGTAAACAGTCTCCGCTCTTAAAAAATGAAAAAAAAAAGTAGAGACGGCATTTTTATTTACTTTACTTTTTCACTTGATATTTACATAGCAAAATTTATCATCCATGCAAAAAACTTGGATAAACACAGAAAACGAACAGTATAATTGATTCACAATGGGATTCACACGTCGATAACTAAAACAAAACCTGTAGGATCTTGTCACCAATGTGTGCCTTCCAATCGGTAAGTTAACCAACGAACTTAGCAAACACGCGTGAGGCACGCGTCACTCTGGCCCCGCCCATTTTCTTTACATTTCGTTACTTGTTGCAGTTATGAATCCGCATCCGCAAAAACTCCGCATTAACTGATGCGGATGTCTGAATTAATGCGAATGTTCCGCATTTGCAGATGCGGATGCGAATATCCGCAACACCCCTGTTACATATGTATAAATATGTTTAATTTTGAACAATAATGATTTCAGCTCAAGAGTCTTGTTAGTTCTATTGAAGTAAAGCTGGAAGAAAAGAGCTTGTTGCTAATCAAAGCTGAAGAGCGAGCGGAGAACAACATTGTCTGGATGAAGAACAATTACTTGGAGGTGTCCAGATTCATCGACATGGTGCGAAAGCAATACAACTTGCACTGAAGGACAACTAAGACTGCCTAAGATAACTACTTGATATTCCATACAAATTTATGTGAATAGTTTGTACCTAGTTTAAGTTATAGAATCTGAATCTCCATTGAAAGATAACTATTATTTCGTAAGAAGCTTTGTACTGCTATGTATGTATGTGTTTTGTCAGCCGGTACAAGTAATGCTAATGAAGCCAAAAATGTGTTTTTAAAATATAAATATAAAACACGGATATGATATCTGTGCGCACTATTAAGCCATTAATAATTTTAAGCAACATGAAATTTTATATTTATTTCTTATTTTAATTATTTTTCTTTTAACATCGAAAATCATACGATTATCAAATTCCTCAGACACTCGTGTGAGCTGTGTATTTTATTTAAGTTTCTTAAAGTAGTGCTAACAGGTATTATATTCCTGTGTTATTTTTTAGTCATGGTTTATAAAATATATTATTCAAAATTTATTGTTTAAAATGCGATGATCAGTACCTACTTCAAATGTTTGAAATTATTAAGCCCTTCTCCAGAGGAATATGAAAATATCCAATACTGATGTTTCGTATTCACATCACAAACAACTTGTCGCACACTGTCCGTACCTTGTTTTGTCTTGCAAATTCTTACTTCTTACCGCCACTTCTCGTCTCTTCTATTCAATATATTATATTTTAGTCTCTATTTGGTTATTTATAACTTCCATTGCATTTTCTCAGCCCATCTAGTCTCTTCTTGGATCTACTTGCCTCTTCTTACATCTTCTCGCCCTTGGCTCATCTTTGTCTCACTCTTTTTTCCGAGTTGTAACAGCTTCTGACGTAATCCACTTTGTTCTTCCAGAATCTTCTAACCAAGAAATTAAAAAATAGAATAACTTCTCTATACACAATTTCCGTGCATGAACAAAGAAAACTCCTCTAAAATGTAATGAATAAAAACCCACTGAAAAAAAAAACATAAACAATTACGAAAAAGATAAAAAATGTGCTTTCTAAGTGGCATTATTTAGGTTGTTGTGATATTGCTATCCGAATTCAGTGCTCTGAAATATTATGTTAACATAAACAATCTTCACTAACTAAAATATTTTTTTAAAAGTGTATTCACTTTGTCACGGGATCATGTCTTGTGAGTATCTCATTGATGTGCTTTCTTTATCAAATCACTTATGTTCACTCAAATTCACTTACAAACTTTGTCATTTTTACCACTTTTGCAACAATGCACAACCAAATTTCATATCAAATTATGAAGCTGCAACTAAAACACATCTTTTGACACATTTTCAATGAGTTTTAAGAATTACTTATATTTTTTAATTGCTCCGCCGTAACGACTTTAACCTACTGGTCGCATGAGACTGGCATCACCGACGAGCTTATAAAAGTTACCAAGATACTTGAATCCTCGAGAATGGAATACTTGATAATCCAATGGGTTTTTGTATTATACATATTTTTGTATGTCACATCAACAAGTTTGTTTCAAATTCAAGTGACGATTTACTAACTAAACATACATATTACATTATTGAATATGTACCTAGATGGTATAACTATATGATTTTTTTCTCTAATTATATTATTTGGTCTGAATCTATCATGTTGTTGAGTACTGATCGCAATGTTGTAAGTGAAGAATAATGATTTGGATATCAAATTGTAGAAATAACTGCCATAAGTTACCATAACTAGTTAATTTGTGTATTTTTTACTATCGTAAGGAAGCAGGTGTACTCTAGCCTACGTTTAAGAAAACTCAAATAAGGCAAAATTGTATTTATAATTATTTTGATTCTCAAGCTTCGTTAACAGGATGAAAAATTGTTAATTATTATTTTCATAATATATTAACTTCTCCTATTATTTTAATTTTAGTAATAAAATCCTTTGTGGACTTCAGTTTGGCCAGTTGGCCAAATGAAAGAATTATTGTGATATATGTTTTTAAAACAAGTGTTTAACTTTTCTGGAAAAATATACGATTAAATTTATGTAATAATTTTAAGTTCCTTTCAATAGTTTAACTCAATGATTTTGAAATATAAGAGAAGTGCTATCCGCAGTTTTTACTGGGTGGGACTGTGTTTCCTGGCATCGCTGATATTGTTTACCAATACTACTGCACACCTTAAAAAAATCAACTAAATTAACGAATTCTTTCCGTATTCAAACTGTGCCCATTATGTAGTAGTCTGCTGACGGTCGGGCAGCCATCATAGCATATCTCTTGTATTTCAATATCTTTGGTTTAACTGCATAAATATGTAGTATTTTTTTCTTATCTATTCATTCTTTAATTTCACTTTTTGTTTTTTTTTTAACAATTTTTTTTAATATGTCATTGGTTATAAAATGTTCAGAGTGGAAGAATCTTTACTACACCGACTGATAAATACTTATTTCATGCATTTTCATATAAAAATAAATATTAGTTTTATATGTGTGTTGTATGTATATTGGATGTGCAGTGCATTTCGGGCTTAAATTGCTAAATTATTCATTATTATGGCACACTAATCTGCTACTACATTGTTAATGATTGTCAGTAGTAGTAGTTGTCAAAAGCTATAAGTAGAAATATTTAAACCATAAAATGCACTCACACTGAATTATGCTGGGCAGGGGAAGTTTATGACTATTTTTAGAGTTAAGAAAATTATTTTTTAAGAAAACAAATCTAAATACTAAAGCGACTTTTTTATATCTCAGCCACATAAATATTTATTATGTAACAATTTCATTTATTTTATTATTTCATAACCACTGGAGCGCTTTTTGCCATAATACGGCACTAATTAAAATACCTCGGATTGCTTTGCTGCCAATTTTGGCAAATTTTCCCTTATTTGCAAGTAATTATGTAGAAATTTACGATTTTATAATGTTTTTTTTTATAAATCCTACAAATATGTGATAATCGACGAAAGATAGGTGAATTCATTGGCTGTATAGAACTATAATCAGTTTGTATGTCTCCATATTAAAATTCGGATGTGTGATTTTTTTTATGTGGGCGGAAAATATTCAAAATGTACACCAAAAAATCTCGAGAAATCGGAGAAAAAAGTTTTAAATTGCGCTGTCGCTCCAGTGGATAATATGTCTAAGTCCAATTTTTGTCTAAAATATTGTGCTTTTGATTGTATATTTATTAAAATATTTAAATATTCCCGGAATATTCACTTACTAAAGTAACACTGCAAAATTTTGTAACAGTCAAGTATTAACTAAGAATATCCTCATATTTACCGAATTATTATTTGCTTAAGTAGTATGTATAAGTTTTTTTTTTATTTGCTTATTTTTGTTTGATGGGAAAATAATTCACCGACTCTAGATATTTTCATATCAGAGGGTTCGGCTCTGTGGAATTCCTAATTGAGCCTATAAATCCTACTGATCCCTCAATATAAATATTTAAAAAATCTTTTGTAATCCTACATGTATTTAAAATTACCGATTTTTGCATTTTTATTTATAAATTCTTTGACAAATCTAATACGCCTAAATTTTGAATCAGAGACCTAGGTATAATGCCAGTAGCCGAAATAACAAATCGTAATATTTTTATAGTCCGAGAATGCCAAATTCTTATAAAAGTTTTTTAATTAATATTTTTTTTAACATTGCCAAAACTTTATATTACAAAATTTTTAAAATCTGAAACGTCTTCTGCTTCCAGTACTGTGTTGAGGAACCAGAATTGATATTGATTTTTTTAATCTTGAAAAACTTCTAATTTATGTAAACTAAAACCTTTAGCTTGACAGATTCTCAAATGTTGATTATTATTGGCCATAAATTTTATCACTTAGTATTTTATTTAGGGTAAAATAAGACCGTCTTTTTAAGGGAATTAAGAGTTCTGGTCTCGTTATTTTTTAAATTTAATAATTTATTTCAATTAATTAAATATATCTTAAAATAACAATTAAATGATTTAATTACATTATTCTGATAGATTTAAAATTGTGTCTTCATGCGGTATATTTTTTAGTTCCCTGTGATTGCTACAAGTATTATTTAGAAAGAAACGTTGTTTCTTTTATAAAAGCACATATATGTATATGTATTTCTTACACATGAAATGTTATCTCATTTCCAAATGTAGATTTCTAATCTATATTTTTTCCTATTTGACAACAATAAGCTTATTTGGTTTTCTCAAAATATAATTATTAGGTATATTTGCATCATTGACGTTGGTTTCAAAATATTTAGTTATTCCGACTTTAATTAAATCTGTTTTCCACATTTCTACCATGTAAGTGAATACTTAAAACAAATAAAAATATTTTTTTGGATAAACTTGCAAGACTTTCAGTTTCCATAAAACAATTGTGTACGTATCTCAAATGATTTATTTTTTTTACATTAACTCCACACAGGAGGCCCTGAGGAAAATAATTCCCCTCAGGGCCTGTGTCATCTTTGGGAGGAGGGTATTTTTAGGAAAGGAAGGAGAGGAAGCTCTGGGAATGAAAAGGGTAATAGAGGTGGGTAGGAATCTGGGGGTCAGTGTGTCCAGGAGTGACGGTGTATGAATCCATCACTCCCACTGCAGTGCAAGGCGATGTTCCGAGAGAGAACGAGATGTTAAAGTGACTCCCTCAACAACTCTCTCCCGATCCGGCCTGCCTTGCAGCTGATGGAAAGACGCATCCGCCGCCAAGACCCGGACAAACTTCACTACATGAACCCTGGCTGCCCACAAACCTCACCAGATGAACACCAAACGTAGGGAACCATTTGGGGTGACCAGAGGTGTTGCTTATCCAATAAATGGTTCCCGGGGCGGCGGTACCCATACCAGCCTCCCAAATTGTAATTGTGTTCTAATCTAGTTCAAGAAAAACACCAAAAAGGTTTTATTATTTTCATTATTGCAGCCTTACTAATAAACATGTTTTAAATTTTGTACAACTGACACAAAAACCATTTATGAAACAAACACTGTTTAGGTCCTAACTTTTATACACAATTCCTTGGTACACTTGACATTATAATATTATAAATACAAACATTTTAATATTACATTAATTCATTGATTAGATGTGCAAAAGTATTTGTTGTAGTGGTAAAATTAAAAAAAAAATAGCTTAAGGTAAAAAAAAGGCTTTGGGGACTTTGTGCTTTGAGTACTTGTAATATTCATGTTATCTATCAAAGAATCTAAGCTCATATAAAACAATCAAATACTTTGGTCCTTAAAATTCAGTTATTAGCAAAAATCACACACTTAATTTAAAGTAAACTTAATTCATTGCTACGTACACACTCCCAACAATAATAAGTTTAATTTTCAGTGTGTAAAGCTTTGTACAGATGTTAGCAACCAACATGAAATGCAACAAAGATTAAAACCATCCAACGTGCATCTACTGGGCGTTTTATGCTCAACTATTTTGTGCGCACCCATTCCCAAGGATGTAAAAAAATAATCGATTAAAAATCGATTTTTCTGCAACATAAATCGATTTTATTAAACGATTTTAATTTTCTAAAAAATCGATTAATTAGTAATCGATTTTTTTTTCACTGCAGATTTTTTCATTTGCAGCCCAGCTACGCTTAGTCATTACTCTGGAATCCGGAGCACGAACCTCTATGATGTTTATAAAGAAAACATGACATTAACGCCATCTGTGCTTCTATGATGACATTTCTTTTGTGCTTTGAAAGCAGTTTAGTTGAAGTTTCTAATCAAACTTGTCACTAGATGAAGTCAACAGAGTCAAAGAACAATTTGTAATTTGTGTTGATTATTTAAAAAAAACTTTTAATTTCGGTTGATTATTTTAAAACTTATAATTTCTGTTGAATATTTTTTAATTAATAAAACTGTGATTAAGAGGAATATCAACGCTAGAAATATTTTGAATCTTATGCCTGCAAAATTTTAAAATCGAGCTTCTTTTAGCACGAGGCTAGTAAGCGAAAAAGTGGTTTTTTTATTTATTTTGTGCATAATTTTATAAGAACGAAAAGAAGTTAGAACATGGAAGACCTCAAAAATAGTCTAAGCCATAAAGGGGTATTTTTTAAAAATTGTTTCTTGTATTACTTCATAGTTAAGTCATGAAAAACATTTTTTTTGGTGGTTTACGCTTATATTTTTTGTTCCGTAAATAATAATTTTATTGTAATTCCAATACATAGAAAGGCTAGTAAAAGCTTTGATTTATCCGTAGCACATTTTTTTATGTTCATACTGTAAGCTGATTCGTCGTAAAGGATAATCAAAATAGTATCTAAATAGGATTTCACGTATATATATTCATCTTAAAGATATTTTACGCGCTTATTTTAATTTTCATAAATTTGGGGAAAATCGATTATTATAACAAATTTTCAAGAAAAATCTATTATTTATAAATCGATTGTTTATGCTTAGAAAAAGAATCGATTATTTATGTAAAAGTCACATCCCTAAGCCAAAGCAACAAAATTTCCCTCCTAGTCAAATTACAAAATAAAGGCTGTAACACTCATCAGTCCACCTAATTTCCTCAGTTTTATTTTGAAATTCCATGTTACAAGCTCGCTGCCACTGCGAACAACCGATCAAGAGCTTTGCTCTGCGCATACTGCAAATCTTTTGTGTTTGTCCAAAAAACTACCAATCGACAGATCGCATCGCTCCACCTGCTAATGCTCATCGCATGTCATAGTACACACTATTGTAATTTGTTGCAAACTCTTTTGCATTGCTTGTTGTGTTGCTAGTATCTGAACGCTTCTTAAAAAATATATTAAAATTAAAAAATGCACATTGACGTATATAACTGTAGTTATTGATTTCATTGTCTGCAAGCTTATGTAGTAAGAGTATATCACAAAATGAATATTTACAATTATGCAGGTTTTTAACAAAATGTCAGCAATAAAAACCAATTTTTATTGCTTATAATATGTAAGTACCTAGCAAATTACTAACTCGAATCATTATTAACTATTAACCTACAATTAACTTCTTGTATTTATTATAATCGAATTTGGCTGTTATAAGGCTATAATTCTCGTACATCAAATGGAATGGTGTGAATTTTTGCATTGAATGATGATTAACATCACAGTTGAAGTTCAAGTGGCTCTAAGCGTTATTTGAAGCTGTCAAGATTTAGTAAAAATTAGGGTTTATCGCCAGAGAAACTTCGGAACTCAATAGTCTGGGTTAAAAAAACTTATTGCACTTATTTTGAGGGTTAGGTACATTGTATTTGCAAATACGAGGATCCTAATGAGGGGTTTTAATTTAAAAGTCCTGTAGATGGTCCACAATTTCCCTCCCTACTAGTATAGGCAGTATTAACCTTTCTCCAGCCTTAGGTTTTATTTAGCTCAGGTTATGATACCAATATTATCTGCAGAAACAAGTGTTCTGGCACCTGTTTGAAAGGAATTCCACCTTTCTTATTGACCTACTTCTTTAAAAATAACAATTTGGCTTATGGCTACCATTCACAATGACTAGGTATACATATATGTAATTATGTTACTTGTAGTAAAGTATTACTCATTTGATCAAAAATAACCTACAATTATATAAAAATGATCTGTGTCGAAAATTTTATATCCCCAAGGACAAAACAATAAATGTAAGTTGAAGCAGCTGGACGGCGCCACTTGAACGGGTCAGAAAAAACCTAGTGTCCTCTCTGCGCAAATTACGAATTTAATTCCACCCAAACTAATAGAGTATCTCACAATTGTACTTACAGCAGCGGTAATGGGTTGCTCATGCTCATAACTGTGTTAAATGGTGTGCAGTTCTCATAAATATCAGACTTTGCACGAGGGTACTTTTCTCCATTCTTTGTGATTAAAACGAAATATATAAACAAACTTCATTTGGAAGATGATATTATATCGTCGGCAGAAAGGCTAATTGACGTACCAAGCAAATCCTCTACTTTCGGGAAAGTCGAAAAAACAAAAAAAAAATTCAGAAATTAGTAATGGTAACCCCTATCTCGTTGATTTTTACAATGAACAACAGAATAATGTTTATGTTTCTACCAATATAATTAGATCTATGTAATTATTTAAAAAAATGATGATTTTGGTTACATCCATTCTTTTTTGTGAAAATTTTACGACTGCTTGGCTGTAACCAACAATATCTAGTATGAGAAGCTCGGTGTGCGATTAATTTACGGAAAGGCAAAAGGGCGTAACCTCTTTTGTGTTATTTGTAGCTCCTAAAACCATGGTGTAACCCTCTTCGAAGGGAATCAGACTTATAATTAGTTGATGTAACCAAATTTAAATAAAAAAAATATTTTTATAATGGGAGGTACGGCGAATTATTCTTTTAACAACCGTTTTTTTCACATCGAAGGCAATAAGTTGACCGCTTGCAACTGACATTTTTTCAGAAATAGAGTTATGCACTTCATTTTTTTTTTTTTTAAGCTCTATAAATAACGTCGTCATTATATCTTTATATATCATAACTTTTTTTAAATGCATCACTTATTTTTTTTAAATAGTTATAGAATAGAAGTTTTTAAAAACATAATTAAGTAAAAATAATAAAAAAAACATAAGAAAAATTTTAAAAAAACATATCTAAAAAAAATTTTTTAAAATTGAAAGATTGTATACCAAAAATGTCCAGGCTGGTGGCCGGCCGATCAAAGAACTCTTCAATGGAGTGTGATCTAGACAACAGTAATTCGTTGGTTTCATTCATGTATTTGATTTAGTCGTTGCTAGCGGGGCACGCAAAAGCACTGTGGAATGGACGGGTTTCGGAAGATTCCGTCGTTTTCCAGGCTTCCGGTCGGCAGACCTGCTTTTTTCTCATTTACTAATTGACCCCTATCGTATGAGACCATTCTCAATGACCATGAGCACAAATATTCACCCACGAATTTACGTCTTTACGTTCACCCTGCATGGGAATGGGTACTGCCCCATGGCAGGAATAGGTATCGCCGCCCCGGGAACCTTTATTGGATAACCAACACCTCTGCCATAGGTCACCCCAAGTGGTTTGCTACGTTTGGTGATTTAGCAGGGTGCCCGGGTTCATGGGGTGAGGTTTGTCTAGGTCTTGGAGGCGGATGACCAGGACATACTGAACCCCCGATTCCTACCCACCCCTTAAACTCTTTTCCTTCCCAGAACTCTCCTCTCCTTCCTTTCCTAAAAAAAACCCTCCACACAGCATCCCCAAAGATGACATAGGCCTTGAGGGAAATTATTTTCCTCAGGGCCTCCTGTGTGGAGCTCAAGTAAAAAAAAAAAAAAAACGGTCGGATGCGCACTGAACGCCGAAGCCGGATGCAATAACACGATGTTTGAGCGTGACGCATTTTCGATTAAAACAGTGTAACGTTCTCCACAAAATAAAAGTCTTCAAATCTGTGGTAGTATTTAACTCTTAATAAAGTTTTTAAACTTACAAAATGACGTTACTAAAAACTTTTGATACGGCACAACTTATAGGATTAATGTAACCAAATAAAACTTAAAATTTAGTCAGCCGTTTACCGTAAGCGAAAATATTTCCTAAAATACGGAAAGGCTATTTGACGTAACCATATAATTTTTCATAGTAAATAAAAACTAAAACATTGGATACGCCCGGGTTAAAGGGAGTAACCCGCATTTTATTAAGAAAACGTCGGATTTTCCATCACTTACATCAATTTTTGGTCGAACTTCCGGGAAAAACAGTAGGTATTTTAAGGGGGTAAACTTTCAAATTTTCATAATATATAAACTTCGAGTATACAGATCGACGCAGTTTTTTTTTTTCAAGTAAAATGGCATCAAAAAGTGAAAATTGACAAAATGTTGGTTACGTCAATTAGCCTTTCTGCCGTCGATATGATCCTACTCTTTGCCTCGAAGATGGAGTCAATAAATTAGTTGAAAAGCATGCCCGTCGCATTAATTTGTATTACTTGGGTACAATGTTTATTTCTGTTAGTAACCTACTATCAAATTTTTTAATTTTATTTATTGATGTCGCGACCCCCATTTTGAAAACTACTAATCTCAAAGACCGACCTCTTATCAGGTAGAATAAAGAATTACGCAATTCAGACTCACGGCCAATCTTGTGATGACTGATGGATGGTGTGCCATACCAGTCCAGAACCAACCGGAGGATGACCAGACGGTAAAATGACATGGAAGAACATAGATCGTCCTCCGACTAGACCTAAAAATAGCTTCCAATTCTTTTTTAAGCCAAAATTGTAAGGATTACGGAAGCCTTTTCCTAGTTTTTTAATCTCCGTCTGATTGATGTGGGACTCGATACTTGTCTCCCCTTTAGAAATCAACTTACCGTGCCAAGTGACTAAGGCGCCTAATGCGAAAAACACAGCTACATTGATCAAAGCCATGAAGATAACTGCTCTCCTCATGGCAGGATTGGCAGATATTTTTTGAGCAAACGTTATATCCGGTACAGGAAGATCGTGTTCTCTTGGCAATATAAATGTATCATACTCCGGGACTACGACCGGCACAAAACCGCCTGAGTTATTGACCCGAACCGGATGCCCTATCAAGGTGGGTTCATTGTCTGATGGGATTGCAGAAGTATCGCCTATCCAGAGAACCACGTAACCGATGTCCACGCCAGCAGAAATAATGAAGATAACTCCTATTAGAGTATACACCATGTACAAGTAGAAGTGTCTTCGGTTGAAGTGCCCCACGCAGTTGTTCAGCCAAGGACAGTGGTGGTCCATACACAATATGCAAGTATTGCAGACGGAGCAGTGGTGCGATCGCGGCGGCTTCGGAGTGATGCACTTTCTGCAAATGCTGGCAGCCTCGGATATAAGTGAAGCCTGCAAAAAAAACCAATACATACAATAATTGAATAAAAATAATGCATATCGACGCTGGAAAGGAAAAATGGCTAAAGCTCCGTATAGCTGTGACATTAAAGATGAACCAACACGATAAGCTATATTGTTTGTGCTTATTTGTGGAGAGGAGTTTCCAACATGTTCTGGGAAACTCTAGAAAACTTGATTCGACGAACACAAACACAAACAATGCAACTTTAGCCATTTTTTCCTTTCCAGCGTCGTTATCCATACCAGATTATTTTTGTGCCAGTATCAAAAGTCAAATCAAATAAGGAAACATTGCTAAACTTCCCTTTTGAACTATGTACAAGAAAAATTAAGAAGAAAGAAATGAATCGAACAATAAACTAAGTTCTTGGAGTAGTCGTGTATATATATATATATATATACGTATACCTAAAAGAGAATTAAATAATTATCTCCAAGGAGACCTTCATCATCATTCCACGAGTTAAGCTAACACAAGGCTTCTGTTTTTATAAATATTAAGTGAATGTGTCATCATATGATAACTTCTGTTGCTATAAATAAAACTATTATTACAAAATGTCGGTCACAAATCAATTTATTGAAAATTATTAATTACCTCTGGTGGATTTCCGGGATGTGTAACAACCGCTTTGTAGTAGTGGAAGATGACGTTGATTAGCAGCCAGTGTCCAACTATCATCAGCATCACCGTTGTGGGCGGACTTCTTTCCCACCAATAAGGGAGGCCGAGCCAGTAAGCTATACTCACTACTGCCAAGGTCAACATTGAGACGGCCACAATGAAAAACTAAAAAAAAAAAATTCATATTTAATAATAATACTAATTATTGAATAAATGTAACGACGTTTTCGTGATAAAATCACTCCAAGGGTACTTTATAACTTTAACCTATGACTTCTAACTAATAACCATATATAATATAGGTGTAGCAATAATACTGCAAGAATAATAATTCGCACTGCTCTGCTCAAAATATATCTGCACTGCTCCAACATGTGATTTGCCATTATAAATATAATCTGTCTCGTTTATGTCATAGTTTTGACGAACCAGGCCGTCCCGATACCGCCCCATGATGTCTCCATACTAAAAAGGTAAAACATAGGTAAAACAAAGTTTTGTGCACAACGAAATATGCACAACTATTTTGAACTTGCGTGGGAGTCTTGTACTAAAAGATAACTCAAATAATAACCTGGCGGGAATTATGACTGGAGCACATTTTCGTATAAACATGACTGATGTCGTTGGAACCACCTCCGCTAATAACTTACAACTAAGATTTATTACTAACGACAACAAAGATTTATAACGAGCAATTTATAACTAAGATTTATAGCTAGCAACTAAGTACTGTGATTAATCCATATTATTATATGGTTAATTAATTTTAAATTTTGTAAGTGCCAAAGAATCTTATATTTAGGTGGTAATTTTCGCTTTCTGCACTGAGTTATCATTACATAATGTTATGAATGTGTGGAATTTCTTAGCTGAATTCTGAAATGTACATGAAGTGCTCTCACAGTAATCCGCCGCTCAGCAGAAAGCATAAATCAAGCTATATAATTGGCCAATATTCGATTATCAAATTTAGTAGTCCATTGTACACTGACGAGTTGGGTTATCTTACACAATCAGTTACTACACTAGCTTTTTCAATTACTATATTAGCTTTTTCAATTACTATACTAGCTTTTACCAGTCACCGCTGTCACCAGGGTACATTATTGTTGCCTTAGTTAGTTGCATTATTTTGGTTAGTCCTCTGTATATTATAGGAACCATAGCATGTATTTCTGTTTGTTTCATTTAGCTACAATTTTTTTTTTTAATAAGTTTGGGATCTTTTCGCAAGCGTAAACATGACAACTTAATTTTAAACCAGTACAAGTAAAAATTTCTGAAACCGTTTTTACAAAATACCATACTTTGTATGTATGCAGTCCGCCGCTTTGGCTAATTGGACACTTGCCCAATTTTTGGGGTGGCGGATTAGTGAGAGAGAACTGTATATAACTTTTACATGAACAATAATGAACATAATGAATGAACATAAAAAAATTGTATAAATAATAATATTCATAACTACATCGCCAAGAAAAGTGCGGTAAGTCAAAAAAGTTAATTTTACAGGGGAGTGAAAATAAATGAATGAGTGATGAACAAGGGCTCCCAGCGAAAAGAGATACTAGCGACATCTTGCGGAGATAGAGTGATCTAACTTAAATACTGCTTTTATGGGTATAGATGATTGCAATCACTTTTCGAAGGGATGTGCGATATGTATTATACGCTCGGTTTGTAAATAATATACTTAAGTACACCACATACCTTCCCGAGGGCGCCAGCAAAGTTATCAACGAACCAAAATATTGGTTCAAGAGCCACATCAGTTGCGTAGTTTGCATTCATGTGATGGTTGTATGTCAGGGAATCAATCATCAGTCTCCATTCGCTCAAAGCCCGTAACCCTTTACGTCTGCAAACATAATCACAAGGTGCATTAGATAATTCTGAAAATGAAACAGTGTTGCAAAACTGTGACGAGCCATATTATTACATAGGCTCTCAGTTCACGCAGTGCTGTAATTGTCACGAAACATCAAAAGCTCTTGAGTCACATTGCGCTATAACACTCGGTTACATGGCATAAGTAGTTTTAGAAAGAGAGAATGCCAAGCTATTTCTTTGCATTTAAAAGTTTACAAATACAGGTCCAAAAATCTGAAATAGGCCACTTGCATCACATTTAAAAAAAAAAAATCCGGTTTAGGCAAATATTCTAAGACATTCCGTATTTTTTTATTTTTTTTATTCGTATTTTTGAAACCCTGGCGATTTTTTGAAAATTTCAATCCGAAAAATCAGACCATTTTTTATAAACCGGAAAGACGGGACATAATTTTATAGGTGCGAAAAAACGATAATTACATACCCGAAAATCATTTAAAAAAAAAATAACATTTTCCACACGAATGACACAGGAGAAAAACGAGGCATACCAAAAATATTAAAACTCATAAATATTTTTTTCCTTGATCCATCTTATTGATCATAAATCATTATAATGTTCAACGTCTATATTACTAAATCAAATGTAATATATTTGTACTTGTAAATTATAATAATAATAAGAATATTATAAAATTTGATTTTGTTAAAATCTGCACCATTATCATTATACCTCTAAAACGCGTACGGACAACGTAAAATGTACGGGGTTCTCTTCAAAACATCTGTCAAAAAATCAAACCAAATGATACGTTCGCAGAGAACAAACAATAAATCTGGTGAATGTTAAATGCCAAATTCAAAAATTCGCCTGAAATCAAAGTGATGCCATATAAAAAAAAATAAATCAGTGTGGAATTTTATAAAATTAATAGAAACATTTTCGGAGACGGGACATTTTCATGTAGTGACGTCACGAGCCCAAATAATGGATTTATTTATTTAAAAATAAATAAAAACTGTACATTTCTAAAAAAATTTACTAACGTTTTCGTAATCTTAGTAAAAAAATCTATCCACACGATTTTTTCCAAGTCGTTATAAAGTCCATGCAAGTGGCCTATTGAATGCCCGGCAGGAATATTTAAAAATAAATCTCTAATCTAAGATTTTGTAATTAACACGGTATTAAATTGTCTATACCCGAGGTGTTTACAAGTTTCAAAATAATAGTAATTATTTATTTTGAGTGCAATCTGCTATTAGTTTAAACAGAAATTAAAATGGTAGGTATTGTTACACGACTTTATTCGGGGAATACAAGTCATGAGAGAGTGTTATGTACATGCGATTACGCTCTAGGAACATGCAGAAATTGTATACATATAATTTAGTGGCGGCTGCCTCTAGAAAATGATAATGATGCCAAAAAATGTAAGACGTGGCAATAAAATATTATTTACTCACCTCAAACTTCTTGGAAACATGAAAAATCTCCACTTGAACTTCATGGTCTTAGTTTTTCCTACTTCTCGACTTTCAAAGAAGTGCCGATAATACACCTGCAGAAGTTGTCAGTTGGCGGCCTTTGGATTAGCTCTAATTTCTGAAAGAATTCTATGATCTGACATATACAATATGCATACAAATGACAGACCGACATGGTAAAAATACATAAGAATTATGAATTTACAAAACCAAAGCAAATATCTTTTACGTATCATATCGCCCCTATTCAAGCAAAAGTAATCAATATGAAAAATGATTGAGTTATGAAATATCGCAGTTTCAGTAAGGAAGGAAAAACTTTTTAGGTATGTTTTTAATATATTATTGTAGAAGAATATAACAATAATAATCTAAATGAAATTATGAAAGAGAACAAGACACAGCAAAACAGAAAAATAATATAATGTCGCAATGATTTTAATGGTTTAAGGCTGAAAATAGTGCGACTAGTCGCTTATTTCGGTCACTTATGGTAATACGTGAGTTAATGAATGAATAACTGTACTGCGATGCTGATGATCAGCCGCACGTGAGTTACTTTGCACCCCGTATGAGGAACATCGGTCTAGCTTGTCAGTATCTAAATAAGAGCCTTCAGTGTGGCGCTGATAATGTAAACTGAATGAATTATTGACACAACGGGTTACTACCGAGGTGCATCTTCGCTCTCCACTTTGGAACTCATCTAGTAATTTATACCGAGGATTGGAGTGCTTGTATGAAGTGTGTGTCGCATTGTTTCCAGTCTTTGATAAATACGATATTAATAAAAATGTCATAATTACTATACTCAGCCGACATCTCGCCGATTTTATGCAATAAACGTATTCATTGCAATATTTCCAGCCTTAAAGCATTATTTTAATTTTAGATACACTTTAAAAACAAATATGATTTTCGGTTCATTGCCTGCACTAAAATTGTGATAAATGATTGTGTTAAATCTAGCACGAAACCATTCTAAGATTCTGTAGAAATTCACTAAACAAAAGGACCCAAAATCCATGTGGTTACCCCAGTGGAAGCGAAAGAGGAAGATCAGAGTATCTATTACGGTCGATCGCTAAAAGTCTATATCAATACAATTTTAGCTAAATCCTTCATTTATCAATCGGATATTGTTAAGTTACAGATTGGACGATGCTAGAGTCCCTAGGAAAAGGTGTACTGACTGAACTGAAGAAAATTGGAAAAGAATGACAAGGAAACAAGGATGAATGAAGATGATATTTGGAATGTAGCAACATGATGATAAATAATTTAATAGCCTTAATAATATATAATGTAATAGCTTTAATACGCTATGGTTAATAATATAATAACATGACAGGTCACAATGGATAAAGGACTGAGGGGCTTGGGGATGTCTAAATCCCACAAAAACATACGTAGGCTTTGCTGACAATGCTATAAGGATAATAGTAACATTCATTGAAGTGATGAAGATGATTTCTAGGATTTAGAAATGATGGTAAATAATATAATAGCACATGACAGGACGCAAAGGACGGAGGATTGAAGGACTTAGGGATGCCTAAATCCCACAAAAATAGACAGAGGCCATATCGACAGTGCTTTAACCAGTCGAGCGACAGACCAAATAAAAACTTTTTTCTCGGATTGCTTGTGGATTTTTTGGAGCTCATTTTGAATATTTTCCGCCCACATTAAAAAAATCATACCTCCAAATTTTAATATGGAGATATACAAACTGATTATAGTTCTATATAGTCAATGAATTCATCCATCTTTTGTCGATTATCACATATTCAAAGGATTTAAAAAGATATATATTATAAAATCGTAAACTTCTACAATTACTAGGGGAATAAAAATTAGGGGAAAATTTGCCAAAATTGGCAGCAAAGCAATACGAGGTATTTTAAATAGTGTCATATTGTGGCAAAAAGTGCTCCAGTGGATAAGGATAATAGTAACATTTATTGAAGTGATTTCATATGTATATATATTATTGTTGTTAGAAGAATCATTTCATCAGATATCAATGTAATTAGAAGAATAATTTTATGTATAAAAAATAAAATATTATAGTTGTGAAATTTAGAAACATGGTAAGAGAAACGCAAAAAATAAGCCTACCAAACAAAAATAAATCAGCAACGCTAATGCAAGACAATGCACCACAAATCATCAGATGTTACGATTATTACGCATGTTAGATTGTTGTAGTCAAATGACATAATTTATAAAATTATAATTGTACTTGTTGGGTGGAACACAATGCAGTGCATCAAATAGTGCGAGGTTAAATATGGCAACAGATTTAGGCAATAAATTACATTAAAAAACGAAGTGTTTTCACAGTTTTGTGGATAAAAGATCGAATTACTATTTAGAACGGAGGGAGTTGATGGTCAAGGAAGAGATCTTAAAATTTAGAATGAAAACTGACTAAAAATACTGAGGATTGTTTACCTACTCCAAACCACTTCAAACCTATGAAATGGCAATCCAAATGAACGCGGGAGAATCACATCACTTTTAGATTATCCGATGTAAGTTGACATTCGCCGGGTCAATAGGGATACTAAAAATGTTTCGCTTACAATTAACAAGTCAATCCATGAAAGATATGGTGGTTTTCATTCAATTTTATCAAATCTAATAAACTTCAGGTCGCTTTGCGGTCTTGTGGTCTTGACAATATTTCGATATTTGACAGTGACGTTTCTTCTGACACGGATTGCCATTAGTAAAAATATTGTTCGCAAATATTCATTAAATATTTTAGAACTGGGGTAGGTAGTTAGATAATATAAGCTATGTATTATTGCGACTAAAAAATAATATTGAAAATAATTTGAAGAACTCTAGTGAAAAAACACGATTCGATCCCGCGACCTTCAGATTACGAGTCAAGAGCCTTAACCCTCGACCACGCCGGCCGGCCGTCCGATAACGAAAAAAAACACACACACACACACAAATTTTACTAGACAGATAAATGTATTATATAGGTTATCTTCAACTCACTTTTTTGTCATTTCGTGTAAAAGTAATAAAATAAAAATTCCAAAGCTTCTTTTTTATTTTAAAGAAATATTTAAACACTTTTTTTGTTAGCAAAAAATAATTTAAGGTAAGTACCAAGCGTAGATATTATTTAACTCTCGGTTCTTTCAGAAAATTATATAATGCATCCATTCTTATTTCTAAAAGAAGAAAAAAAAACACAGAGGTGATTTTTGAGAACTCATTTGTCAAAACACACAGATATTTTTCGAGAACGGTTTGTACCTGCAAATCCGTTTTTTGATATTTTTTTTAGTTTTTGAATAATTTGACCTACTTTATAAAAAAATGTCAACAAACTGTGATTGTATGAAACTATTATACGGTACCGAAACGGGCACAGGCGGGGAGAAAACTCCTCCGAAGGAAGAGGAAACGCTGGTATGGATATTACCGGTTCTGGTTTTTTTCTTGCTTCTGATTCTAATAATACAACGAATATCGTTCAACCAGTGAACATTCTGGCAACCAATCTCTTTGAGGATACTTAAAAATATGCACAATAAGTATTTTTTTAGGCAACATTTCTAACTGATCATTTGCGATTTTTATGTGTGAAACACAAACACCATTGAAACTAATCGACAATAAAAGTGATCTATTCCCGTGGAAAGTTGCCATTTCCACTGTCCTTTTCTTGTTAATGCTTGCTGTTATTACAATGGTCTCCTATTGGAAGAACACATACCTAGGAAGTTCTCAGCTCACTAAGGAGATCTTCAAGGATTACGACGAAGGCTTAGCTTAAAGAAAACTAACTTTTACTTAGTGATACACCTGAAATACGAAATATTTTAATATATAACCTTTTACTAAACCGTTGTTTCAATTATTTCATTATGTGTAAACTAAAAGCTTTAATGCTTGCACACCGTGAGTACAAATATTTTTGACGTGAAACTTCTTTAGTGCCGTTAGTGAAACGGAAATACGTCACAACTCAATTCTACACAGATACTCGGTTCTAATATAATTCGGTAAATTCAAAGGTTCTTTGCTAGCGCAGTGGGCAAGGCGTCTGACAAGTCTCAGCGGCCAGAGAGACAGACAGCAAATGGAGGTTCAAATCCTACGAAATCCGAAAAAAAATATTGTGAAATCAATATCCAATCTTCAAACCACTTTCAAATAAACAGGCAAATAAAATAAAGCGACATGTCGCGACCGCGTGTGAATTACACACTCTTGATTTTTTTTTAAATGTATAATGTATGACTATAACCAAAAAATTGTCTGATGGGTGATGAGTTCCAATTTGGGAGGCGGGTGTGGGTACTGCCGCTCCGGGAATCATTTACTGAATAACTAACACCCCTGCCGTAGATTTGTTTCAGTGGGTTGTTGTGTTTCTATAATATATACTGAGACTTGCATTTTGAATTTTGTGTAAAAAAATTACGAGTTGTTTGAAAACTGCATGTATCGGGACTGAATAAATGGAACGCGGGAGGGCGGTTCGCGGGACGGGCGAAGCGGTAGAGGGGTGAGGGAAGGCGGGAAATGTGGAGGGGGAACGCGTGAGGGGAAGGGGATACGGGAGGAGAACTCGCTAGTTACTGCATAAAAAGGGTTTTACAATAATAATTGCCTATCTGAAATCCATAATATGAATTTATGTTTTCTAAATTCTCAAATGCATTCATATAATTTCTTAAAATTGTGTTTCTCTCTCGTCCTTGGAGAAAGGTAAGCATTAAAACCGAGTTCTCAGAAATGTTTTTGGACTTTCATGGGACAACCATGTCAGAGAAATTTATTCAGTTTCCGGTATTCTTCCAATCACAGTCCTTGCTAAACATGAAATCACAAGCACCATCCTACAAATTACTCAATAATCAACTCACACTAACATCAAGCCACTTTACAATCAAGACATCCACACTCACAATACTCGAAATAGCAATTAAATCCGCATACCTCAAACACACACTACAAAATATGGGATAAAATCTCTGAACCAGACATGGGCAGATTCATTCACAGAAGTGAATAGATTCAGTCTGATTCCCCTGGCCTTTCGAAGTGATTCCTTTTATTAATTCCTTAATTCAATTTTAAAAAAAGTTTTTGGTTTCACCCCTAAAGTTTTACTAATTGTTCCACTTCACGTGATCTAATGTAAATAAACATTTAAAAAATTAAAGGTAAATATTTTGTGACAGTTGACCACATCCGATTGGCCTTATAATATCTGCAAATTCACATATTATTATCTACCTAACATCTGCGTCTAAAAGTAGGTAGGTACTTATATTCCAATAGCGTTGGTACGTACCAAAAAATAACCAACTATGTAATGAAATTGACGACTTTGCCAGCGGAGAGGAACGAATGAACTGCACGGGCCGATTCGCGGCGGGCATTGAAGAATGAATTAGTAACTTTTGACTAGTGTCTGCAGCGACTCGCTAGCGGCGGACCTAGAAAGAAAGAAAGACTTTAGCTTTTTGGAAAGAGTGACAGACTGGGACCTGAGAGAGATCGACTCGTTTGAATTGGTCTTTGTCTCAACTGAAAAAGAAGCTTCCCGAATAGAGCGTTTCGGACTTAACTCGATAGCGACAGACTAGACACGCGGACTGGAAAGGGTGGGACCTCAGATTTATTTTATTTATTCAAGTTCTCATTTCGCGGGACTAAAAATGGTTTGCAATCATTAAGTAAGCGATGAGTAGGTAGCAGTAGTATTAGGGTGAAACCGGTCCGGTTCCAAATCTATGGAAGTGAAACTTCTTTATCCCCGAATTCAAATTAAACGGAAATGACGCATTAGAGCATCTGCGAAGCATCAAACTGCGCTTATTGGCCGCTTTGTTTATGATTATTATTATTATACTATTATTATACTATTATTATTATTATTATATACTATTATTATTATTATTATATACTTTGATTATTATTATTATTTTATTATGTCACTTTTCAAGGCTCCTATTGAATGAGATATGAAACGGAAATGACGCTAGGTCTGCGCTCATTGGCCGCCTTGATTATCACCACACTTTTCAAGGCTCCTATTGGTTGAGATAAGAAACAGAAATGACGCTAGGTCTCGCTTATTGGCCGCTTTTATTATGACCTCACTTTTCAAGGCTTCTTTTGGTTGAAATTGTTTTGGTAAAGTTTCGCTTCTACTGCGTGTGAACTGCACTCGTTTTTTATGTGAACGCCTGGAGACAGTGAGACTGCGACATCTTAATTGTGGTACGTTGTGAGGTTGAAGGTAGTGGGGAGGGGAGGTAGATGGGAGAGAGGAAGCTGGGGAAGTATCCGACTTTTCAAATCTGGTCACCAAACACGGCTAAAGCCATTTCAACCAACGTTTCAATTCTGAATGGTGGTCTGTGGTCTTACATCAGGGCGAGACTGGGAGTATCTTCCACTCTGGGACGTTCCGCGAATGTACCTTATATTATTTTAAAATGATTAAATTGTGAAATAACACGATCAACCAAATAAAATGTTATCATTGAAGACAATATTAGCGACTCTCAAACGAAAAAGACGAGTGTGCAACTTCCGTTATCCTCGCCAGACCGTTCGCCTCACCCGATCACACTTTTCACAACGCTCTCGTCACGCATTCACCAGCTTACTCCCCAAGTCAAGCCTGCGTAAAGAAGTTTTACTTCAAAAATTGAAACAGAAATATCATAAAAAGATACGGTTGCATCTAGGATTTGAACCCTGGACCTTGACCTTACCGGGGCTTTGCTCTATAACAGTGAATAATATTTGGGGCCATTAATTTATTATGTAAGACGATTTAGGGGGGAGGGGGGTCGACCATGTCTTATTTTTTTCTTACAAGGGGATGGGAGGGAGTCTCGATAGTTCTTGCGTAAGATCAAAAAAATGCTTAAAAGTTAAAATTATTAGTACCTTTGTAAGTACAAATAAACATTTCTAAAAATTGTTACTTTGAAAAATAAACATTAAAACAAACCAAACGTGTATTCATTTTTTACTTTAGATTCTTACGTAATAAATATTAAACAGGGTCGGCCTATTTTTATTTTTTTCTTTTAATAGGGGGGGAGGGGGTCGAAAATTAGCAAAAATCGTCTTCCGTAATAAATGAATTGCCCCTTATGATTATGAAGAAGAAAATCCTGAAGCTGAAGCCACAAAAATGTTTGAGCTCTGGTTTCGTGAAATTTGCACAGATTTTTCCGTCAGAACTCAGCCGAACTATGTAACTATTTTCAGTTGGTAATATTAATTTAATAGTAATTTGTGTAGCTTTGAAATAAGATTAATTAATAAGGTAAATTTTTATTATTATTATTAATTATTAATTAATTAGTAAGGTAAATTTATTATTCCCCACTTCTCAGTAAGTTCACCTAGAAGCTAAAGACCCAAAAAATTTGACACGTATATATAATTAAATAGTGTAGTCACGTCATTTAATAACAGTTCAGAAAATATTAACATTTAATTTGGGAAAAATAGATTTCGATGTACCCGAATCAATAGAGAATCTATTTTCCCAATAATTTTCTCAGGAAATCGGTTTAAAATATATTAAATCATTATACACCATAATTTAAATTGGGTGAGATATAAATAAGTTTTCTCAACATGGCCTAACAACAGTTTGAAAATGGCCTTGAATGCCGAATCAGCTGTCACAATAATAAATAAGTAAAATTTTCAAAATTTTAAGTAACCCCCGACACAAAAAAGAGCTGATGACCCTGAAACGTCTGAACAGATTTTCATGAATTGTAGCTAAGAACCATCTCGATCACGTCAGCTTTCAAACAAAAAAAAATCGCATCATAATCGGTCCATTCGTTTAGGAGCTACGATGTCACAGACCGTCACGCAGACACACACCACGTCAAACTTATAACTTACGAGTATAACACCTCTCCCTTTGCGTCGGGGGTTAAAAAGTTATTGTTAAAAATATTTTTAATTAATATGGATCAAACGCCGATTCTGAAAACCTTTATACGTTTTATTTGGTTTTTATTAGTGAAATTAATTTTATTAGTAGAATTAATTAATTGTTTTATTTATTATTTATTAATAAAACATCTCAATAAAATGTCATGTTTGGTTGGCATCACTGCATCTGAGGCTTCTGATGTCATAATATAAATTTTATATTATTCGTGACAGAATTTATTTTGCCACAAAAATAATTAAGAAAGGATGGCATTTGAAAAAAAATATATCAATAGCGGAAATTAATCCAAAAATGAGTTAATTGTGTCATTTTTCACTGTTTTTTTCTCTTCTTTCTAATTTACAAAAAATGTTAAATATTCTGAAAGATCTATTCAATGTTTCTTTCGAATAAAAAATAACATAATTATAGGTCTACAAAAACAGGAAAAAAATTTTTTTGAAAAAATAATAAACTCTCTTTTTGCTCTGCTGAGCAATTAACATTTTGTCGTTAACATATAGATTTTCCGTAATTGATATGTATCACACTTACATTGCTAAAACTTTAAAAATATCTTTTTAAAAGTTTTTTTTGATCAACTAAAGTTTTACTTATTAAAATGGATTTCCATGACGAGTTTCGCGAATTATAATTATTAATGGTTTCAAAATAAAAAAAAATAAAAAAATCTTAAACAATAACAATTTTCCTTATTTTTAAGTCTCAGTACATATTTGTTTGGTCGTAGGAAATCTATCTTTTTTGCATATGTAATAGAAAAAAATATATGTTACGTTTGTAGGGAGTGGAAAAAAAATTATGTATTATTTTTTTTTATTTTGGTCAGGTTTATTTTCATAAATTTAACATATTTTATACAAATATATACAAACACATAATGTAATATTGAACTTTACACAAGTTTTTATTAATTGGGTACCACACGTGAATTTCATTATTATTTTTTACTTGATTATTCTAGCAGCCCTCGATTAGCGTCATGGGAGAATGATTACTGTACGAATTTTATAATATTTATGAACACTTTGAAAAACATGTTGAATGTGACTTGATTTCCGATAGACGAATACAAAATAAATTTGAAAAAAAAACAAAAAATTTTCTTAGAATAAGGTTTGTACGTATTCTCACCCAAAAGTGGTAGTCGTTTAATTTAGAAAAGTACGCGTAAGTAGCTTACTAATACTTATTGTAAAGGGAATTAACAGGGTGTAAACAAGATATACTCCACAGTGTAGAAAAATGTAGAAACCATTTGTTCTCAAGTGAAATATTTGCCGTTTCTCGGTCCGTTAGAGTTTTGATCAAATTGTCATCAGCTGTCAAGCACATCGGTAATGTGTTATGATTGTCAGCTGATCAAAAGTGGATCAAAGGCACAGGTTGAGAATAAGCAAAACCTTAGACCGAAAGGACAACTAAGTGTTACGCACAAGTGTTATTTTAGGTAACTGTGGAAAGCTAAATTAAACAATTTTTAAAAGTATGTTCCTAGTATTTTTGTAAAAGTTGAATTAAGAATTATAAATAAGTAATCGAATACAATGCTATATTTAACAAAATTAATTTAGTTTATCGAAAGATCACAAAGGTAGACTAATTAAAATCGCCTCTGCCCCGGTCTGAAGGCAGGCTTTGGCTTGACCTCCACGGTCTCCTGGTTCGACTCCAGTCCGGCGATCTCTCCGTCAGCTTGGGCCGAGCTCGCCCGCTTTAAGCCTGGAAATAATTCTTATGTTTAGTTTCTGCCACACGCCCAAATAGTTTTGCTTGTGATACCCATTACCTAAATATATTTTAATACCTACTACATTGATTGTGCATGACTGATTACCAATTCAATATTTTCCACTCCAAATTCAATATAAGTCACTTCAAAATAATTAGAGTGAATCTTTTGTATATAATACTTATATTTTGTTTCTGCCACACGCGCAAATAGTTTTGCTTGTGATACCCAGTACCTAAAGATATTTTAATGCCCACCACATTGATTGTACATGACTGATTACCAATTCAATATTTTCCACTTTAAATTCAATATAATTCACTTCAAAATAATTACAGTGAATCAAATTCAATTCATTCACTGATGATTGATGTAATCCAATTCGAATTCAATAATTCATACACAACTCAATATGAAATCGAGTGGATCAACTTCAAATTCAAGATGATACACTCCGAATTCCTTTAAATCGATGATTCCTTTCAAATAAAGTTGAATCACTATAACATATTCACTTTATTTCGTAACTTCGACTTATATAATTATACAGATACCTAATCAATAGAATTTCATTGGATCAATTTCCAATTAAAGATGATCAACTACCCACCACACTAATTTTAATACCAATTACCAGTTCATGACCAATTACCAAATCAATATGATCCTCTCCGAATCGAATATAATCCACTTCAAAATAATTTATTTTAAATTCAGTTGTTCACTATAAAATTCACTAAAATTCCCAATAATTCATAAATTAAAGATGATCAACTTCGACAATAATATAATCCAATTCGAATTCAATATAATTCAATGTGAAAACGAGTGGATTAACTTCAAATTCAATGAATTCAAACACACCGAATTCTAAAGAATCCTTTTCGACTTCAAAATTATTAATTTTAAATTCAGTTATTTGACTATAATTAATTAAAATCTTAAAATACTAAAAGTTAAATCTTAAGTTTACCTTCTTCAATATGATCATACAGGTGCCTAATAAATAGAATTAAATGTGAATTCAATTGGATCAATTTCAAATTCCAAATGATCAACATTGAATACCTACAGTGTAATATACTTCGATATCGATTGAACCACCGTTAATTAAATTTGCTCATCAATTTTAATATAATCAACTTAACATTCAATTAGTTTCCAATTGGAATTCGATGTGATTCATTTTAAAATTCTCTAAGATCCTCTTTAATTTAATTGAATATGACCTCATTCGAATTTAATAATATTCATTCACATGGAATAAATTGAATGCTTTCGTTCGAGTCCTGTCTTCATCCTCGGCAGCTTTATGTAGCCAAAAAAATAAATAAGAATTATTATAAGGAGACAATAGTTATCAGTTATCAAAGTCGAGCCCCTGAAAGCTACATTTCGTAAAAAAAATCTGAATTGAGGGGACTTGGCCAAGTATTAACAATAATGTATTAACAAAAGATCGAATTTCGCCGAAAATTCTGGTTGCTGTTCCAAAGAGATTTAGAAGCAATGTCCCGCCCAATCAGTGTCCCAACCCTGACATAGTTGTGAGAAACAATCCCAGAGGCAATGCGAGGAGAGTGCCAGATGGGATCGGATAGAGGCGGATTCATTTTTTTTTTTAAGAAAAGAAAGACAAACATTCACGGGTTAGGCATAACTCAATAATGTTTGAAAATCTCCTACTACCACCACATTAAGCGGAAAATGTCGTGATGGAGGACTTAGCCAGCCGAGAAATCGAACATGCGACGCCCGGGTGGGACCCAAACGCGATGCCCACTTAGCCACTGACCGGTCATCTACGCTAGTTTCTTCATCTTCTTTGCTCAAGTAACGTCTTCCACTAATCAAATGGAATTTTGTCTTTTTTGTTTTTGTCTTTGTTGTCTTTCAAATTGTCTTTCACTTTATCAAATGTCGTAAGGTTAATATTTTTGTCTATCTTTAAAAAAATATTAAAAAATTCTAATTTTTCACGTTTTTTTAGCATCCTTTTTAGGTCATCAATTAGATTGGTTAACTAAAAATCATTTTAGGTTAGATTTTAAATCACATTATTGTGGTTACCTATTACCTACCACGTGTTACCTACAACATGTCAAAACTACATGAAAAAAGTATGATGGGGAAAAGACTGTCCGGTAGAATAAAAATTGCAACCATTAAGAAACGAACAAGAACAAAAGGTGTCATAAAAACAATAAAAAGCTAAAGTGGAAGTGGTCAGGCCACACAATCAGAGAAAGTGAAAAATGGTCAAAATTAGTCATGAATTGGTTCACAAGTGACAAGAAGAGAAAACAAGGTAGACCATTTGGACGGTGGGTTGACGACATCAAAGCCATAGCATTTGGTGTTACATGGACAAGAATAGCTAATGATAGAGAGAAATGACGACAGTTGGAGGAGCCTTTCTCAACTAATGACATACAGACAGGGAGTCGATGCATGATAAGTGTTTTAAATGTGAAAAGTTTATTTTAAATGATGTAATTTACCGTCTGAAAAAAAGGCTATTATTATTATTATTATATTACCTACCATCAAATCGACGAACACCTCCATTCCTACTTTTTAAAATATAAACGGTCCCCGTTCGTTAAATGCCGATTCTCGGCCAATTATATTTAAAAACAATATATTGAATAACCTACAAGTGTTACAACATGATCTTTATGCTGGAAAGCTGATCACGATTCGATCAAAAGCTGAAAAAGAGAATCGGTGATTAAAGGAAACAATAAAATAATGATACGCTGGTTGTCGATTTGATAACTCGTCAAATATAATGATGTTTGAAACACCAAAATCCAATTTCATTTAGGTATTTATTTGGTGTAGTATGTTATGTCTCGTTTAAAGATTAGTTTGGTCTTTACAAGGTCTTTTTAAAGTCAATATTCACGTTGTTTATGAACGTACTTGATTTTTGTACTCTTTACCTGTGATTACTGACATTATTTGTAATAAAAAAAACCTCTATGGAATTTTTGTGTCTTTTTGAAGTGAAGCTTCTATAGCCCCGCTGTGAATCGGATTTCGGATGAAACGGAAATGACGATTACTGCACCTGCGACGCATCAACTGCGCTCATGCCTATATGGCAAGGTACTGTTTAATGTACAATTTAATTTATGTACTGGCAATTTTGAATGCTGGTCACACCGGAAAGACTAGATGTAGTTCCAAATGCTACCACAAAATCATTCCGTCCCGAATTGTTCTGGTGTGTACAGCTATCAGATTTAGCCCCGCAACTTTCTGATATTAATATTGTGTCGCGATTGTGTTTGGCTATTACAATAAAAAGAGAATCTATTAAAACCTTCTAATCATTTATTTAACTCCCGTGACACATATGAAAGTCTTGATTTGGTAAGATTAACACCTCCCATACCCATTTTGATTATGATATCACTTTTAAAGGCCCATATTGGTTGAAACATGAAACAGAAATTACGACAGGTCTGCGCCCATTGGTCGCTTTGATTATGACCACACTTTTTAAGTATTGGTTGAGATTGTTTTGGTAAAGTTTCGCTTCTATCGCGTGCAAAACTGCACTGGATTTTTTTTTGTTCATAAATATTTTTTTCAAAATCAAACAAAAAAAATCTTACCCATGTCATCCCTGGACACTAACTCCTCACCCCGACCCTAACTATCCAATACGTATTGATTTTTTAATGTTTGTATTTGAAAAACAAAAGTCAAAATATCACAGGAGACCGAAAACTTCATTTGCATTTTTTACTACAAATAATGTCAGGAAAAATAAGTTTAAAAAATAATGTCAAGTTAAATAAAATAAGTCAGGTACGACTCTTAACACCCTTTTACGTCAGCCATATCAACATTTATCTTCATGCTGTCGGGTTCGTCATTACTAACTATCCATATGTGGATGTGGATATATAGTTCTTAAAAAATTCGGTAGTCTTGACCACCAGTCAAGTGGTCAAGACTACCGAATTGAAAGATTGAAATTCTATTCTTATTTATAAATATAAACGTTTTCCGGAAACACTTAGTTCAAGCGGGAACCTAAATCAAGGTTAGTCAATTTTGTGATATAACTTTTTTGATTTGAGCTTTTGTTTTCGAATAAATCGAGTCCAAAGTTGGATTTTTAGGTGAAATTAGAAAAAAATCTGTCACTAGCGGTATCAGCCATTAAACTTATCTTAAAATGCATCAAAATGTTGATTTGGCTCCAAAAGTTTTCAATCTTTTAGTTTCCGTAAAAAATATAAAGAAAAAATAAATCGAAGTGTTTAGAACGAAAAAAGTTTTGTTTGTTAGGTTAAAAAGTTAGGTTTGGGTTGAATTGGTTTATGTTGTGTAGATTCACCAGTTTTCCGCTTGTACTACGATTTTCCGAACACTATTTATAATTATGTAAAGCAACTTCTGAAATACGAGATATCAGTTGCATACCTACATAATACATTGTTTGAGTAGTTTAATTATACATCCAACATTTGATTCGTTTTAAAAATGTCACTTTCTTAGTAAATATATGGTTACATAAAACATAAAATACACGTAATTCGCAGATAAAAACCAGAAAGTATGACAACTTACCTTCCTGTAGGTATATAAAACTGCTTCGATTTCACATTAAAAACGTAGATTACTTGTTTGTGCACTAATTGCACAATATAATACGAGGGCTGTCCGTAAAATAAGGTCTCCAAGGTGCTGCGATCGCGAGGAACAATTTTACGCGAGATCCGGGAAAACTGGCGTAGCCTGGTTTCCCTAAGCCAAATCCCCAAAACGCTGCACTCTGCGACATTTGGTCTCGGCGTGGCAGCCGTTCGCGATGAAGCTTCCGCTCGCCGCACCCGCCAGGTGTGAATTACGCTCTATAATTAGTTTTTTTGTGCGAAGAATAAAACCCCGGTAGAAATTCATTCTCAGCTACTCGAAGTGTACGGAAAACTGTGTATGAGTGCGAAAACATGCGCAAACGGTGCAGAGAATTTAAAATCGTGCCGGTCAGCCATCGGTTTTAGATGAAAAAATTACTTAGTGGTAAAAACAATGATTGCTAATGAACGGGTGACGGTTCGGGAGCTCTGTGATATGATCCCTGAGTCAGTAGAACCATTTTGACACACAGATTTTGAAAAAAATTTGGAGACCACAAAGTCTGCTCAAGGTGGGTCCTAAAATTCTCACCGAAGATCACAAATAACAACGGGTTAAAGCAGCCCACGAATTCCTTGAGTGCTACGACATCTATGGCGAAGAATTCTTGGACTCAATTGTGACTGGGGACGAGACCCGGATACACTACACGACCCAGAGACAAAAGAACAATCCCAGTGGCATCATTCAGATTCGCCGAAGCAAAGTTTAAAAACGAATTACAGAACGTAACTCACACCTGGCGGGTGCGGCGAGTGGAAGCTCAATCGCGAATGGCTGCCACGCCGAGAATAAGCGTCACAGAGGGTGCAACGTGGTGGGGATTTGGCAAGGGGAAACCAGGCTACGTTTTGCAACCAGATTGCGCGTAAAATCATTTCTCGCGACCGCAGCGCCTTGGAGACCCTATTTCGGACAGCCCTGGTACTTATAAATGATTTTAACCACCGAACCGATAGAAGTATGATCTGAACCGACTGGAAAGAAAATTGTTGTCAACAATTTACATTAACAGGAGATAACAATTTACATTAACAGTAAGCAAGATACAGGAATAGCTGTCTTTTTTATTTCGCAACGCTATCTATCTCAGTTAGCTCAGTTGCCAAGCAGAGCTTGCGCGGGGCGGCTCTGTCACCACGGTACGGAGGCATACATTAATTACGTGAGCAGTTTTCTTCCAATAGACGCCCCCCCCCCTTTGGTGAGATAAATTTGGGCCACTTCGTATATTCTTTTCAAGTAACGTGAGATTTTGCTGGACGACTCCCCCCTCCCCCTTTTGAGCTCACTTAAGTAAAGTATGCCTCCTAAGAACAATAATTATGGAGAAATACATACATCGTACGTCCGAAAGACGTATGATTATCTTTTGTGTAACTTTTGGACTTGTTCGTATAAACGTAATTTATACGAACAAAAAAATTTAATAAAATATTATTTTTAAGTATAACGACTGATTAGCATTTAAACTTTCAGAGCATATAAAAGAAATGCGATTTAGACATGAAATGAATAATTATTTATCATTTAAAAAAATACTTAATATTTTGAAGTTGATTTGTAAGAGGTTTACAGAATTTTGTTATTATTTAAATTTCAATACATTTTTAATAATTATTTTGGTTTTATTTAAAGTACAAAACCCTAAACAATTTCTACTAAGTATATACCTTTAAACTGTGTAAGTATGATAATTTGTCAAATATACACTTTTAAACTTCAATACGTCTCTAAGACGTATAGTTTATCTTGAACGTTGGTAAAAATAAGATTTTCTTTCTAAGGTTAATGTAATACAAGAATTATTAAAATATTATTGAGATTACTGCTGACACACAGAAACGCCTGAAACACACTTCTATCGGTTTATCCCATTCAGAGTTTGAACTTTGAACCCAATACCTAATGCCAAATAAATAAAATAATATTCATGCATCCACATGAATATTTCCTCCACCGATCATTACTCCATTTCTCTTAATAATACTCCCGTGATTCATTTATTAGTAATTTTGCAAATTCCATTATTTGAACAAAATGCTCTTTATCTTGCATTTATAATCATCGCACATCCGATTGAAAAGTGTAGTAAGTCAAAAAAGTAAAATTTACAGAAGAGCGAAAACAATTTATAATTAATCAAGCGGTCCCGTCGAAAAGAGACACTAGCGACATCTCGCGGAGATTGAGTGATCTAATTTAAATACGGTTTTCGTGGGGTGTAGATAATCACAATCAATTTACTATTCAGAGATAAAAATAAGATTTTATACAACGGAAAATTTTGACTTGCGACTCTTTATAATGGGGTGTGCGATATGTGTATCATGTTTTGATATATTCACTTTATATTACTATTTAATATGCTTTTTTTTTGTGTACTGTTATTCTGAGGTGTGTATCATTTCTTGAAATAACACAATAACACAGGTGTGAAGGGAGTTACAAGCTTTTTTTCGTTATTTGTTTTTGGGGTGTTATGCCGTGTTGCGCTACCTCCTTCTTTAGCCAACGTTTCGGACAGCGTTGCAGTGTCCATCATCAGGGCAGATCCGGCAGATCCGGTAGATCCGGTAGATCTGGCGGATCTGCCCTGATGATGGACACTGCAACGCTGTCCGAAACGCTGGCTAAAGAAGGAGGTAGCGAAACACGACATAACACCCCAAAAACAAATAACGAAAATATTTTTGACCGTGAAAATCTTAAAACGTATCTATACAAGCTTTCTAATTTATTAAAATATATAATTATCACTTATGTGGAATTATGGTCGTTTTGTATCATTGTTTCCTCGTTTATAGACATCAAATATGAAGTTGTAGATGGGAGATAGGGACTTTAAAGAAGAACTTCATTCCAGGCTTGAATAAATAAGGTCTAAGTTGTTGTATTATATATTATGATTCTTAACAGGTCTCTAAATTTAAAACGTGTCTCCACTATGAAAGATCTTGGTATTTTGTTTGATAGTAGGTTAACTTTTCATGATCATATCATAATGACGTGTAGTAGTACTTCACTGAGAATGTAGGGTTTCGTCCTACGCACTGCGAGAAACTTCAGAGACACCCGGGTTCTCACAGTACTATACAATGCTTTAGTTAGGAGTAGGCTTGAGAGTGGGTCGGTGATTTGGAGTCCACACCAAGTAAAGTATTCCCTCATGTTGGAGAGAGTTCAGAAGAAATTTCTGAGATTTCTTTACCTGAGGAAATATGGCTACTATCCGTGGCTCTACCCTACCCACTTTCTCTTGGGCATGCTCGGTGTGAACCTTCTACGGGTCAGAAGGGATGTGCTCATTGTAACACATTTCTTCAGACTGATTCGTGGAAGGTTCGAAAACTCGGCTATCATGGAGAGCATTAGTTTCTATGTTCCCGATGGTTATCTCCGTCATCGACAGCATAGACTGTTTTATCTCCCGGCTTGCAGAACTAACTTGCCAATGGTTATGCCAGTCGGGAGAGCAATCTCGCTGTTGAACAGAATTAATTCGGATATCGACATATTTAACGTCAGTGAAGCTGCCTTTAAAAGGCAAGCTCAATTAATACTTATATAGTTTTTTTTTTCTTTTTTGCCTACCATTTATATATTTAATTTAATGTTTAAGGTAATACTGTTAATTTTTTTTTTTAAAAACGCATTAAAATTTTAAATTTTGTAATGTTTTTAAAGAATAAATAAATTGAATTGAATTGAATGTAAAAAATATTTTGTTTTGAAAATAAAAAAAAACTTCACCTTAATTACATAACCCCAATACCAGGTGCAAAGTATTTGCCAGTGACGTGCGGTGATATTTTCTGTGACATTCCATAACAAAAAGGCTCATATTGGTACTTTAGCAATTAGAGATCATTTTACTTCATTGTCAAATTCTTTGCAGGTTCACCTTTTTGTCTTGGCAAATCACAGAAATCTTCAAATAAGAGCAGTGCAACCCATTACTTACGCTGTTTTCATAAAATTCTAAAGTAAAAAAAAGATGCATCATTTGTTTATCGAAATCATCATACAACCAACTAGGTGCTTCTGGCTTAAACCGATGTAAACCCCCACCTGCAAATGTTACGGTGTATACCAACCTTAATAATATTATGTAATAATTAAATGTTTTCGTCAGCATGCAATTTTAGCCTTGATTCGCCACCTCATTTCTTCAATAACTTTATGAATAATTAAATGGGATTTAAAAAAATACATTTAATCACATCATTTTATTAAATCGTTTTTGAGACTTATTCAAATTTCTTAAGTACGCTATTGTTGATTTTGTGCGAGAAATCCAGTTTAATGATTACGATTTAGATTTTATCTTATTTAAAAATCATTTGTAATTTTTTCAGTTCTGCAAAATTTTCAAAATGCTTTCGTAAGAATGAACAGCTGTCATGCGTAAAAATTAATACAGAACTGAAAAAATTGTTTTACATAAATTTAAAAAATAATATATATGTAAAAATGTTTTAGGTTACATTTAAAAAGTAGGTAACTACTACTAATAACCAATAGCGCCGAGTTGGTAATATATTTTTGCAAGATAAATAAGATTGAAAAAAAAATGTTTTGATTTTTTTATTTTTTTTTATACGAAAATTTTTAGTCCGGATTAATAACGTTTCAATAACGTTTAACCAGCCAGCGGACGAAAATCCACATTTCGTCGAAAGTTGTTCTAACGATCGTGCAGGGCGGTTACAATGAGAAAGATTAATTATTCTCCGTACCAGCTTTTTTAAATTATAACTCAATATCGAATTTATTTCAATCCAAATTAGCTTTAATTTATACCTTCATCCAAAAATGCTGAAAGGCGTGATGATAAAACTATTAAAATAATGTACTTTTTGTAATTATTTTTTGATTATGAGTATTTATCATTTTTTAATAATTTAATAAGAATGTTAAAAAAATTTGAAATATATTAGTTTGTAAGTGCGCAAATAAATACACAAATGGACCAATTTTCGTCAAGAAACACATGTACGTACATATTTTTAATGATTTTATTGAAACTAAAATTAAAATTCTAAAACATGCGTTTGCTAGATAATGTATTGATTTATTTTACTGAATGATTATATTATTTGAAATGGGTTTGGTATAATACAAAATCTTTTTTGAAAATTTAACAAATCTGCCAACGACCTATGGAATAACCTTATTATACTAAAAATTAAAAAAATTCGCAAAATTTTTTACATGCGAATACTAGATAAAAGAACAATCTTTCGAAATCCATTTATAGTTTTTTGTGGAAAAGAGTCAATACGTCTAAAATCTGATTTGAAAATGACATATTTCTGGTTTTCTCTGGTAATGCCCTCTTAAATTGCTACAACGATAATATATTGTGTAGTATTGAAGTTTTTTTTTCAATCTTATCACTCTTGCTCGAATAGGCACAGGCCGCCAATGCCTAAAAGTGGTGTGTATAAAAAAAGAAGGAAAATGATTTTGAAACAATTTAAACAATCAAATAAAAAATTAAGTGGATCAAAAAATAATTAGGAACTACGGAAATAATATATATTATATTTTTTCACCATCGATTGTGGTTGCTTTTAGCTTAGTCTATTTGGAATATTGTAATATTATTTTATTCTTGGATTCTTATGAAATCTCCATGATATAATATATAACATTAATTTAATCACTGTTTTGGCTGCAGAATTTGCCTTTGTATAATATAAAATGATATATGTATGATTCTAATACTCCACCAGTCTTAAGTCTACGGTAAAGTTAATGAATTAGGTGCAGAATCTCGGAAACAAATCATGAATCAAGGTCATAAAATGTTTTTTTATTCAGTGGCATAATAACATGTATATAATTTAATTCTGTTACAACAGTTTCGTAAATAATTCGTAATCAATTACTTCTTCCGCTGAAGCGACTTCTGACGGCCTTCGGCGTGGCAGGGGTGTCCTCTGCTGCCGCGGCGGGCTCGTTCTTGGCAGGGGAGTTGTAGCGTCTTCGGCCCCCTGAAACGAACAAAAAATACAAAAAATGCATTAATACTAATAATAATTAATCACGGATTGTTATGAATATGTTATTGTTATGAATAATTAATCAGGGATTGTTATGAATACGAAACCCTGCTACTATTCATAATTTGCAATTGAGGTGGATTGGTCATACGAGGCATGTTCGGAAAGTAAGCGTACAGATTTTTTTTTTGTGAAAGTGTATTAGAAAAAAATTACAGGATATTGTTGATACACTTGTTGACTATTTTTCCAAATAACTGCCAAACCGATCAAAGCATGCAGTGAGCCGTGGCACAAGTTTCTTTATGCCCTCCTTGAATAATTCTCTCGCCAGCTCCTTCCCCCGCGTTCCTTCAAGGTCGAATTCCGAAGAAAAATTTCTGAATGATATTTCAGAGGGTAGATGGGCCGGCCCAGACATAGTTGGGAGAAACTGCTTCGAAGGCTGTGCGAGGAGAGATTACGCCTACTGTGGACGGAGGACGCTGAAGGAGCGCAGGACACGGATACTTGGAGGCGCCTCGTCGACGCAAAGGGGTCCCCGACCCGATAGGACAAGGATAAGAAGTCGTATTTATAAAATTGTACTATACAAATACAATATATTATATAGGTCCCTACTTTATAACTATTTATAAATAAATTAAGATGCAATAAGATAAGTATTGAAACAATCAACACTCTCGATGTATGAGTTCTGGCAGCGTTAAATTTGTACACACTTTTCAGTCTGGATTTCTATGCATGTATTTTGACTCTGAAACATATGGTTTATCATGAGCTATTAAAGTATCAACTAAGACATTGTTTGTTCCATATTTTTCATTTGTATCTACACCGAACAAGTCTCCCAACCTCACAGAATTAGTGGAATTATGGTATCCCAATTGGGCTGTGTTGTGAGGCTGAAGGGAGCTGTAGGGAGATGAGATATATAAGTAAGGCTTAAAATAGAACAGAAGACAGAATATACGACTATCACATGTTGGGCGGAACCTTGCAATAAAGCTGGATATACAATTTATAATATTATTGCATTTTTTCCAAGTCTATCTCTGTCCCATGAGGTTTAGAAGTGACCTTGACCTTGAGACACATAGACATTTATGGATGTTGTAAATAAATTATATTTCCTGTAAGGAAAGCCATTCGTGATTTTTAAAATTTCAGAGGCCAACTACACTCGGTCTTGTCGGTCAATAAAAATAAATCCATGTTAAGGCGGTCATTAAAATCCACTCTAATATTACAATTATCGTACATGTTATACCCATTTGTAAAAATTTTATAAAAACTTGTTTCTGGCGACATTGAATATGGACGCATTCTTGAGAAGGTATTTAGTTGCTTTGCAAATCCAATTTAAATACACAGATACATTTTTTTCTTCATCTTTGGCTTTCTTATAATTATTGATTGCCTATTTTACAAAATTAAATATTAAAACATTGCCACCCTACAAGATTCTTTCATTATTATGATTTCACGTAGGTAGGCTTTAGTAGGATTCTACCTATGAGTAAGGAACATTTTTGTCACAATATTGTTTTTTCAATATATTTTTGTGTTAATTTTATTAAAATTATAAAATTGTTAAACTCAATATAGGTCTCTTAATAGCTTTACAGAATGTCTGTATTATTTTTGTCCCATTTTTTTGACAAAAATTTACCACTTGTGGAAACAATTTTATAACAAGGGTAAACCTACCTACCTATTATTATTAATAATATGCCAAAAATTATCTAATAGTGATGAAAATTAAAGACAAGCGTTTCCAGTTGCCAATAACGTGTTATTTTTTTCAATTCCTAAGACAATCTTAAATATAAGCGGAAATTGTTGCTTGGGCATTGATGGAGGTCTGGAGAAGTGAATCAAATCTTGACGTATATCATGTAAAGATTCAGTGCAACGAAAGAGTCATATGGAAGTGTCAATCGTTGCTTCGAACTGAAAATATTTGCGTTGAAATCTATAAAATTTTTCATAATTCCAGTGCACACTATTGTGAGTTTTTATTTTATTTTTGGAGTTATGGATTTTGATATTAGAGTACTTAGCTCGGTGTGTTCCAAGCTCCATCACATTTGTGTCAAATTTGACCATCAAAAGTTGGAAACGAATTTAGAATGCTTATTTAATTCATCAAATAATATCAAAGTTAATTCGTGTTCTGTGAAAGTTCTACTTTAGTTCCGTTATTATTTCAGTTAGGTCATACAACTTGCCAAAATGACATAATAACAAAACTTAAATGGGATTTAAAAATTAACAAATTTGATGGTTTGTTAAATTTCTGTGAAACAGCTGACCCTAAATTGATATATTTATTTAGATACATTTTTATGGAGCATTATGTACAAGTACTATTAGACAAATATAAACAATGGCCAAATTCAGACATGAAATAAAGAATTGGATTGTTAAAATAGATCGGTCTTCTATTCCAATATTCTGTAAATCAAATTACACGTAGATGTGAATATTAATTTACATACAACCTAAACCTAAACAATATAATCTGGTCAACCTAACTTCCATAATGGAGTTTAAACTGTGTGGAAGATATAAAGTTTTTTTTCTGGCCGATCATTGTATTAATTTTAAAATTTATTTGGTAACTATTGATTTGAAAAACCGCACATTCCGAAACAGTTCCAACTGCCTACAACGTAATTATGACATGCAAAACGCCACCGTCTAGTAAGACAGCTATCACCGACGTTCTCAGCGTGACGTCAACGCCGCCGAATCATGAATAAAAACGAACCTGTCGTTATGGCAGTAGATCAAAAATGGAACATTGTATAACGTTGTAGAAAATTTATTCGTCAATATAAAATTATATTAAAAAACCTTTGTGATCGTAATTTGTAACACTGAAAGTATCCTAGTATTACCACAATATCTATATATCTTCTTTTCTTTCTACATTTGTAATGTTATTCTCTTTATAGAATTTACCTCTCTTCTTGTTTTTGTTGAAAAATTATTAAAATCAACCTCAAAGAAACAATGTTAAAATGTATTTAACCTTAGTATAATTGTATGTATGTTTGTACGCATTTATGTACCTCCTACGCATGTCTCGACACATGTACAAACGAGTATAATATCCTAGTAAGACATACCTCGTTAAAACACATATAATCACACTTCATATAGATAAATAAATAAATAATATCATGCTAAACTTTTGAATTTGATTAGCGTACGTTACCTTGGCATCGACCACCAGCAGTGTTTCTATGTAGAAATTAATAAAATTATCAGATTGTTATCTGTACCCTAGCTGGCCGCACTAGATGAGTAGTATAATATGTATAGCGTTACCTTGGCTGCTCTTGCTTGGAAGGGAGTGGTCTGCTGAGGCTTGGCTTTCGGCTGCTGCGGGTGCGCCGGATGACTCTTCCTTGTGGTGTGTTTTGCCTGTAATTTATTGACAAGTATCCATTAATTAATTATTTGATAATTTTTAAGCTACGTTAGAGCAAGATCTTCTTTTTCGTTTTTTTAATGTTTTAAATGGGGACGGATGTGATCCTTGAAACGGTAAAAATATTTACTTTTGACTGAAGGTTTCTTTTACGTACTCCTTTTAAAACATTTGTAGATGTCTTTCAATTTCGTAAATTAAACAAATATTGAGAACTTTTTAAAAATTATTTCAATCAGTTAGTTGCTTAAACTTATCAATAACAGTGTTTTGATGAAAGACCTGACGAATACACGTTAGTAACGTTGATAACTTTATCAAAGCGCAAAAATGCACAACAGCTAATGAGAGAAAAGATGAAATTGTCAATTCTATTAGTTATGGATAATTAGGAAAATTTATAAGGTTTCTTGTTAGACTGGACAATGTGAAATGCCTTCATGAGATTAGATTTTGAGAATTATCGTCACTGGAAACATGATACATTACCACTTAATACTAAATACCCGTATAGTCAGCTGGCTAAGTTATCCATCACACCATCAATATTTTCCGCTTACTGTGTTGGGTGATGAGATAATTTCAAATATTATCAGGTAATTTGTAACCCGGGAATGTTTGTATTTGTCAAAAAAAATTACAGATAAAATATTAGTTCGCAGACCACAAAGTGAAGCTCAGGATTATTTTGAGTGCTGTTGATCATAATTAAGTAAATGTCGACCTGTTTATAGTTTTGCTTGATGCTACTTAGTCTTTAATTTGCACAACTATATATTCTCCATCTTCTTATCACAAAGAGTTTAATTTAGTTAAGGTGTATCAACAGTTACCTTGAAATGAAAGATAAGTAGGCTTTCTTCATTTTATCCATTGAAACCAAATATTAATTTAAATTAACATTTGCAATACTTCTAAACCATCCAGGAGAAAATACGTATTTCTACGAGGTTAAAGCATTATACATTATTTACATCGGCCAACGGTTAACTTCATCTTAACTGATTAAATAACACTCTCGTAGTGGAAGATAAACTATGTTCCTTTCACCTCTTGGTAAAAACCAACGTTTTGAATTGAAACGTTGATTAAAATGGGTTTAGCTGTATTTAGTGACATGTCTGAAATGCCACTTCTTTACTTTCCTTTTCCTCTACTATTTCCTAAGTAATTCCCTCTCATAATCTTCTCAATGTCATTTTGGTTTCGAAAAATGGAATTCAGATGTGGTCTTCATGTTGAAAACTTACATTTTTCAAAGAAGATTACAATTTGAAGGTTTTAACGTCTAGACATACATAAAAAAATGCAAAAATTACTTCATTGGTAATTAACAAAATTTAATATCGATTAGTATGCTCGCCAGGCGCCAAATCCTAGCGATGCATTTGAATATATTGTTAATAATATTGTGTAGTATCTAATAATAAAAATAATAATAATTAATCATCCAATGAAGAAATTTAAATAAACAAAATGAAAAGTATTGGGGAGTCATAAAACGGTGAAGCAACAGAAACAACTGCTGGCAGAAAGATTAGAGTGTTGAAATTACCATTAGCGGCTTCGGCCCTCCTTCTCTTCAGGGCTGCCAGGAGGTCGTCGTTGCTGCGGAAAGGTCTCACGACTCCAGCCTTCAGTCTCCTGCTGGCCTCGGTGGTGGTGGCTGGATCTTCCTCTTCAATCTCTTCCTCGAGCTCTTCATCATCCTCGGCGAGTTCTTCCACGGGAGCCTCCTAAACAAACGTTACTTCTAAATTAACCTGGTGAAATTACACTAACCATGTTGTGCATCGGACTTACTGAAGAAAAATCGGAGATTGTGCTTGATTTTAGTCTTCCCAAAGAAAGTTACGTCTGCAATAAGCAGGCGATATAACTCAATCGAAGTGAGGAGGCGATTTAACAAAACCGTAGAAGAGTTTGGACTTTGAATGACATTTTTGCACGACACTGGTTTTAAGTATTCCTAAAAAAGTTAATTCTGAAATAGACAGGTGAATAGGACAATCCAGTGGGTATCGAAGTGAAGCAATGTTCACCAGAGAAAGAATGGAGTTTGTGGATGATTTAGCATTACTCTAATTTTAGTCTTCCTAAAGAAAGTAGTTTAATAGGCCGTTGAATAGCACAATCCAGAATGCCCGGGAGTAAGGCTATGTTCACAGGAGAAGGGTCGGATGTTTTTGGATGAAATTTTAGCATGTCTCTGATTTTAACCTTCCTGAAGAAAGTTACTAATGAAATAGTTAATGTTTACCAGAAAAGGGATGGAATTTGTGGATGAAATATTAGCATGACTATGGTTTTAGTTTTCCTGAAGAAAATAGTTAAATAAGCAGTTGAATATATAATCCAGAATCCATCGGAGTGAAGAAAGGGTTAACCAGAGAAGTCTGAGCTTGTGGATGAAATTTTAGCATGACTGGTGTTAGTATTCCTAAAGAAAGATACTATTGAAGTGGTAGGTGAATAACACAATTCAGTGGGTGTCGAAATAAAGCAATGTTCTCTGGAGAAAGGACCGAGTGTGTGGATGAAATTTTAGCGCGACCCTGTTTTAAGTCACCTTAAAGAAAGTTAATTCTGAAATAGGCAGGTGAATAGCACAATCCAGAATGCATCGGAGTGAAGAAATGCTCACAAGAGAATGGTCGGAGATTGTGGATGAAATTTTAGCATGATCCTGGTTTTAAGTTTTCTTAAAGAAAATTACTTCTGAAATAGGCAGGAGAATAGCACAATCCAGAATGCATTGGTATGAGGTAATGTTTCCAAGAGAAAAAAATCGGAGATTGAGTATGAAATTTTAGCATGACCCTGGTTTTAAGTTTTCTTAAAGAAAGCTACTTCTGTAGTAGGCAGGTATGTTCTGTAATAGCTCAATCCAGTCTACATCGCAGTGAAGAAATGTTCAGCAGAGAAAGGTCGGAGATTGTGGCTGAGATTTTAGCATGACCCTGGTTTTAAGTCTTCACTGGTCTTGTGTGACTCCACGCATTTGCATTTTTCCACGATCTTATGAACCGGCACCGATAAAATTGTACTTCAGGAAAGGGGATCGGTTGCGAAGGATCGCTCATGCAATACACTTCTTGGTAAATATTAATCAGGGTTGATCTTTTTGAAAAACTTTAGAATGGAGAAAATTATTTGACAATTTCGTCGATTATGTTAAAGATACACTTCGTCTTCTTCTTAGGCCGGCTCCTCACCGTTAAGGATCATGACCCCTATTTCAATACAAGTTACACAAGCAGAATATAAAAAAAAAATACAAAATAATTCTTTGAAAAATAAACAACAACAAAAAAAGCATTTATTCACATAAAGGCGGGTACAGATTGCCGTAATGTAACATGCAATGTAACACGCAATGAAAGAATTTGCCGTCCACATTGTCGCAATGTATCATGCAATGTAACAGAATTCCCATAGTGTGGACGCCTTGCGCGCCCGAACCGTGCACACTAGGCGCACGAACAGAGCATTTCAACTCGTGCGCGCCGCAATCCACAAAGTGTCGGTTCTTTCGTCGAACACAAAGGGGCGCGCAGTGTGCACGGAGCGTCAGTGTGGACGGCTTGTTCGTGTCTGTACGTCAGAACGCGCGCGAACAATGGAGGACTTGTTCTCGGCAGACTGAGCTATGTTCAACGCGCGCATGCCGGAAACAGATGCGAGTAGGTACATGCTCGGTTCGTGCGCGCGCTGCGTCCACACTTATGAAATGTTCCTTTCATGTTACATTGCATGTTACGTTACAGCACTCTGTACCCGCCTTTAAACACAAACATAATTAATAAATATTATGCAATGGCCATGTTGGTTTAATGATCTCAGAATATCGTTATAACACATTTTTAATATTTTTGTTAATTTTTTTGTTGACCATGCGCAAAGAGACCAAACAGTTAATCCCCCGACAATTGCCCCCCCGACACTATAATTGTCGATTTTTTGTACTTATACGCTGGTATGTACATTATTATTTAGATAAGCAGTTTTTTGCTTGATGCATTTGAATTAATATAATATGTTTTACTTTTGATATTCGCTGGTGGATCCTCTCTACACACCCCTTTGGGGACACTTAGTTGTATTTTGTGACAGTAGGTGTACCGTGTTTTCCCTAAACCGACTGCATATTGTATATAAGTATGCCGGGGGAAGTGTCGGCGGATCAACTGTCATGGAATCAATATTTATATCAATAAAAAGAGTGGCTAATCAACAAATGAAATCATTTAAAAAGTTCTACATTATAATAAGAAGATCATAACTAGTCAAACAAATCCTTAAAATACAAATTTGTTTAAAAGCCATCTGTACTTTACCTACAAGTACCTAAAAATAAATTAACCATGTTGACATTAAGAAAACATACAAAAATAAACATCGCTGAGCAATTTGCTCAATTTCAACACTTCGCAGCAAGACAGAAAACACATTTTTGAAAAATCGCTTACAATATTGCAAAATATATAGGACACTATCGCTGCAAATCAAAAGTGATTAAATAATTCATGAAAATACTTACAGACTGTTAGTTTACGTTCAATAATAAAGCGCAATCATTGACTCATAACGTAAAAGTTGATTAATTTCACTTGAGAATAACTCCTACTAAACCGGTTCTAGTAGTTGAACTCTTAATTTATTATATGTAAGGAAGAATAAAAAAATGTTGGATACATGTGACGAAACTCTCGGCAAGTAATGTAACATTACTTTTCAGCAATCAGTCGTAGATTACCTACATTGATTAATACATCTGATTCCTCTTCAGAAACACTTATCGCTTATTTATTTAACGGGTCCTTTATAAAATATGATAATCGCTACTCGTATGATAATGTGTTGAATCATTGGAAATAATTTATCGATTACTTTTTTTATTAGATTCAGATTAAAAGTGCGATATTTCTGACGTAACCGTTTTTACTTTCAACTGTAGCCTTGGCGATCTTTTATTATTATTATTTGCACTGTCAGTTATTATTCAGAGTTTGGTTTATTTTTTTAATGTTTATCTAAAGTAAACGATCGCACGATTTGAATGGCCCGGCAGCCCGTTCCGAGATTACATATTAGATGATTACCTTTCATTTGGGAGAAAGACGAGCCGCGGAAAAGTACGAGTACCATATATTATATTGTCGCTAGACTTCTTTGTTAGGCAAGAGAAAGTGCCATCGTAAAGTGAGACATTAATTTGTTGCTTGATTCTACGTGAAAGCGATTGAACCTTCTTGATGAAAACACGAACCGTATTAATTATTTTTATTATTAAACATTTTTCTAAAGCACTTAAATTATAAATATGTATTTGAATTCTTTGCGAAATTAAAATGTTTACATAAGTTATTGATAAAAGTTGCTTCTGAACAATGATTAGAAATTTAGCTAAACATGTAAGCCTGTTGTGTCTAAAGAAAAAAACTAAGAAATGTTAATGAATGCATATTAGTTACGACTTCCTGAATCAGTTCGCAGAACACTATATTTAATCTCTGAAAAAAATTGTAAGTTAAATAGTTTTTATAACTATTTTTACATGTAAAACTAAGTGCAATGGAATGTTATTAATAAATAGGAATTATTAATTTTTTTTACTAGGGTGTCTGAGAAACTATGCATGGAATATTATAATATTTAATTATGATTAAATTATATTATGAGGCATGAAAATTTGTTGACATGGTTTTGTATCTATATTCATTGAGTAATGATAATTTGGTTTGGGAGACGGGTATGAAGACAATATGATCGTGCCACTGAGAGCCCCTTTGTAACGTCTTATTGTAATTAATGCTTCCACTGAGGTTCCAACGGAGCTATCAACGGCTTTACTCTTTATTAGGGTTAGGCGGGTTTGGTTCCGATTTCTGTAGGAAAATTTTCTGTTTTGGGTATGATCACTGTAGGATACGTGTATGAGTACGATGATGGTTTGTTTTTAGGTGTGGTAAGTTGAGTATACAGGGTGTAACCAACCAGCGATTCCTGAGTTCATTTGTAGTAATTATAGAGATCTTTCAGATGTCGCCATTGCTTAGAACTGTAAACATCTGCCTCCGCACTATCCCTCATATTTTATCATGCGTGTATGGACGGCGCGTTGAATACTACGTGGCACAAATGTGCTGGTCTAACACTATTGTTACTTTTGGTGACTGGAAAGTCAAAATCTAAAGTAAACGACATCTATCGATTTTTACTCCAAATAAGGTAAAGAATCTCTGGTTAAAGTCAGTCTCGTTTTACCTAATATATCCTAGGGTAGGTATGACATGTACGGTAGGGAGAATGGAAGGATGGATGGGCGTATGTGTGGGTGGCATAATAGGGTGGACGGAAGGATGTATGGTGGTACAATAGGGCGGACGGAATGATGGATGGATGTACGTATTGTACGTACTCCATACAATAGTTGATTGATGGTAAGATAGATGGCAAAGGTAGGATGGATGGGTGGATTAATGAATGTATGTTTGCTGTGTATACTTTGGTTGGTAAAGTAGGGTGGACTGAATGATGGGCGGATGTAAATAGTCAATATATTAGGTGCCTGGATGGTAAGGTAGGGTGGATGGAAGGATAGATGGTTGCATGTATGATTGTTGTGTATACCTTAGGTGCCTGAGTGGTAGTTGTGCTGGGGGTGGCCTTGTTGGCCTGGGTGCGAGCGAGAGCGCCGCGCCTCAGCAGTGAGTTGCGCGGCCTTGGGGCTTCTCCCTCTGGGTAATCCGCATCCTGGGCGAGGGCGGCCACCACGCACAGCAGCACTAGCCTGCAACCAACACACGGACCTCATATATCCACTACAGCAACACTTCACCCACAATTGCAAAACAATAGAACACAACCTTATTACACCAGACGCATAAGCAAATAATAGTGCAAATAGCAATGGTATTCAGTACACTAAAAATAAGAGTAAAGGCGCCAATATGTATGCGAAATATGACGAAAGGCGCCAATAAACGCAAACATGCAGCAAATAAGACTAAGATACCAATATAATACACAGTAGATATGATTAATTTCGCCAATTCGTGCGGCCAAACCGCAAAAAAGTCTACAGATACAAATATTTGCAGCCACACGCCAAGCAAGGCCCCAATTATGCAGCAAATAAGGTTAAAGCCGTCAATATAATCATCCGCATAGCAAGTAAGGTTGAAGTTACCAATAAATTCAGCCATAAAGAAAATAAAGGCTAAATGCTCCAATGTATGCAGCAAATAAGGCTAAAGTTGGCAATATAATCAGCCACAAAGCAAATAAATCGAAAGGTCCTAATATATGCAGCCACATAGAAAATCAGGCTAAAGTTACCAATGTAATCAGCCACAAAGCTAACAAGACTAAAGGTATATATGCAATCACACAGAGAATGAGGCTAAAGTTACCAGGATAATCAATCACCTAGCAAATAAGACTAAAGGTCTCAATATATGCAGCCACACAGAAAATAAGTCTAAAGTTGCCAATATAATCAGCCACAAAGCTAACAAGACTAAAGGTCCCAATATATACAGTCACACGGAAAATCAGACTTAAGTTGCCAATATATACAGCCATACAGAAAATAAATCTAAAGTTGCCAATATAATCAGACACAAAGCTAACAAAACTAAAGATCCCAATATATGCAGCCACACATAAAATGAGGCTCAAGTTGCCAGGATAATCAACCACATATCAAATAACACTAAAGGTCCCAATATATGCAGTCACAAAGACAATAAGGAGAAATTGCCAATATTATCGGCTAAAGTTGTCAATATAATCAGCCAGACAGCAAAAAAAGAATAACCCAATATAATATATTATGCAGTATGCAGCCACACACAAAATTAAACCAACGGCGCTAATTTACGGAAGGGTGATAAAGTCGGAAGTGCAGTTAAATGGCAAATAATGCAATTGACGCCAGAATCCGTATTCAATCAAACCGATCGATCGAAATAAAGGTAGATACGCACTCAACCACACAACAAAGTTAGCTAAGGATTCAAAATAATATTCAGCCACAAAAGGATAAAGCAGCCACAACAAATAATAATATATGACCGAGGAATCTAAGAAATCGGTTTTACAGAAGAAAAAAAAGCTAAAAATATTAATAGTATGGTGCATGCAATGCATCATTTCATCAAAGTCATAGTGGATTTTTTTTTGCTACGATGTAAAATATTTAGCAGACGTCGAAGGATATCTATCGCAACAATTGAATCATTACCACAATTTAGCTGTAATATCTAGTGCCTCTAATATAGCATCATTGTAACACATCTGTACTGCATTAGCTAGTATAATGATATAATAAATTAATTCGTTTTGCATCATTCAAAATTCACGACATATTAAATATCACACTTATTGCCTGCTTTGTCACCATTATTGCACTTCGTATCACCATCAGTAGTTCTTACGTTGAGAGAAATCCTTAAATTTCAGAATTAACGAAACGTTTTCATGACACGACTATTAAGTACTGCCTATGTACAAACTCGTACGTATAAAATGTTCCCAAAGGCAAATCTTTAAACTATATGCAATGACCTTTATCGCAGCTAAACATGTTAATGGTAGAAATCATGTTACAAAATGGCTGTTGCACATTAATAGTTCTAACATTCTGCTATTAAATTTTTATTGAATATTAATTATCTTTAAGCGTAAATGTAATATTTACTACAGGCAACACCTATCGGCATTGATAAATCAAACATTAAAAATGTCTACAAAAAAATATTTTATGAAATTCATCAAAATATCAGCACATTAGCAATACTCCATTACAAAACCTAAGTTTATTGTTTTTAGCACGGCAAGGCGAAACAATTATGATATAAAAAAGATAAATAATTTAATATGTGAATCATTAAAGAATAAAAAAAAAGGATTGCACTGATACAGGGCCAGCCCTGAGCAACGGCGACTGGCGCTTGTGAAAATCACGATTCCATCGTTGTTGATCGCCTGACAGTTGGCCCCCTCTTACTTTTATACAATATACACTCGGTTTAGTTTAACTTATACAAAATATAACTAAGTGTACCTGAAGTTTAGTTTTTTTACCAAAATATAACTAAGTGTACCTGAAGTTTTAACTAAGTGTACCTGCACCTGTTCAGAGAGGGTGTGCCGCCGAATAACAAAAGTTTAAAACATATTTTAATTCAATAGCATGAAGTTTAAAATACTTGTCCATACTAGCTATATACTAGCGCAGGGGTTCCCAAAGTGTGCGCCGCGGCGCCCTGGTTCGCCGTAGAAAGTAAAGAGGGGCGCCGTGAGTCGATCCTCTAGCATTATCCGAAACCACTCATATAAATTAACAATTCCTATTTTGAGCGCTCGCATCTTTAAAAAACATAGGTACATACTCGTCGCCGTCGCTCACTCGCCGAAAAGTTCCTACGACTTGAAAACCGTTGATACCCTACCCCTCCCACGTTTTTACCCTCCCACGACTACTTGCTCGCAATGTCCGTTTAATATTTTACTGAACCAGATTTTTTGCTAAAACTAGCGTACTTGTTTGTGCGATATATTTGGGAAACTAAATAATTTGAATCTTTCTTTGCAAGGCAACAACACGAATATTCTGAAACTTTCGGAGAGAATTGCGGCGTTTAGGAAGAAACTGCAGTTGTGGATAAAAAATATGAATGAAGGCAGCGGTCAAGATTGCTTCCCGCAATTGTATAAATATACGGTATCTAATGAACTGGTTGTCTCACAAGAAGACCTGATGGCCCTTCTAACCGAATGGTTTTCGAGGGACTTTGAATGATGATGTTGAAAAATTTGCGTGGATCCAAGATCCTTTCCGCGCACAAGCTCCGCCAGGATCACAACACAAGATCAAGAGAGTCTCATTGAACTCTCTTGCGATAAAAACCTCAAAACTAGATTCACCAGTTCCGATTTGGTGGAGTTTTGGTTATCGATTCAAAATGAATATCCAAATTTAACTTCGAAAGCTTTAAAAATTTTCATTCCGTTTGCCACATCATATTTATGTGAAGCTGGACTTTCAGCTGTAGCTGTAATCAAGAACAAATATCGCTCAAAGATCAATGTGGAGCAAGAAATGAGAGTAGCTGTCTCAAGTCTTATTCCTTGCTTTGAAAAACTGTGCGGAAATTATCAAGCTCACCCGTCACATTGATTTGACTGAGTAACTATCGTATTTTATTTATTTCTTAAGTCTTTTTTGTTCTCTGTTCCAATTCTGAATTCTTATAAATATAATAAAACTCAATTTCATATTGTGGATGTTTTAATTTGTGTGCCTATCTACCTAACTACTATTATTGTAGGTACCTATTTCTTTCGACTATAATATATATAGTCACTATATCTATTCCAAATAGCTTACTAAAGCAGGGCGCCGTGACAAAATACTAAACTTTTAAGTGTGCCGCTGGCTGAAAAAGATTGGGAACCCCTGTACTAGCGTATATAAGTATAAAAATGACACCGTAAATAAATTCATGTGATATCCATACCAACTTAAGAATAAAGAGGTTTTAGAAGTCGATTTTATGTTTGAAATTGTTAAATAATGCACAAAAGATCATCTTCTTATATATAAAAATCTCGTGTCACGGTGATTGTGATCGCACTCCTCCGAAACGGCTCGACCGATTTTTATGATTTTTTTATGTATATTTGCTAAGTTTGAAAATAGGTTTTAAAGTAACCGTATCCAAAAAAAAAATTCAATTTTTTGACATTTTTTTATTTTTTTATTTGGCATCAAAAAATACCTACAACCCCAAATTTTAACTCTCCTACCCTCACCCTCCCATTTTTTAATAGCGATTTTAGTATTTTTGTACGAACAAATTTAACCGACTTTCGTATTTCAAAGAGAACGAAATTATTTATGTTGTTGAATGACAGATGGCGCTACGTCCACCTCATCGAACTTTCATACACACATAGAAATACTTTATATAATTTTATAATAATTCACCGAAAACCACAATGGCAATGTGTTAAGTAATATCAGGGCCTTTGCTCCTTGGCTACTTGGGGCCAAAGTAAGTCGGCTCCCGGAAGGGACTGCTCCAACCCTGCACTTATATAGACATACATATATTAATTTTAAATATCCTTCAAATAATCATAAAATAAAGATGTAAAAATGTTTAATTATCTTGGCGCAAATCATTATAAATTATAATATATTAATAGGTTTATAAAAATAAAAATTAATAAATAAATAGTTTTAATTTAAAATATTCCGCAACCCGTAAAACCGTGACCGCTTTGTGTGGAAATGTTTTTCCACGAACGATTAAATAATTAAATGCTTTAATTTAAATATATGTTTATTTTATATTAAAAAAACTGATAAGGCAAATAATGAAACTGCGCATCATGAAGTTATATATTATTCTAGATTTTCCTTTTATTTACTACCTACGTATTCACTTAAGGTTGCCTGGGTTTCAGTTTTCTAATAAAGGTAAGACGTTTTCACTTTTCATTCAGATTAGAAATTAAAACATCCAAGTCAAACGTTCCGAAAGTAAGATATCCAAGTCAAATGTTCCGAAAATAAGATATCCAAGTCAAATGTTTTGAAAATAATACGCCCAAGTCGAATGTTCCGAAATTAAAACATCTAATTTAATGTTCCGAAAGTAAGATATCCAAGTCAAATATTCCGATAAGAAGACACCCAAGTCGAGTGTTTCGAAATTAAACCATCAAGTCAAATGTTTTGAAAGTAAGACATCCAAATCAAATGTTCCGAAAGTAAGACCTAGTAAAATTTTCTGAAAATAAGATGAATGTTCCAAAAGTAAGTCTACCTAGTCAAATTTTCAGAAAGTAAGGCATTAAAGTCAAATGTTCCGAAAGTAAGACGTCAAATACCCGGTCACTGGCCCAGAGGGGCAACAGCCATCGAAGTTAATAGCAGCCAACTCCGTCCAGCTCTCTCATGTTAAACATGACTTAAATTAATTTAAAGTCGCAGTTTGCATACCAATCGGAACTCAATATGTATTGGAGTCGAGTCGGTGCTACAATACATCTCTACTTCACGGTGAATACTTTATCTAAAGACTGAATCGTTATTTTTTACAGAACTCTGGAGTTGATGGAGAATCCAGGAAAGAATGGCTGGACAATGAACATGTCTGTAATAAATCCGTTATTTGTTGCCACACATTAAATCAACATGAGAAGTAGGTATAGCCAGCATAATTGCTAAGTATGTAGCGAGCAACGAATCATTTATCCACAGAACCATCGACTAAGGTTATATACTTGGTCGAATGTGATGAAAAATATGGAAAGTGATGAAAAATCTAGAGAATAATTTGTTGGAGCAAGTAATCGCTAAGAATTTAATATACTTAATCATTTCGTACACCTAATACTTAATGCAGTATTTATATCATTGAAGAAGACGATACTACAATTAAGTCTTAACAAAACAGAACAAGAAACAGAAAAAAAAGGTAACGGTCGCAACTGGGACTCGAACCCAGGATATCTAATACATATCTACCGGTACACAACACCTTAACCAATTAAGCCACTGGACCTGTATTTCCTCACCTAATAAATTATTACAACGAAATATTCATAATTGTAGAGTTTATGAAAAATCTGACAAGAATTACTGAAAGTATGATAATTATAGAGAACCTTACAAATCATTTGTTCACAGAGCAGACTGACTATCTGAGTGAAGAGTCTGAGAAAGAATTATTGCTAATCGTGTAATAGATTCAGAAATGAATAATGTATTCACAAAACAATTTGTAAACAAATCGGGAGAAGATTTGTTCAAAGAAGGTGCAGTTATTCCAGAAATTAAACTTTTATCCATAGACTTAATAATGTAATATCAATAAATGCGGCAAAGAATCCGGGAAAGAATGCAGAACTTGTTTTAAATCCAGTATCGACTAAACGATCATAATGAAAGCAAGGTGAGGTGCTCCATTAAAGTAATGACAAATGCTATCCTTGTCCGTGATACCCCAATCCGGAATAACTGTATTTTTTGTTCTCTCCACGGTGAACAACACGACGAGATCACTTATAGCCGTACAGTAGATTGGATCGAGCCAATACTCGAGCCCAGATCTGCGGCTCTAGACCAGCTCGCCTTGAAGCCGTGCTTTGGGAAACATGTGATTATTTGTAACTTATATTTACTAATAATTTTAACGGGAAGGTGTCCAAGTGCTTATTAAATTCACTCAAGTAGACATTGAACAATCGAAAAGTGCACGACTTTCTGTTGAAGCCGTTAAATAAAAACGACTGCAACTTTAATGTTGTCTACAACAGTCGTTGCGAAATTATCTGGGAATTTGACTACGGGTTGTGAAGTTGCTGATTCGATTCCCAAAGCAGCTCAAAAATTCAGATGTTGTAATGTCAATTGTCAATCAGGATTGATGGACCCTACAGAATTGACCCGACAGCTGCTGTTGTAAAAAAAATTTAAAAAAACTGACAGTCCAACTAATTGAAATAACGGCGTTATGAAGATGAGAGCAAAGCATGGTTTTAAGATTATGTAAGGACCCTACGAAAACAGCCGCAGATAGCTGCAGCACAATAGTAGATAAACAATATAATGAAGCCAGGATACAACGGTTTGTGCAGACGTAAGCAAAGCAAGGTTGCGAATTCTATAGACTCCTGTCTCTGAAATGACTACCGTAAAGATTAGTAGAGCTTGATCATATTTATAACTGCCATAATAACAAAATTAGAGTGTGCAATTCACACGCGGTACAATTGAAACCTCCATAAAACTAAAGTAGATAGTAACTAAAGTGGGGAGGCTACGAAGCACTTTTTCAATCAATGTGAAGGATGATTTTTTTCCATATTTTTGTCGTCGAATTCCAGTGCACCTATATATTTGGTCATTTTATTAAATTTGTGTTTTCTTCTTCGGAGTCGCTAGATATCGCTTTCTTTTGTGTGTTTTTTTTTTGCCTATTCATTTTGGTGTAGTTTGAAGATTGGATGTTGATTTTACAAAAATATAGGTACCTACATACATATTTTTTGGATTTCGTAGGAATCGATCCTTTATACCAGACTAAAGGAAACTTGCGTTGGATCGTGGATTTATAGTATTATATTGGAACCGAGTACCCGTGAATTAGATAACTATTTTATTGCTCATCCATTCTCTCGCAGGCTAAATCCTATAGATGTATGTGTTTGTCTCTTTTTATTGCCGCACGTTTCCGTTTCATCGAGTTTCAAATCAGAACGGTGCTTAAGAAGTTTTCACTTCAAAAATACAGTGTATACAATACTATTTGACAAATCAGATTTCAACTATCTTTTTAGTATTTGATATTTCTATTTAATAGTTTTGTGTAGCTGTCAACATAATAGAGTTAAAAGTGAAGTGAGCACCCGAAAGCCATCCATGGGAAGTTGTTTCAGCAGTTTGTTTGTTGACTGGTTGGCCGGTTGGCAATATGCTTCGTGCACGAGGCTGCCGGCTGGCTGTACCCACCGGTGAAACCTCCCATATTCCACCTCTCTCAGAGAACATTCTATTCAGTAATATCTATATCCGTGTTACGTGCCCGTAAAGGTCGCGACACTACTTTCTGTGCTCAACACTTGTTGCAACTTCATAATGTATTCGCGTTTTTTGTCTCCGAGCATAATATCTATGTAATTTCGGGTGATCTAATGTTTGCACTAATGGTAAAACGTTTTTCTATGCATACTAACAACTTCTCTCTATTCGTGAGGCGCTGGGATATTATATTAAGATGCACTTAAGAATTTCTGTATAATTAATTATTCACGTTCACACCTTTATCGAGATATTCACGGAATAACTTATTGAAGGAAACGCTCGAAGAAAGTCTGCATTGGGCTCCGGTATATATATATGTGTAAATACGTATGTGTACATACATATGTTAATGAGTCGAGTCGCGTGATGTAGCCAATCTCTTAAAATCCAAATTTGTATCTTATGACGCAGATATTATTACAATCAAGTACTGGAGTAAATCTTGACGATAAAGTATAAAAAACTTCTGATTGATCAAAATCAACAATGCTGTCATGAAAATCGCTAAGTTTATTTTAAACGAAGTTTCTAGGTCAACGCAGCTATTTTCATTTCGATCTTAAGTTATATTGCTTTAAAATATTCACTTCACTGTTGAGAACTGTTTGATAAATAGTTTTTAAATGATCGATAAGAAACACTGTGTAAAAAAATTGGCTGTAGCCTGATAGTATCTGATACATAAGAGTAGGATGTGTTGCCACAATGTTGATCTAATCGATAATACTAAAAAGCAACGGAATTTAGCTATAAAATCCACTTTAGAAATCTACCCAACAGCGGTATAACATTAATTGTCTCAACCTTGAAACAAGTACTAAAAAAGCTTATAACATAAATACAAAATCCAAGTGTGGTAGAGCGGGGACGATTCCGCGTAAAAATGATAATATTTTCCAATTTATGCAAAATGAGCAAATTCCAAGGAAATCTGATAAAGCTGTTTCCTCGCGTTAAGCAGGTTTACGTTATAGCAGAAATAGTACTCGCAGGGATTGAACCCTGGCTCAGCGAGTGGGAGATAAGCGCACAAACAATTCAGTTGAGCAAACTGGTAGACATGATTTAATAAAACAAGTTAGCGGTGATCTACCGCTTGTCAGAAAAGTACGTAAATGGAGTTACTACTCCTGAAATTCAAAGAAACAAAATGAATAATTTAAAACAGATAATACGACTTCTCGATATTACAATGAGTGTACCAACCGAGTAGGTAAGTCACGATGGCATTTGTTACATAACATTAATTTCGAAAAAAACCATACCTAGATATCAGATACCTATCTTAATAATTTGCATAGTTATTCATATCCATATTATAACACACACCTGAAATTGGTCAGTGGGTCGCGCATGTGTCCATACTGGACAATCTACTCTCGGTAGTTGCATCATGGGATCGCGCACTGATGTTTAAATCAATCGTGGGTCTCGTATACTACACCTCAGAATACTATGTGGAAAATTTTCAAGAAGATACATCGCACCATGAGTACTTTAGTATATTAAGTCATTAATTGTCGTTTTTTAGTTAATAATACCGATTTATGCAACATTTCTGATATAACCTTAACGTACTAACTCAAATAACTTTGGAATGCGTTGTATTTGAGTTACTTCACTAAAATATTTTCAGTTGACTTCTTTTGAAATAAAACTTCTGTTATGTGAAACTCAATGAAATTGAAATTTGAGAGTCTAAAAAGAAACAAACATATACATCTATAGGATTTAGCCTGCGAGAGAATGAGATAGTATAATCGGTTTCCTCTTTGGGCGGTGCTTCTCAGCCTATCGGTCTCCTCTTTGTGCGGTGCTTCGTAGCCTCCCCACTCTTGTCCACTTTCTTTTTCTGAAGTTTTCATTTCTACCGCTTATGAATTGCATACTATGATTTTTTTAGTTTATTAAAACAGTTTTGTGCAGCATTTTTTGTTTTATTTATTACTTTAACAAATGACATTTGAAATGCGTTGTAATTAAGGTTCTACATTAAAGTATTTAAAAAATATTTTTAAGAAGTTTTACAATATCATTATGATTTAACATAGTAATCCATCATCGATATATATATTTTTGGTGCTGTAGTGCATTTTTTATTATTATTTGATATACTAAAGAACTAAAGTATTAAAGCCATACGAAGATCTTACAATTACGGCATTACAACAGTACAAAATTAAATATTCCAATGCAGCACCGTGTTAATCTTATATAATTATTGAGGCACCTAAAATTTTATAAAAAATTCTGTAGTATGTTAACCACTAACGTCTCGGCTTATTTTGTCGGAAGGTCAAAACATTACCGCTTAGCAATAAAATTCGAATAAATGGAACATTTCTGAAAGCATCTAAAAAGTAAGATTTGTTTATGAAATGTGATAAAATAAGCTTTCAAATTTTATAACTCAAAACAACCAAAAAATTCTGTATAATTTATTTTTAAAGCACACCAAAAATGTTTTAAAATTAACTCACCTTACTTTTGTTTTAACTAAAATTACTGATAAGGAAAAAAGTAAAAACGTACACACATTTTATTAGGAAAATACATTATAAACTTGTTATCGTCAACTCACTTTTTGTCGTTCCGCCGAATTCGCTTTCGGAAACTTTGGTTTTATGAAGGTGTACATTTTAATTATTTTGCGCGGAACTAATGTGAAAGAACTATACAAAATGTACCGTGTTTTCTCTTTCTAGCACCGTTTAGATCATATTTCTAATCATGATAGTAAGAGAACTACAAAGATTTCTTAGAGACCTTTATGAGTTGTTCCAAAAACTGAACAATTTACAACGAGGGGTTAAGACAAAAACAAAAAAGAAATTATGTAAACACCTTTTTTTCACACACAGTTATCTCAAAATTCTACTTTTTGACTTAATACACTAAAGTACTGATGAAGGTATATTAATTTTATGAGACATGTTTAATATTTCATTCATAATACGTACTTTAGATGATCGCAGTACGACAGTAGTGGGAGCGTTAAGTTACCGCGCGTCGATGTCTCTTTTACGACATTTAATTCGTGGAACGGTAAAGTGTTACGTATTGATATTAATTTATATTAGAATATTCTATTAGTCGTATACAGGGTGTTAAGGGACGTATTTGACTTACTTTAACCAGTGATTCCTGACATTATTTGGAGTAAAAAATGTAAATGAAATTTTGGTCTCCGGTGACATTTTTGATGTTTTTTTTTTTTTTTCTACAAAAACATAAAAAAATGGTAGTTGTTGAACAGTTGGAGGCGGGGTAAGAGGTTCATCGGACACCTGGCTGAGTGACCAGTGACGACGTGCGGAAGATTTTTTTTTTTGTTTGATTTTGAAGGAAAAAATTTTGAAAAAAAAAAAATCGTCAAAAAAAGTCACCGGAGACCAAAATTTCATTTAATTTTTTTACTCCAAATAATGTCAGGAATCACTGGTTAAAGTAAATCAAGTACGTCCCTTAACGCCCTGTATTAGAAGATGGCGCATTGATGTCTGCTATACAATAGGTGTACAATCCGGCACAGAAAGTTTACAATCCGTGGAATGTTAGAGAATCGTGCATTTATGTGTATTGTACAAGAATCGTACATATTAGTACGCTAGAGGTTTGCGCATTGAAGTCTTGTAAAAGAACTGCATAATATAATTATTAAATAACATATGATTATGCAATTTATATTTTTATTTTATTCATAATCAAGTTCTGCTATATAATATAATTATAAACTGCATAATATTTAATATTAAATATAATATATTATTATTCAATTCATATTTTTTTTTATTTATGATCAAGTTCTTCTATGTAATTATTACTACGCGTGATAGCTGTTTTGCCTTCTGAAGGAATTATCAAACTGCAGTTAGACCACTTACAGACGATATATTAGTATTATTTGTATATGGGGACTTATAAAGTAAAAAATATTGCTTTTATTTGTATTACCTATGCCCTTGATTTCTGAGTAAAATTGGTTATTACTTGAAAAATATTATTATTAGTTATTACTTAATAAACACTTTTCATAACGCTCTCGTCACGCATTCACCAGCTTACTGCCCAAGTCAAGCGTGCATAAAGAAGTTTTACTTAAAAAATTAAATGTAATTCTAAAAATTAAACTTGATAATAAAAATAATGAACTGTATAACCTATTAATTATTGAAGGTTGTGAAGAAATCGCGCATTGATGAACACCTGCAAGTACACAAAAAGTTTATAAACTACAATCCTTAAAGGTTCGTTATAATCGCGCGTTGATGTCTCTTGTATGAGAAGCATACAATCGATGGGAATTTTCACCAGTGTAAGATCCTCCAAGGGTACAGGTGTATCATATTAACTTCCTATAGTTTTGGTCAATATCTATGTGACTGTTTGGACAAGATTTGATCACAACACTGGTTGGACGATAGTTGCACGGTATGATGTGCCTCGAACGGACACTCACACACTTGCGAGTGGGTGACACGATCTGCGTAAAAGTATTAATACTTAAAGGATCTTATAATAGTGATACATCTCTACATTGTATGATAACCGTTCAAAATTTCACCAGTAGTACGTTAGAAGACCGTGCATTGATGGCTATTGTACAAGAATCATTGATTTATGATAGGTGCATACATATTAGGCATAAGTTCTATCCGTTGTAAGTTATAGGGTCGTAGTTTACTGTACAACAAGTACATAATTTTATATCAGTAATGTCATCAGAGGTCACGCAATGGTGTCCACTTCGGCATCTACTCCTCGGTGTCTTATCCGATACAATCGTGAAACAAACAGGTTATGCCTACTTAACTTGGTCACTATTGGTAACAGCACTGGTTACGCATTCAAAATACTTCGCACCTTGCTAAGTAGATACCAACTACCAATTCGAAATAATCTTTTTCATTTTTTTTATCATACCAAGAACAGGTATGACCAAAAAAAGTTTAGATAGGTTGTATAATTTCCCTGAGCATACGTCTGCTGTTTGGAGGGTCTTTTTAAGGAAAGGTATTTCAGGGTCAGTCGGACGTATTAATCCATCCCTCCCCCTGCGGTGCAAGACGAAGAGGTCCAAGGGCTCTCTCTAAACCAAACTCTCCCAATCTGGCTCACATTACGTACCCATTACAATAAGAACATGAATAAATATTTTTATTCATAAACAAACTCAATTCTTTCAAGAAAGGCACACAAATACAATATTTTTTAAAGGTGCCGGTAACCCGGGCGTTTATTAATATCAATAGTTATTTACATAGATGTGCGTTACTCGACTCACTGAACAATTTCTGTTCTGAGCCGGGTAGCAGTATCTATAATTACATATATCAATAAAGATTAAGGCAAAGAAAAATACAAAAGATGATAAATAAAAGCCCCTACGGGCGTATAACAACAAAAAATAAATAAATTTAACTTATTTTAGAAGTTATATGTAAATAAAAATACAAAGTACAAAAGAAAAACTTAAATAATAATATTGTATCGGTGATTCAATCCAATATTGTATTTGTAAGTCTTTCTTGAAAGAATTGAGTTTGTTTATGGACAAATCGTGTATTCGTATTCTTATTGTATATAACAATTAAATCATCTTAATATTTTAAGGCGTAACTGGCAAAAAGTGTTCTTTCAGCGCCATCTATGAAAGAGCAGATTATGAAATCTTTTAAGTATCACCTTAAACTCGAGAATTCCACAGTGAAAAGATCTATCCCATAAATCTTAAGGTTTATACATGCAGTTTTTTTAACTTATATATAATATGTTTACGGACAGCATTTTTCCGAGAAGTAACTTAGATTAATGCAAAATGAGTGTTAACTAGGGTATGAGAGGAGTTTATTTAATCAAGGGCAGCTTCGATCCATCGACGCTTTAGGAATTAGTTTGCCATGTTTACCTGTTTGTCGTTAGTTTACAGTAAACCAATGTTTAATGCAATTCATTGGCTGCTTTATATTTATATACTGCTGACAGTGACGTTGACAGAATCCTTAATTAAGTCAGAACTACAAGTGGCTAGAGTAATGTATTGTCAGTGACTAACTGTATATTTAAAAAATGTCTCACGTACGTTTACTGTTCTAAAGAATGATAAAAATGTGGTAGAAAGTGTGAAGTTTTGGATTTTTCTGCTCCATCCTATGAAAATTTCGTGCCACCATCGCATCGCCTTTAAGGCTAAACGAAACGTACGTTATAATCTACACGTATACAGATGAGGCCAACTAAATTATTTTAGGAAAAAAAAAAAAACACTTTTGAAAGTTATGCATTATGAAATTAAGATGAATTAATTGTTTGCATCCGTACATGCAACACATACGAATAAAGAGTTTTGTTCGTACACAAACTGAATCCTTTCAAGAAAGACACTATTGGATTGAATCACCGGTACTATATTGTATTTGTATGACTTTCTTGGAAGAATTGAGTTTGCGTATGATGGTGATATTTCACAGTTTAAGTTTTGCTGGGCTGTTTTTTCCTTATAGACCAATACTTGTAAAATATTGATAATATATAATGGCATATAGTTGTCGTCTTCATTATTGGCAATTAGGTTGACTTTTTATGTTTGAAACGGAGAATATGCTCAATTCAGTTATGTACATTGACCCTGAAATCCCAATAGGCTAAAAAAATTTCGAATTTATTGATGCCAGGTTTTCGATAATTTATAGTGGATCATACAGAAGTGATGTTCGACTACAGTGATAATGTAAACGTAATTTGAACAAGTCAACGTAAATAAAAAATATTTCCTCTTTAAAAAAACAACATAATTTTTTTAAAGTTGGACTGACAGGAAAACCTAGAAAAACATAGCCGTTATTTTGAGCGTTTGAATCGAATTCTGTGGCGTTACAAATCACGATTTGTTAATAACCTTGTACTTTAAAAGATCTCTTGGATTCTATAAAAAATGTTGTTTGAATGTGGTTTAGAACACTGCCAAGTATTATGATTGAGCTTGGTGTTGTGTTATTTAGCCAATGTGTCATGTTATGTAGGAATTACATTCCAATGTACGTTAACAGGAATACCTACGCAGTACTTATTGTGCGCTTTTATAATTTCACGGTTACGGTACCGTGAAGGCAAAAAAAGGCAATAAACAAACGTTCCTTAACACAATAATGCTACAGCTCTTTCAAAAGATGAGACACACAATTTATGTAGGTCTGTTTCCTCCAAAGGAAAAAAAGTCATAAATTTCTTGCATCTCTCTCACACACCGCACTGTGACCCTTACCAATCGTGACGATAATTTTGAAAGTATGGAGTATAATTACAAGGGTAATTTTGAAGTGTGAATAATAGTGAATTCTAAAAATTCAAAAACATCTAATGTCAATGCACTGATGGTTTTGCTTTTGTTCTTAAACATATAATGCTGCAGTTTTTTCTTGCACACATCTTGCAACAAACAATTACACAATAACAAACTTGCAATCAATCGAAAATGAGACAAACAATGAAGTATGTCAGCACCCCCCCCCCCCCTCCCCCAAAGGAAACATTCATTTCATTTTCTTACATCTCCCTCAGACATAATATAAAGAAAACAAAACGCAATTCCCATCGCAAAAAAGTAGTGCTTTGGAGTAAACAGTCACACGTATATTGTACGCCTCACCATTATTTAATGTGTAAGAAAAATCTGCAGCATTATAGCGACAAGGAACGTATGTTTATTAATGTATGAAGAAACTAACTGAAAGAAGTGTATTTTAGGCGTGCGTTTCCAAAATAAGCTCAAATTTTCCACACATCTTAGGAAATTATTAAACCATTTTCAATGTAAATAATCACCATTGATCTGTGTGGATCCTCAGATCCAAAACGTTATATCTTGTTGGTCAGAAATCATTTACGTTCCACACTCCTAGGGACTATTTGTCCAGTGACTCTGACCCATAGCTATTATATTATACTCGCGATGCTTTGTGCGCGAAATTTCTCTCAAATTAGTTATTCTCGGCAAATATAAGGCAGCGTGAAAGTGAATTTAATGCTTTCGTCCAATCAATGAATAACAAGTTTGAAAATGGTATATTAGCAAGTTAATATAACTTTATAGGACTCTCTCGATATGACTCGTTCGGAATTCCAAACATGAATGAATTTCCTACACCAATACTGGTTTTACACCAAACAATTTCACCTATATTTTATTATAATTGAACTATTTCATTAATTAATATTATATTTAAAAGCGTCTTAATTCCAGGTAGCGCCCACTCAAAAAGAAGAAGAAGCTAGATATGAATAAAAATAATGTTAGAGGGAGCCCGCTAATATTAAAAACGATAATATTTAAGCGAAAATTGTGAAAATTTTTCATAAAATTGAAAATAGAGCAAAAATCTCCTGTGGAATGTCTAAAATAGCATTTAACGATACACTGTGAATAATTGTAAAATAACTGAAAAAATCGTGTTTATAATAATTTTTGGAGCATACTTTGCGTTTTTTTTTTCTACCGAGGGAATTTCATATAATTGCCATTTCGGCTTGAGGATTGTATAGATATTATCTTCAAGAATAACATTTTATTTAAGAGATCTAAATCTTAAAAGTGTTTTAGGAAAATATGTAATTAATTGGTAGAAATTCGGAAAGCCGTGCCTTAATCTTATGATGGAAAAATGACGCAAGAGCACACCTTACTCGCTCCTTCAAGTGACAGACAAATACAGGTTCTGCTTTGTTGTTCAAATACACGGAATAAATAAGTTCGTTTTGTATAAAAGTTTTTACTCTATGTAATTTCAAAATGTATCTTTTGAAATTATTTATATTTGGGAAGTAGATTTCTTAGACTAATGACAATTTTACCATAATAATAGTTATAAAATCATCGAAGCATGTTTCCATTGCAAAATTATTCACGATTTTACTAACTTTCCCACCTAACAAAATTAGGATTTAGCCTGCGAGAGAATGAGATAGTATAATCGGTCTCCTCTTTGTGCGGTGCTTCGTAGCCTCCCCACTCGTGTTTACTTTAGTTTTCTGAAGGTTTTAAATTATGTTAATAGTAGATATGTTTGAATCTTTAAAAGATAATTTAATGTTCATAATTCTTATAAAACTGCCTTAAAAACGCTGCACGAATTAGAATTCTTGCAATAATAACCATGTACGGCAAGCAAAAGCACACTATGTATTATTTGAACTCTAAAAAAAGTATCGAAAAAACTTCCATGAAGCGAAAGCGATTGCAATGATCATGGCTAAAGGCGGAAACATTTTTTATCGAGCAAATAATATTGCGCACAACATTTGATAATGAGTTTATTTTTTATGTTATTTTTTTATGTATATATTTTTTTAACCGGCTCCACAGAGAAGGCCCTGAGGAATATAATTCCCCTCAGGGCCTGTATCATCTTTCATCCTAGGGGTGCTGTGAGAGAGTCTTTTGAGAAGTGACGGACGTACAAATTCATCCCTCTCACTGCTGTGCAAGACGATATTTCAAGAGATACCAGCTGGAGAGGTCAACAGGACTCCCTCAACAAGCCTTTCAGATCCGTCCTGCCTCTCAAAACAAACCTCCCCCCATTAACCCAGGTAAACCTACTAAGTCACCAAACGTAGTGAACCACTTGGATTGACCCAGGCAGAGGTGTTGGTTATCCAAAAAATGGCAGTACCATACCCGACTCCCAAATTGATGGCTCACCCGAACTCTATAAATAGTTGAGCCTCAATTGTAAAGTCGCGACTTTAGATAATAAATGCAATGTTTACTTCTAAAATAAGTCCTTGGCCTTTAAAGTGTTTACAATTAAAAAGCGTTGTATAATTCCAAGGAACTATTCAATTGAATAGGTAGTAATTAATACAACTTTTATTCTTGCAAGCCTTTGTTTTTTCAATAGGTTTATTGTACAATATTTACGTTTTGAGCTTGAAAAGGTTACATGTATTTAAATGAGACATTATAGATACCATATTTACCATTAAAGTAAAAACCTGCAAGATAACAACTTTTCATCTAACACTGGTATCGTTTAAAAACAACAAAGTTGAATAGATTTCTCGTACATAAATAAGTGATTACAATAAGTGATTGCAATAATAAGTGATTACAAACGATCGTATAGCGAGGAGACAGACGATTATGAAAAGAAAGATATCCTCCCAGTAAGAAGTAAGAAGGTAAGAAGTAGTACCAAGTTGTGGCATTTGACAAGGCGATGTAGAAACCCGATACAGCACCCATAGTAAGTACACAGAACACGGTGCCTGATTACCAAAGCCTATGCAATTGTTAGGCCAGTATTAGAACAAAGTAATTTTGTATATTTCAGATATCATTTCGCAATTTGTTCTAGTAATGACTGTAAAGCCGGTTTTCAGTATGAAAACTTCACTGAACCAATACCACAGATGGCGACCTAATTTGACCAGCTATGCCGGAAGTTTATTTTATTTTTACTCATATAATATGTAAATACTAAGTCAAATTAACTATTCGTAATTAGGCAGAATCATTATAAGATCTTACAAGGTAGGAATGTGAATGTTAATGTTAAAACGTTGGGTAGTTGCTATGCTTAATTGCAAACAATTAATGTGAAAAACAATCAATTACCATTTCGCATTTTACGCTCTAAAAAGCTGTTTATGAAATTCAAAATCAATTCTTTTGCATTTCAGTGTAGGTATACGATTGGTATTTGATAAGTAGTGTAATGCAACCGGGCGTATTTCACTTATGAAATAAAACCAGAGAAAAGAAACTGCGTGATCGCACGGCCATTGAGGCTAGCCGGATTTATGCGTGGATTACACTCAAATCTATAATACTTAAGTAATATATTACCGAATTATCAGGTCATCAAAACGTATTGGCCTTGCCCAATAAGTCGGCGAAAGTGTACTGCAAACATTTTGCTCTGGGACTTGTTATGTACGGCGTGTGGCGCAACGTTGAATATGAGTTGATATTAAACAACTTCATAGTCTTTTAATTTAGGTGTATCTTGCAACGAGGAATACTTTCGGTTTATTAATATATTGGTACATTGCACAACATTTTCTAAACGCACAAAATGGTGTTACAAGTAATGTATTGCTGAAATTGACAATGTTTTTAAATCTACTGCAGAAATATCAATTAATTGACCAAAAAAATGGCCAAATTTTAGAAGGTGCATAAATTCCTTTTTATAATAAATAATCACACTTTTCACACGTATTTTGGGAAGATCATCAAAAATTATAGTGACATATTTGAAAAACAAAATTCCGCTTGAAGAATGTGGCATTTTAATATTATTTAAAAGAAAATGTATAAATTATCGAAATGTTAATATACAAGCAATGAAACACCATCACTAGATCGTCAGAACAGATTGTAATAAATAAAAATGTTGAAAGGGTAATAAAAGAAAGAGTACACAAAGGTAAGCGTAAGAGGTAAAATAATAAACAAGGAAAACGAAAGAGGTAAAAGAATAAACAAAGTATGCGAAAGAGACTCACAGAAATGTGCAGTTCATGTCTCGACAGTCGGTAGATCGGGGCGCGAGTAGTGAACTGAGCGAGGAACCAAACTGTCCGCACAAGCCGCCGACATCTCTATTTATCATTTCTCTGCGCGCGGCCGGTGCATGCCGGAGATGCACATCTCGCTGGCAGGCCGTGCGGCGAGCGGCGAGCGCCTCTCGTCTATCGTCGCCCGTGCTCGGTCTTCCCGACACGACACATCGGGGAATCGAGGAATAATACTTAAAGTGAAGCAAAATCGTGTGTTTTTTGTTTGAAAATCAGAATGCTTAGAAATAATCGAGAATTTTTTTTTAATAATATTTTTATCAAAAAAGTAATAGGCCTATAAAAACTGCTTTAAAATTCAAAATATCCTACATACGAATTCCTTTACGGTTCTGGTTTAATTTTACAACGTGGAAAATTATTTTTTTTAGAAAATGATCAAAAAACATTTAAATATTTGTGCCTGAACTTCTCAAAATAAAATTAAACTTTGGCGATGTTTTTTTTTCTTAAATGAAAATTTCTGTAGCACCGTTATGATTTGAAACTCGATGAAATGCAAAAACGCGACACCAAAAAGAGACAAATAAATACATCTATAGGATTTACGCTGCAAGAGAATAAGATCCTGATCCAGCCACCGAAGTCTTCATACATAGTTTTATAAATTTTGTGACGTTTAGATCCTTAAACAGAGTATAAAGCTCGTTGTTATAACGTCTTCGCCAAAATCCATTTTGTAAAACCGGTCCGAAGAGCTTCTTTAACACCGTTGTGATTTAAATTCGATGAAACGAAAAAGCGATACCAAAAAGAGACAAAAACATAAATTTGTAGGATTTATCCTGCGAGAAAATGAAATAGAATAATCTGTCTCCTATTTTTCCGGTGCTTCGTAAATAATCGGTCTCCTCTTTGTGCGGTGCTTTGTAACCTCCCCACTCTTGTTTATTTTAGTTTTCTGAAGGTTTCACTTCTACCGTGTTTCGCTGCACACCAGTGGCGGTCCGTGAGTTTTCAGTGAGCTATTGAAAAATATGACGTTATTGTAGCGGAAATTTTTTTTTTTTTTTTTCAAAATTTCAACTTATTGTATGAAGATCTTCAGGATTCTTTCAGTCAAGGGATGCGCCGCATCCACACACTCAATGATCTTCACATAAAAAGTTGAAATTTTAAAAAAAAATCGATTTTACCTACAGTCATTTTCAGTCGTATTTTTCAATATTAGCACTCTAGCTCAATGAAAACTCACGTACCGCCGCTGCTGCAGACATGTATTTTTTTAAATTAATTAAAACGGGATTTTTAACCTTATCGCCTTTGACATAAGGACTATTATTGTTGGCGGCCTGAAACCGAATTTTACACGACGCGCGACGTGGTGAATCGCCTTAATTCTTGTTACTATATGTCACAAAACATAAAAGTTTAAAAAAAAAAAAAAAAAAAAAAAAAACGACATATGTAGGCAATTTGGGGGATAACTTTCCAGTTTACTTTTCCACGATTCCAAGTCTAAAAAAATTGATGAGTAACAATCGACGCTATTTTCCTAAGATTTTTTGCCTACCAATCTTCGATCAATAATATACTACGTCAATGCTACCAATAGAACGTGATGTTCCTTCTCTCCTTGTGACGCGATTGTAAGTTTTAGTGTGTAAGGCGTCAGAGCTCAGAGTACCGGTGACATTGTAAACATAATATGGATCACAGGAAAACATCGGAAAACATGGTGGAAATTCTGGGAATTGTAGAAGAAAACTTATTATAATGAATGCCATGTTCTTTGAGTGGTTCGCTACGAGGAGGCCTCTGTGATTCCTTTCTCCTACAATATGGGTCTCTTCAAGACCCAAGTCCACTCCTTCCACAGGCCCTGATTTGAGGGAAATTATTTTCCTCATTGTAATTTGTAATATGTAGATGTGAGGCATCAGTGTTCAGAGTGCCCGGCAAGGAACATTGGAGTACTTCGGAGAGTCAACGAAGAATACTGAACACTACAAAACAATACACATATTATTAGAATTACTATTGTTCATACGCTACTAATATGTGCACATGTAGAGTGCCATTATTCAGAGAGCTCTGCGAGTACCATCGGGAACTTCGGAGAATCAAGTAAAATTAAAACTTAACGTATGTAGATAATGGCTGTTTTGATCCTTTGTTAGTTCGCTTCTTGATACGCGATTGTAATTTGTAAAATGTACGGTGTACCCGGCAGAAGAATATGAGATATAATGTGGGTACTGTGCGTCATGTTCCTCAGTTGTTGGCTCGCTACCTGATACGCGATTGTAATATGTAATATGTACCGTCGTCCGTCGTCGATGGTGTGCCGTCGTTTTATTAAAATTTTCAGCCAAAGATGGGCCAAAGGGCCCGACACGAAACATCTATCAGGGTATCTAGCATGATCGATCGATATAGGTTTTATCGAAAATGTCGGTAACTTGTCATCACTCTCGAGCACGACTGCAGGCCGCTAACGAACAAACAACAGTTCACAACGACTAAGGGTTCCTATTTTATTTCACGTGAACTGTTATTTGTTCGTTAGCGGCCTGCAGTCGTGCTCGGGAGCGATGACAAGTTACCGACATTTTCGATAAAACCTATATCGATCGACCATGCTAGGTACCCAGGTAACTTCAAATATCGATGGAAGAACACTTAACAAATACAGCAACTATGTATACTACTCGTATGTCCTCTACGTATTAGGTGATGGCAAATTTCAATACAAGAATGCAGACATCAGATTGACTCCAGAACAAAAAAAAAACGAGTGTGCTTTAGATCACACGACAGAAATAAAACTTCACTAACTTATATCTCCCTCTCAACTTCCGTTCGCCTCGCCCGATCACACTTTTCATAACGCTCTCGTCACGCATTCACCATTTTACTCCCCAAGACAAGCGTGCGTAAAGAAGTTTTACTTAAAAAAGATACATGTGTGCAGTTCCGTGGTAGAAGTGAAACCTTCAGAAAACAAAAGTAGACAAGAATGGGAGGTTACGAAGCGCCGCACAAAGAGGAGACCGATTATACTATCTCATTCTCTCGCAGGTTAAATCCTACAGATGTCTGTGTTTGTCTCTTTTTAGTGTCGCTATTTTTCATTTGATCGAGTTTTAAATCACAACGGTTCTAAAGAAGTTTTCACTTCAAAAATAAAGTCTTTAAGTGACTAATGTTAGGTTAGGTTACATTCAGTTGACATTCAATAATCTTGCTAAGCCATCACAGTAAACCTAGGTTAGTTAAGGGATGACTAGATGTTGTACTAGGTTCCATGACAGTTGATCCCCGACCGTTGACCCCCCAGCATACTTGTACACAATATGCAGTCGGCTTAGGGAGAATTCGGTACACCTACTTACACAAAATATAACTAAGTGTCCCCAAGGGTGTACATGTACGACGTACCGTCGAATAACTAAAGCAAAAAATATAATATTTTCATTCAAATGCATCAATGATAAAACTACCTGTCTATATAATATGTATAATACAGCGTTTAAGTACAAAAAATCGACACTGTAAATAAATTGGTTTGATATCAATAACTTATTAATGGTATTTTTTAATCGACTTTAGTCATTAAGTTGGAAAATAAGGCACAAAAAATAATATTTTCATAATGATTATAATTTCGGGGGGAGGGCAATTGTCGACGAATCAACTGGCGGGTCACCGTCGTATTAGGTACCTACTTTATATATTTTTTTCATATTAATCAATTTTACATTGCTACTGGACTCGGACTGTAATTATCCCACGAAAACCAACCTAAATTAGAAGTATATTAAAGTCTATAGGTTTTAAAATTTCCAATAATAAGCTATAATCTACCTTTTTTGGACAAAAAATTATAAGTGTGCAGTTCACATGAGGTAGAAGTAAGCCTTTAGAAAACTAAAGTAGACAAGAGTGGAAGGCTACGAAGCACCGCACAAAAGGAAGACCGGTATGCTACGAAGCACCGCAATTTCAGTTCACCGTTTCTACATTTGGTCATCTGATATGATTTTAGATTTTCACGGCCAAAAGTATTTTTGTTATTTATCTTTGGGGTGTTGTGCCGTGTTGCGCTATCTCCTCCTTTAGCCAACGTTTCGGACAGCGTTAAAATAAATAACAAAAAATAACAAACATTTGGTCATTTTATTAGTATTTGTGTTTTCTTCTTCGGATTCATTATATGACGCTTTCTTTTGTGTTTTCTTTTCCTGTTCATTTTTAATCAAAATTGGATATTAATTTTACAAAAACAATATATTTTTTTTGGAATTCGTAGGATTTGATCCTTGGTGCTAAATGTTTGGCCGCTGAGGTTCGTCAGGCGCTTTAAACAACTACAGCAAAGAAGACTTACGTGGGGCTGTGGATTTATCGTGTTATATTGGAACCGAATACCGGCGAATAAGGACCTCCATTGAAAAATATTATGGCTTTAAAAAAATATGTTCATATACAATATAGACCAATAAACGCCGATTCTGAATATAAATTTTTTATTCAATAATATTAAACGCAGAGTTTTTAAAAAATTATTAAAAAGACCATTTTTAATCGGGTCGTAAAAACACGCCGTCAAGTTGGCATTATTGAAATTTTTGTGGTGACGTCACTGTTCGACGTGTGATGTCACCGTAAAGTCATTGTATGGGAATGTATGATATGACACAAGCCATCGTATTAATTTATTCGTTTATTTACATACTGTTTATAGAGATTTAGTTGTTGTGTTTATTGAAACATTATTTAGGCCTAAATAATGTTTCGAAAATAAAGGTATCTCTTATTAGTTTATCTCTATTATTGAAAATATTCAAAAACTACTGCACAAAAAAAATAGTAATGCTCCTTCTGGTGAGAATACTTCGAACAGCGGATTTCAAAATGGCGGTAGTTGATCAGCTGATTGCCGGATTCTATAGTAATTTTTCAGGAGTGATGACGTCACACGATTCACCATACATACGGTGGTTTTCGGGGGGTCTTGAAAAATTAAAACTTTGACAGTTATTTTAACTATTAAAACTAACTCTAAAATAAAAATAAAAATGCAGTTATTTAAGTTAAAAGGTCATTATTCATTAAAAAAATTCAAAATTGGACTGGAGTTCTCTATTAAATAAATACTTAATTGCTATCTCATTTTCTCACAGACTAGATTCTCTAGACGTATGTGTTTGTCTTTTTTTAGCTTCGCTATTTTTTATTTTATAAATCACAACGGTGCTAAAAAGTTTTCACTTCAAAAAGCCATGGCACTCCCGCTGAATGAAACCCTCTTTACGTAGTTGTTGTGCTCTTGCAAATCACCGCAGAAATAGTATAATTTATTATTAAGTTTGAACAGTTGGTATCAGTGCAAGGCGAATTTCCCAGCAGCAGTTATTGCCCCGAACGGTGGACAGTTGGCCTTCCGTCGTACACTCTGATTACCCAAGACAGACTCCGAGACATTCCAAAACTTGAACCAATGCTCTTGTTCCCATACTTCTGTCGGGTCTTGTACCTACTTCGGAATGTCTCGGAGTTTGGCGACCTCATTGACGTCCTTCAGGGAGGATTTTGTGAAATGACTGTCGGGAATTAAGTCAATTCGACAAAACTCAACGACATTGTACATAATATGATAATGTATTCTAGTAGGAACTGATTAAAATTTCATTGAAAATAGATTCTTTCAACTATTTTGACAAACTTCTCAAAGTCCTCAGTCAACAGGGAAGAACTCATTCATACTTTTCGGCGTTTTTCACAAGAATCTCTTTTCTGTTCTATAATACCCCTTCTTTGAAAAGTTTTTGAAGTGAAAACTTCTTTAGCACCGTTGTGATTTGAAATTAGACGAAACGAAAAGGCGATACTAAAAAGAGACAAACACATACATCTATAGGATTTAGCCTGTGAGAGAATGAGATAGCTAGTGAGAATGAATTAGATGGTCTAGTTGTATAAAGCGCCTGACGGACCGTAGAGGCCAAGGATCGAATGCAGCGAAACCACAAAAAAAAAAAATATATATACATGTTTTTTTTAATTAAATGAAGACAATATAAGCGAAACTCAATCGAAAATCTGAAAACAGAAAAATCAGAAAAAGATATTGACACATCTGGGACACGAACCCAGGACCTCTCGCTTACCGGGCGAATGACGAATGACGGGCAGATGTGTCAATATCTTTTTCTGATTTTTCTGTTTTCAGATTTTCGATTGAGTTTCGCTTATATTGTCTTCATTTAATTAAATATTACAATTTGAGGTTTTACTCATAAAGTTAAAATAAAAAAAAAAAAAATAAAAAAAACATGTTTTTTTTTGTAAAATCAATTATAAATCTTCAAACCACTCCAAAATGAACAGGCAAAGAAAACCCAAAAAAACACAAATAATAATTAGATGACCAAATGTATAGGAAAAGAAGCACTTCGATGGAAAAATGGAAAAAATCATCCTTCACATTGATGCTTCGTAGTTCTCCCCTATCTTGTCTTCTTTAGTTTTATGAAGGTTTTGATTCTTCCACATGTTAACTGCACACTCTGATTTTTTTTAAAGGAAAGACGTAAATCCACAGGTTACGAATAAACTAACTATACGAATTTTTGGATTCCTCCTACGTTAATCATTACAGCGAAAAATTTGATTGAGAAGTGAGAGGATTTATAGAGGCAGATGATTGAACCCGCGATCTAGATGTGGGAACTAACTAACCTCTTACCAAACAAAGATCTTCTTTCCCTTTTCATGACCCACTTCGGTGTGTATCACCTAACAATGGAAAATAAAAACACAGCGTCCAGCGTCTTCCTTGAAAGTCTCAAGTGTTTTCATTTATCTCGGCAGTATTGCTCCAGAGCACATTTATCTCGGCAGTACTGCTCCAGAGCACATTTATCTCGGCAGTATTGCTCCAGAGCACATTTATCTCGGCAGTATTGCTCCAGAGCACACTTATCTCGGCAGTATTGCTCCAGAGCACATTTATCTCGGCAGTATTGCTCCAGAGCACATTTATCTCGGCAGTATTGCTCCAGAGCACATTTATCTCGGCAGTATTACTCCAGAGCACATTTATCTCGGCAGTATTGCTCCAGAGCACATTTATCTCGGCAGTATTGCTCCAGAGCACATTTATCTCGGCAGTATTGCTCCAGAGCACATTTATCTCGGCAGTATTGCTCCAGAGCACACTTATCTCGGCAGTATTGCTCCAGAGCACATTTATCTCGGCAGTATTGCTCCAGAGCACATTTATCTCGGCAGTATTGCTCCAGAGCACATTTATCTCGGCAGTATTGCTCCAGAGCACATTTTTTTTCCTTAATATTCTCCTCTACTGGAACCCAAAAAAATTAATAAATAGGTTCAAATATAGTGTCCAGTCAGTAATTAATACAATTATAATTATCATCGGTCAGTTCATGTGACAGACTTCTTCCACTTGTTCTGCAGACAGCAAGGGGCTTTGACACTGTGACCTAGATACAAGATTTACGAAGGTATTTATTAATTATAATATCTGTAGCAAGAAAACCTAGGTACTCTAGGTACCCCTTTTTATGTTAAGTCTCAATGGCAAAACTATAATTCATTTTGAAATCATTCCAATAAATATATAATATAATTAAATAAATTATTCAAACGTTTTTATTTTTTTACCAATGCACACCAATGAAAATCACAGTATCTATAGAATAAATTCTTAAAAAATCAGTTTCTTCTTTGAAAATGCACCAACTTTTGGTTCGTATCGCAAATTTATTTCTTAATTTATTTTAACAATTTGTGTAAAAATAGAAACGCCGAGGAAATTATTTCAGCATTCTTTTCACAAAAAGTCATTTCCTTAACCTAAAGTGACTGCCTGCCTTTGTAATTCATGGTTTCGCTAAGTTTGAAGAAAACAGTTTTCCTAGATTTAATTTCTGAAATATGAAATATGAAAACTAACAATATTATTTGCACCATCTATGTAAATAATAAGTTATGGCACGTTGAGGTCCCTAAAAACTTTTTAATAAATTTTCTTACCTTCCGAAAATCAATTCATAGAAAGCAAATTCATCGAAAACGAGTACATCGAAAACGAGTACATCGAAAACCAATTCATAGAAAATCAATTCATCGAAAACCAATTCATCGAATGATCAATTCATCGAATCACCAATTCATCGAAAAAATATATTTTGTTGATATTTGAGAGAAATAACGTGCGGACCGAGAAGTTAAAAAAGGATTCGTCAAACTAAACTAACCTAACCTAACCTAAACTAACCTAACCTAACCTAACCTAACCTAACCTAACTTAACCTATTTAACCAATTTTTAAATATTTTTGGTTATCACTCTTAATGACCTTTCTGAGTTGTTTATAAGTTGGTTTCATTATGAGTTGTCTGGTCACCGTTCCTTAGATATCCCCTTTTTGCAGTATTAGACAATCGGAAATCGAAGAGATAACCTATAAATTTAACATTGTCACTACGAAACTGACAGTTGCTAAACACATTTAACTCAGTTAAACAGACCTTTTTGGTTATTTAATTGTGACAGCTCTAATATCTACAAAAAAAATGTTTTTCGATGAATTGGGGATTCGATGAATTGATCATTCGATGAATTGATTTTCGATGATTTGATTTTCGATGAATTGATTTTCGATGAATTGATTTTCGATGAACTCGTTTTCGATGAATTTGCTTTCGATGAATTGATTTTCGATGAACTCGGGGGTTACCCCCAGCACCCGCTCCCCTCCAGGATCAATCCCCCCCCTTTAATCCCAATCCCCCCCAGGTCGAACCCCACCCATGTGAATCTTATAGCTACGCCCTTGAGTATTGCTACTTTTAAATATGATGAAAAACGGCAATACCCCCAAAACTCGTTCCAATTTTCGAAATGAAAACTTCTTTAGTACCGTTGTGATTTGAAACTCGATGAAACGAAAAATAGCGACACTAAAAAGAGAAAAACACGTATATCTAAAGGATTTAGCCTGCGAGAGAATGAGATAGAATAATCGGTCTCCTCTTTGCACGGTACATCGTAGCCTACCTGTCTCCTCTTTCGGCGGTGCTTCGTAGTTTCCATACTCTTATCAAGTTTAATTTTTTTAAGGTTTCACTTCTACCGCGTAAGAACTGCATACTCAATGAATTTATAGGTCAATGCATTTATTTTAATCTAGAAAAATTATTTAATTTTCCTTCATTTTCTTGACAAATAATGAAAGAAATCTTGTTGCTCCGTATTGAATAGAAAAGTGAACTAACTAACCATCACGCCGTTTCCCCGCAGGGGTAGGCAGAGAGAACGGACCGCCAAACAACTCGGTCTTGGCACACACTCTTTGCCTCACTCACATTCATACATCGTCTCATACATTCTCTTCTATTATTGTGACTTTTGACATGACCCGACTCAAGTATCTGATTAACTTGATCGTGCCATGACTTTCTCGGGCGTCCCCGACTTCTTCTACCATTCACATTCGCGTCGTATATTCTTCTTACACTACTTAGAAAAGTGTGTTATGTTTAAATAAATATTTAAAATGTAGCAAAGCTGGAAGGATAAATACCGTAAATTGTTGAACTTTTTCCAGAGGCTCTAAAACTTTTCAGATATTTTGTTTGTTGTTTAGGACCCGTATATTTAATTATTACCTTACTGGCGCTATTTAAAACGTTGCGAAAGTAGGAAACGACTATAATTTATGCAGGAAGTAATTTATAAATTACACTTGAACTTGTATTGCAGTAAACCAGAAAATTTTGATTTGATCAAAGCCTATACATCGGTTCAGCGGCGCAGTTCTGTAAACCAAATTACGCCAAACAATGGTAACTGGTTTTGCGTGGCCTCGGAAAAACCTTCCTTATATGATTACGCACGCACAAGGTGCTTCGAATTAAGGTTATTCTTTTGGGCGCGGTTACACGAGCGAAACGCGGAACATGTTCTTAGTAAAATTATCATAAGTTGAAAAAAATAATTATGCAAGACTTAAGAGTAAGATTATTTACCCTTTTGTTAGGACGTAAGTGCTAAGTGGTATCCTATATATATATTTTCAATCTGCAGGCAATGTATTGGAGATTGTTGTGAAATTGATCAGATTAGAAGCTTTTGAAATGTAGACGTTTAACAGGATGCTAACTAATTATATCCTGGATGGAACACGTGACTAAAAGATAACTTGGTTATGAAAGGAAATATTAAGTTTTGAAATCTCACTCTCACTAGAGACGTGTGGGGTAACCGTACACAATTTTTATATTAAGTTTTTGAAGTGAAAACTTCTTTGGCACCTTTGTGATGTGAAACTAGATGAAACGAAAAACAGTGACACTAAAAAGAGACAAACACATACATCTATAGGATTTAGCCTGCGAGAGAATGAGACAGACTAATCGGTAATCCCCTTTGTGCGGTGCTTAGTAGAAAAAAAATGGAAATATTTTGAAACTTGGTAACAATATTATAATAAATAAACCCTACAACTATCCTATTCCCGATACTCTGCATTCGTCTCATTCTCTTGAAGATTAGTTTTCTGAAGGTTTCTGGAACTGCACACAAGATTTTTTTAAGTGAAACCTCTTTAGCGCCGTTAGTGACTTTAAATTCGGATGAAACGGAAATGCGTCACATCTCAGTTCTATACAGATACTCGATTCTAATTTAAGGATGTAAATTCGTACCTCATGAATTTGTCGCATACAGCGCCGCGTAGGTACACTTACCCACTGCGTACACTTACCCACCGCGTATATATTATGCTCCACGTGACTGATTTCTGAAGATTATGGAAAAATTCGCCGGGAAGAATTTCAATTTTCGCCTTCTTGCTATAGAAGACCTAAAATAACTTATAAGTGCCGTGCTTATCATAACAACCATGGAGGTAATCAGATTATCTTCCACTCCGGAAGGAAGCCTTAACGTACGTATCTACTATTTAAATAATAACAGTATTATTCTGTGCATGAGGAATCCTGAGTAAATTTAACATATTTTGAAGCATTTTGGTAGGTATTGTATGTCAATCAGAACAAATTATATGCATACATTTTTCCATGACCTTCTGCATAAAAATATACCTAACAATACATAAACCTAAGACTGTGTTTTATTTAGGCAGTTGGTAGCCCACCGAGGCCGTAAAACTTTGCATGTTAACATTAATGAAGACTTTATTTGATTTTCAATGATATCCGCGATTTTTTTCTTTTTTCTCCAGAAATAAACACGATTTTTTCATACGTTTTCAGAATTTTCTTACGATTCTCAGGATTTTCTTTTCATCTGAATCGGAATTTCATGACTGTGGTCATTCTTCTTCTTTCGTATGGTGGGGGGTCAGAGGGGGACCTCATCAATCCCCCCGGGGAATGAATGGAGCGGGCATTCGTTGACCACATGTTCGGTGGACTGCAACGCACCTCATTCACACATCGCCGACTCTTTAAGGCCCCATCTATGCATCATGTGAGCACAACGGCTATGGGAGCACCACCAGCAAGAACCATCAGCGGAACCTTAAAATCGACTCCTCTTCCTTGGCTCCCCGTACTTGCAAATATAACCCCGCCAAATATCAGGCGAGAGATTGCAACACTGAGGGAATACAAGAAGGCGCTGCAAAAAAGCGAAATACCCTTGCACGATGATGTCGTTTCTCACCCGGCATGCCGCTTAAAGTCTCGAAAACCCTTCTGGACGGAAGGAGAAAGACTCCTTCGAACACCTCTCACCCCAGAAGATAGGTGGAAGCTTGAGTGGCAATCAGTCAACGTCAAAAACGCCCATCTCGTGCAAGACCCCACTGAGAGACAGCCTGGGTTCTCATTGCCTCGCAAACTCTGGACTGTGGTCATTCAAATACTCTTTACGGACTGCCCAAGTGCATTCCCCCCTACAACGTTGTAATGGGTAGATTATTTATAAAATACTACATTGATATTTTCGCTGCTATTGAGACAACATGCGCATTTACAAATGTATTGTTTTGTAAACAATGATATAAATGTAATCAAATTTTATTGGATTATTTTGTGTTATTTCACAATTAAACAATTCAAAAATAACAATAAGGCGTACTTGCAGGAAGTTGCAGAGTGGAAGATAAGTGTAAGACCACCATTCACAATTGAAAATTTTACTTGAAATGGCTTTATCCACGTTTGGTGACTAGATATGAATAGCCAGGTAAATACCCACCTTCCTCTTTACCATCCCCTTCCTCTTCCCACTATCTTAAACTTCACAACATACTCCATTTGGGGATGCCATAGTCTCATTGGTTCCATGCGGTTTGGAGCAGTTGGGACTCGCGTACTTTGAATCATGGGGAAAAATCTTCAGAATTATTTTTTTGTAGGAAATGCCGATTTTTATTTTTTTTATTTCCATTTTTGTTATAAATAATATACAGGGTGTTAAGGGACGTACTTGACTTACTTTAACCAGTGATTCCTGACATTATTTGGAGTAAAAAATGTAAATGAAATTTTGGTCTCCGGTGACTTTTTTTGACCACTTTTTTTTTTTCAAAAAATTTTTCTTCAAAATCAAACAAAAAAAAATTCATCCGCATGTCGTCACTGGTCACTCAGCCGGGTGTCCGACGAACCCCTTACCCCGCCTGTTGAACATTTGTTCAACAACTACCATTTTTTATGTTTTTGTAGAAAAAAAAAAAACATCAAAAATGTCACCGGAGACCAAAATTTCATTTACATTTTTTACTCCAAATAATGTCAGGAATCACTGGTTAAAATAAGTCAACTACGTCCCTTAACACCCTGTATTAACAGTATAAAGAAGCTCTGACTGTCCAACTAGGAAGATCTCCCGTTCTAGGACAGTCAAATTGAATTTAAGCAGTGAGTATAGAAGAAAAAAACAGTAAAGGAAAAAAAATAAAAATTTTGGAAACAAAGAAATATATAGGGCATTAGAAATACATAGTTATCATTTTTATTTAATATTTATAATATTTCTGACTCAGTCCTGCCTAAATTTAGTGACCGTTTTGTTATTTTTGGATACAAGAAAAATAATATACAAGAAAGACAGTAAAGAAAAAAATGAATTATTTGGAAACAAAGGAGACATATAAGGCGCTGTAATTTATAATTATCAGATAACATTTTTTAATAACATTTCTGACTCCATCCTGCCCAAATCTAGTAACCATTTTGTTATTTTTGGGCTGAAGGATGACACCTCACACAGTTTTAGTTGTGAAGGGATTTTGTTTTACAATTTCGGTCCCAGGTATGAGAATATCATCTGATAAGCCGCTGTGTTGCTTGTTGGAATAGAAAGGTCATTTCTGCCCTTACTTCTGATGTGATGTTTGTGTTCGACTTTTTTCATTTTATATTTATTTTTATGAGCATAAATTATTATCTTTTTAATTTAACACTGTCAAACATGTAGTACATTAAATTCTCTGAAGAGAGCGTCAGTTGATTTATATGTGCAATTTAGCATGCAATGGAGGAAACTTCCTTTGACAATATTTAGAGAAGGAGTGCAGAATCAAACGGCATCTGGGGCAAGTAAAAACCTCAAGGGCCCTGTATTATTCCTTAGATATTTTCAGTGCCTTGGCTCCTTGACTCTTTGGCGCCTTGGAAAGTCGGCGCCCGGATCGGACTGCTCCATTTGCGCCTGCGCAGGGCCAGCCCTGAAATATGGCGATTTTTTTCGAGAAAGCAATGTTCATGATAATTTTTATAAATATTACTATATAAATATATCCGTGTGCCGAATGGGCATCACTTTATAAAAACAAAGACAACGTAGGTACTAAAGTATATCGGAATGTATCTGGCATAGCATACTTATTCAAGGTCAATTCTACGGACCTGTCAGACTGTCAGCTACCCCCAATTCTAGGAATACTTTCAAACAATAAACATGGCGGCCATTAACAAGAATGGGATCGGCATTGTTACGCGTAATAAATATAATAACATTTAACACGGATTGCGAGTGAGTAGATTAGAAAATAATGTCTGTGTAAACTAGGGTTGCCAGCTCCCGTTTTATGTATTGGAGGATTTGATACGATTAAATAAAGGACATAGGAGGAAAATAAAGGATATCAATATTTTTTTAATAAAATGCTGTTATGGTATCAGTAGCGACATGTATTAATAAAAAACGAGTGTGCTTTAGACCACACGACTGAAGTAAAACTTCACTAACTTACATCTCCCTCTCAACTTCCGTTCGCCTCGCCCGATCACACTTTTCATAACGCTCTCGTCACGCATTCACTAGCTTACTCCCCAAGTCAAGCGTGCGTAAAGAAGTTTTACTTCAAAAACAATGTTAACATGCAATGTAACGAAGTTTGTCGTTAATCGAAGCCAAGTAAGTAGTACAACCTTAATTAGTCTTTTTGCATTTAAAAGTATACTTGATATTTCTTTTGGCTCCTCTAAGAGCTTCTTCGTTTCCTATAATGAAATTATAAAATTGTTTGCATTTCATGTTTACGGTGTCAATATCTAACTTATTTCGGTTTTTGGTCCACATATTCGTACACAAAGTAAAAATCTTTTCGGCTTGGGCGTTAGAAACTGTGATGGAAAATAGTATTGTTTTATTTTTAGCAGATTCTTGTTTTCATCTGTAGATTTGAGAACCTGAATCCAATTCTCAAGAACACATTCACATTTCTTATCATCTATAATTTTCGTCAGGAGGGGCTTATACAGAACTCTTCGTACAATGCGAAACCACGCTGAAGCATTTTTTCCAAATTAAAGGACAAACTATTGTCCTCTATTAAAGATGTCAAATTAATGGACAAGATCAATTATTGGTCTGAAATACAGGAGGTCCTTTAAGTAAAAGGACGTCTGGCAACCCTAGTGTATACTTAGTCAAAAAGTCTTGATTAGTTGTTTGATCTACCGTCAAATAAATATATACATCGTAACTTCGTCGTAATTTTGACATTGAAAGGGTTAACCACTAATTTTCCTATAATATTCTCTTCCCTCCCAGACTTTGCCTCCTTCCTTTTCCTAAAAAGACACTCCATGCTGAATCCCCAAAGATGACAGGTCCTGAGGAAATAATTTTTCCCGAGACCTCCTTGCAGAGCTAAAGTTTAAAAAAATCATGTGTGCAGTTCACACGCGGTAGAAGTGAAACCATCATAAAACTAAACTTTGAAGGATTGAGATGAATGCAGAGTATCAGGAGTAGGATAATTGTTGAGTTTATTTTTTAAAATTTTATTACCAAGTTTAAAAATTATTTTTAATTCCATTCTGCGAAGCACCGCACAAAGAGGACGCCGATTAGTCCATCTCATTCTCTCGCAGGCTAAATCCCATAAATGTATGTGTTTGTCTCTTTTTAGTGTCGCTCGTTGCCGTTTCATCGAGTTTCAAATCAAAACGGTGCTAACGAAGTTTTCACTTCATTCAAAAACGAGACTGCTCATATGTCCAAAAAAAAGAAAATGGCACTGAAGTGAAAAATTTGTGACTATGTCAAGTTTGACGGTCGGTCAAACGTCTGACCGTTAGAATTTGACACTTTGAGTGGATGGTGAAAGGCACGTCAGGAAACATAATGGTTTAGAAGTTAAAGAGAAAGAAAGTCGAGGACGTTCAAGGAAGATTTAGAAAAAAAATAAAATACCCGAGTCGAAGATGATATGTTAAGAATCGAAATAACAGAATAGAAGCATGTGGATGAAGAAGTTAATATTAAAGAAGAAGATAATAAAAATAACAAGACACAGAAAAATAACGTTCGCAACTCCGTAGTCCAGTGGGTAAGACTCTTGACTCACAATCCGGAGGTCGCGGGTTCGAACCCGGCATGCGCAAATAGCCGTGTTTGGTGACCAGATCTGAATAGCCAGGTACTTCCCAACCTTCCTCTACCCCACCTCCTTCCCCTCCCCACTACCTCCAGCCTCACAACATACCCCAATTGGGGATGCCATAGTCTCACTGGCTCTAGACGGGAGCAGTTGAGATTCTTGTGCGGTATTCACTGTAAAAAAAAAAAAAAAAACTGGGACTCGAACGCAGGATCTCTTTTCTTTCCGGGATAAGCGCCTTAACCACTTAGTTATTTATGTCAATATGATATTTCAAATTCAGATAGGCCACTTGCATGGACTTCATAACGACTTGGAAAAAATCGTGTGGATAGATTTTTTTACTAAGATTACGAAAATTTTAGTAAAAATTTTTAGAAAAGTACAGTTTTTTTTTTTAAATAAATAAATCCATTATTTGGGCTCGTGAAGTCACTACATGAAAATGTCCCGTCTCCGAAAATGTTCATTTTAATTTTATAAAATTCCACACTGATTTATTTTTTTTATATGCCATCACTTTGATTTCAGGCGAATTTTTGAATTTGACATTTAGCGTTCACTAGATTTATTTGGTTTGATTTTTTGACAGGTGTTATGAAGAGAACCTCGTACATTTTACGTTGTCCGTACGTGTTGAGATATAATGATAATGTTGCGGATTTAAAAAAAAATCAAATTTTATAATATTCCTATTATTATTGTAATTTACAATAATTTAATTTATTATATTTACATTTGATTTAGTAATATAGACGTTGAACATTAAAATGATTTATGATCAATAAGATGGATCAAGGAAAAAAATATTTATGAGATTAATATTTTTGGTATGCCTCGTTATTCTCCTGTGTCATTCGTGTGGAAAACGATCTTTTTTTAAATGATTTTCGGCATTGTAATTATCGTTTTTTCGCACCTATAAAATTATGTCCCGTCTTTCCGGTTTATAAAAAATGGTTTGATTTTTCGGATTGAAATTTTCAAAAAATCGCCATGGTTTCAAAAATACGATAAAAAAAAATACAGAATGTCTTAGAATATTTGCCTAAACCGGAATTTTTTTTTTAAATGTGATGCAAATGGCCTATTGACAATACTATCTTCGACTAATTATTATTCCCATGTTTTTAGAAGCTTGCTTTTTAAATGATGTTCGAAGAACTGGTTCATAACCGAGATACTGTCTCGAATAATTACTTTCGATTTTATTCTTCATTTCTTTTCTTTTGAGCTTGACTTGGGGAGTAAGCTGGTGAATGCGTGACTAGAACGTTACGAAAAGCGAGGCGAACGGTAGTTGAGAAGGAGATATAAGTTAGTGAAGATGGAAAAAGAGAGAGTTACGTTTCGTATGTTACTGTAGGGGCAAGAGAGGGAGGTGCGAGCACACATTGTCTTTCTCTCTCTCTCTCTCATAGACAGTCACGTTTCGTATATCTGAGACACAGTGCAGGCCTATTGTCTGTATCACACTGTAGGAGCAAGAGAGAGAGAGAGTTTTTCTTTCTCTCTTCCTATCATATAGATGGAGCTAAAGAAGTTTACTTCAGTCGTGTGGTCTAAAGCACACTCGTTTTTTTCTTGTTCTTTTTCATATTTTTGTTTAGATTTAGTAGTATCATTTTTATCTTCAATGATATATTATATTGATGGGAATAACCTTCAAAAGTTATTATAAAAAGAGAGTTAGGTAGGTACTCTAATTAAAAAATTAAGAAAATATTGATTGTCATTGCATAGTTTGGACGGGATTCCATTCATTCTAAATACCTCCGTGAGGGAAACGTGTTGATGAGTTAATTAATACAGGTAATTACTAAAATTAAATTAATGACAATCACGTATGATTATTTTATCTAATGGCTAATTAGCAACATTTCTCCACGGTCTACGGAAACAAAGGAGTTAAGTATGTATTTCATTATTGTGACATGTTTAATTAATAAAATGTCGCTGGGGAGAAGGTTATTTTAAAGAAACTTGACATGAACAGTTGATTGAAATGAAATACTTAGGAGTTATATTAGATTCCAAACTAAACTTCAATAGACATGCTGAATACACCCAAAAGAAAATTGGCAAAAAGATATCTTTTTTTGGAAGAATTCGGCCAAAAATTTCTAGAAAAACTGCAATCACCATATACAATTCAATTATTGCTCCACACTTCAACTACTGCTCAAGTATACTTTTCCTATGTAACGAAAGAGAACAAAATAAGTTACAAATTCTCCAAAACAGGGCAATGAGAATAATTTTTCGACGAAACAGATTTTCAAAAATAATTAAAATGTTAAAGGAACTAAATTGGTTGACCGTGAAACAGATGCTGACCTTGAACACGATGGTATTTATCCACAAAATATTGAACAACACGTTACCAAAATACTTCTCAAATAAAATTTTATACAATAAAGACATTCACAGATATAACACAAGGACGTGCAAGGAAGTTAGGCTACAAAAAAAGGACAAAGCGAATACGCAGAACAGTCTACTGTACAAGGGAATGAAGTTGTATAACACACTACCAGAAACTTTAAAGTCCACACCAATTGGAAAGTTCAAGATGTATTGTAGGAGCTACATAAAACTTGAAAAAATATAGTGAATGTGAAATATTATAATCAATTAGAAATTTGTAAACTTAAATGTACAAATTACTAAAATAAAAATTATTATTATTATTATTATTATTTATCAACAAAATAATGGCCTCTGTAGTCGGGGGGTAAGGCTCTTGTCTGTGAATCCGTAGGTCGCGGGTTCAAATCAAAAGTATATTTTATTTTATTAATTTGTATTTTTTCATAGTTTATTGGTAGGTGCTATTGGTATCGCCTTAGTGAAAAACCGCAATTCAGAATCGAAAAGTTGCTTGAAATGGCTTCAACCATGTTTGGTGACCAGAACTGCTTTTTTTATAAATAGATTTTTTGTTACGTACATTTAATTTATATGCTTATATTACAAAATATGTTTTTTTTATAAACAGAAAAAGAAAAATGTATTTATACGCATAAATATAGCATCCTGGAATACAGCTTCTTTATTTGGGCCCCCTCCAAACAAAACCATATCCTAGAAATAGAAAGAGTACAAAAATGTTTGGTTTATGCGTTACCTGTTTATGAGGGAATGTACATACTACCTATTCCTGTCATCTTTGTTCTTATGAAAGCTCGATCTTAATACTTTAGAAGCTCGCCGAAAAATATTTTTGGGGAAACATTTTTTTAAGCTGATCTTCGGTTCTGTACTGAAATCACCTATGTTAAAGGAGATTAACCTATATGTCCCTAACGCGTATACTCGTGGGAGATCCCACGCACTTTTTTATGCTCCGAAAGCGAGAATATCTTCCTTACAGAATGCGCCATTAAACTGAGCAATTTAACTGTTTAACGATTCTGCATTGAGCATCGACATCTTCAATGTTACCTATAGAGAGTTCAGTAACTATCTTTTGACATACGTCACAACATAGTGAAATTGCCCCATTGTAATCTTTTCCGTAATAATTTGGTGTATAACTGTTTAATGGAGAACCTGAAAAAAAATAATAAAAGTAAAAAAATATAAAAGATTTATAAACCTAATAAAATTATGCCTCTACGTAAAAAATCACATGTTCTATCGTTGGTTGTGTGATCCAAGTTTATATAACATTTTTATGTGCGCTGGATGACGGTATGTCACGTAAATGTGCATTTTAATTGTTTGACACAATGAAAAATGCGTACGTGGCTGCAATAGCCACGTACCTTCCCACCTTCCTCTTCAACATCTCCATCCCATTCATGCAATGGGATGGAGATGGCGAAAGAGCTAATGGGCTTTTACAAAAATTTATATTTGATTACAGTATGTGAGTACAACACGATAAATGTAGTTGCAGTACTCATAGCTAAACGGCACAAACAATTAAATATTTGGCAAATTTGCAAAATAATAAGACATTGAAGCATTGCTTAAAGGTTTTTAATTCTGTACTCGCTGTTGCTGTCAAACTCGATCCATCTGATGGCCAGCTGAGCGACCTAACCAGAGGCTATTCACCAAATCTTTAATGTCAGTTAATGCAGTTTTGTCTAGGCAGAAAAACCCTGGAATCACGAAATGTTGTATGTATTGTCAACTCCTTAAGAGTGAACAACCAGACATATCCGGAAATCTGTACAATTCTAGATGTATTGACTATTTTCCACAAAAAGTATAAATTTATTTAGAAAGATTGTTATTTTATCTAGTAAAGTTATGTTTTAAATTTCGAGAAAATGTGTTTGTTTTAAGTGTAATAAGGTTATACCCGTTATACCGTAGTCCGTTGGCAGATTTGTTAAATTTTCAAACAAAATTTTGTATTATACAACACACATTTCAAGTCATATAATCATGCAGTAAAATAAATCAATAAATTATCTGGAAATGCTGCTTTTCTGTTTAGTTCAAATGAAATCATTAAAAAAAGAACCGCGCACGTGTTTTGTGAGGAAAATACTTCAGTTTGTCTATTTATTTAAGGTCTTACAAACTAATATATTTCAGATTTTTTTTTACATTCTTATTTTTCTTGGAAATTATTGAAAAATTATAAATACTAATGACCGAAAAATGATAACGAAAAGTACATAATTTTAATAGTTTTATCATCACTCGTTTGAGCAGTTTTGAATGCAGATAATTACACCAAACCAAATACTTAATGAAATAAAATCGATATTGAGTTATTATTTAAAAATGCTGATACGGAGAATAATTGTTCATACTCATTGGAACCGCCCTGAACAGTTGCAAGGGTTCGATCATAGGACCATCATTCGACTAAATTTGATTTCTCGGACGCTGATTAATGGCCCTTAAACTCTTAATTGTATTTATTTCGTCACCACGAAATTAATATGACTTTCTAAGACGTCGGATGAATAAATTATTTAAAAGCATTCGGAAAAAGGCATCATGAGAGCATACGTACCCTCATGTCTGATTCTAAGCAATAATTGTACAAATGGCTAAGATTGCAAAAATGGCATCATTATCTTTAAAAAGTTTAAGACTACTTATGAATTAAAAACAAATCCAAAGTATTTTCGTTATTTGTTTTTAGGGTGTTATGCCGTAAACAAATAACGAAAATGCATTAGATTGACACATCTACCGGATCTGCCGGATCTGCCCTGATGATGGACACTGCAACGATGTCCGAAACGTTGGCTAAAGAAGGAGGCAGCGCAACACGGCATAACACCTCAAAAACAAATAACGAAAATGCTTTTGGCCGTGAAAATCTTAAAACTTATCAAATCCAAAGTCACCTATATTGCGCGTTAAAAACATCGAAGATTTGAATCTACAAATGCTGGCCCTAATCCTTGGCAGCTGCCGAATAGTACCTATGCATCTACCTACAAAAATTTAATTTATGTTGGAATTTTTTTTGCAAATCATTACTAGTTAGGTACGTCTTGTTGCCAAAAAACATTTGAATCTTCGATAAAATCTAGAATATATTTCCATAAACATTTAAACATGCTTTGTAATCAGCGTGTTCAAGGTCAAAATCAAAATTGTTTTTAAATTACTCCTAAGTATATTTTTTATGTTGTTTCGAGTATATTTTATGAAAATCACCCACTATTCTCCGATCAAGGGGAGGTTGACAGCGATAAAATCAGGAATAACAGTTTGTTCAATAGTGAAAAACGATTATTGAAGTGAAAACTTCTTTAGCACCGTTATTTTTCGAAACTCTATGAAACGAAAAAGCGACACTAAAAATAGATAAATACATACATCTGTAGGATTTAACCGGTGAGAGAACGAGATAGAATAATCGGTCTCCTATTAGTGCGGTGCTTCATAGCCTCCCCACTCTTGTCTACTTTAGTTTTCTGAAGGCTTCACTTCTATCGCGTGTGAACTGCACACTTGTATTTTTTTTTAATTGATACATGCAGTTCCTGATTTGACCACATGCAAGCTTTCATTGGTAGTACTACAATATGTTAATTGATGACATGTTTACTTCTTAGCTGTTTACATAACAAGGATGAAGGTCTAAGGATATGATTTAAAAAAATAATAATTTCCATTCGATTTATATAATTTTTTTTTTCGTAAATACTTCGCGGGTTCTCAAAGATAGGTAGACCTGAATATAACCAGTGCCATGAAATGCAGCGTGGATTTGCTGGTAGCACTCCGCACTTGACTTGATTTTATGGTATTTTGAACCTAAAAAATGCTCATAGCGTACTAAATAATTTTTATTCGAAAATAATTCCCATGAATATTATTTTAGCTTATCTTTTCGTTAATCGCAAATGTGTTTATTTTATCTGTGCACGTCGCTAAATTCCATGTCAAACGTCATAATTCTGTATTTATTTACAGGACATCCCCAAATAATTTATTTTTATTGTGATGTACGTGCGTTTTGTAGAAGTGAGAGCTATTTTTTAAAAATTATTTCTGGCTTTCTCCCCTCAAGAGAAGGCTAGACCATCATTTAAAATTACAGAGAAAGGAAAGAAGGTGAATTTGTATATTAATGTTATTTAAATGTGCAAATTTCAGAATGATATGGAAGATTAGAATTGAATTGAGTTAGAAGATATGAGATGTTGAATGGACAGGAGTCAATTTTAGATAACGCTTGATAGAAGAGAGGATATTTATTTAGAGAGGGACAACCAAAAAATATGTGGGGCGGTCTGTTTCAACAGAAAGTTAATCGTGTCCTAAAGTTAAATTGTAACTGTAAGTTAAAGTACAGAGGATGTTAAATAGGACCGCGCGCTGTTCCAAGTGTATTTTCGCTAAAGTAATAGTTGTCAGTGTGAAAAATGCATCGAAATATTTTTCGATGCGGCAACACGTTAACTAAATCAGAACAACTGTCAAAATATGAAAATATCCGGTTGTATTTTGTGTCGCGTTATAGGATCTGACAGCTTTTTCCGATAAAAAGTATTTGTATGAATATTTACAAATAAATGAAGACCTATTAAAATACATGTAATCTACAATATGAATGAAATTTACTTTCCAGTAGTTGTGAATCCTTGAATTTGAAGTGTCACATATTTTGAAGCGTCACAGTGAAGTCCTTGAATTTGAAGTGTCACATTTTACGATATCTTCAATTCAGTTTATTTATGGTATCGAAAACGTTAGAAATACATACATTTTATACTTTTTTTAAATCCGTTGGTAAGAGCATTACATTAAATGTAAGTAGTAGGTGTACAAAATATACTTGTATTATTAGATCTTGTCTTTTAAAGGCAGCTTCACTCGCTAAATATGTCGATATCAGAAACGATTCTGTTCAGGCCCTACCTACTAATGTTATATTTTTGTAATGTTTATGATACAATAAATTGATTTGAAGATCTTGTAAAACTTGCGATATATCCCATTATAAAAGCTTGTCTTTTAAAAGGTAACGCTAAATATGTCGATATTGATTCTGTTCAACAGCAAGATTTTTCGACATGCGGTGCCGCGTGCCGCGCCAAAAATTCGAGATCATTCCAGATAACCATATTATTGACGCGGGGACGAAATGTTTTGGTTTTCGCTGCAAGACATATTGGATGAGGAATTCATCGTCATTATCATCCTCTTCTATAATATTTATCATGATTACTGATTAGTATATTAGTAATCAATGTTGAAGCATCCATTTCCGTACATTACTTCGACCAGAACTGTCAAATATGCCAATATGGCGGAGTAACTCTAGAGTAACTATCGGTTTTCGGAAAGTAAGTACAAAAGTTAAAAGTAACGTAAAAACAATCAGTCAAATTGATTGAAAAACGCATTTTGCTGAAATTTAACTATAGTATCTGCTTTTTGCTTTACTTTTACTTTAGCGAGCGTTGAAACAGACGGCCCCTAAAGTCCCACATCTAGACCACAGAATGTACAATCTGGGCAGACAATGACGCAAGGATTCTCATTTGAAGAAGTGAGGAAATTTCTTTTTCGGAAAAATGGGATCATTTTTGAAACCACGGTTTTGATGGGATAGTCCTTTGTGTTGTGAAGTACGCATATTTATCTGGAAAATACAATGAAACAACGAATATTTTCATTATTTGTTACATATTTTTTTATAAAATAGAGTGCAATAAAACATTTCTCTAAATATATGTAGATACCTGGCAAATCCCGGGGAAACAACGTAGATGTAGATGGTGACTGGACAACTCAACAAAGCAGCACTTTGCCACTTCTCTGAAAAGCCATCAAAAGTGATGAAAAAAGCCGGTTAAATGTTACGTCAGGTTAGGTTATGGGTAATTTTTTATGACTTTTCAAAGAGGTGTTAACTTAGAAATATAAAAAATTATTAACACATTATCTGATAATACAGTTCAATTTACAAAAACATCTTTTTGCAAAAAACAAGTAAGTATTACGAAAATAATGTCAACCGGAGTATGGCCGACGATTGACGTTTTACTCCTGGCTTTCCAAGAGTTAAAACCTTTTATCATGAATTGATTCACTGAGTCAAGCGGTTCACATTGATGTTTTTTTTTAATGGGTGCGTTTGAATCAAATAGATTGCTCAGATGAAAAATGAAAACAAAAATCAGTAGTGGGTTCTATTCAGGTGATTTATAAATTGGATTGCTGATAAAATAATCAAAGCAACGAACGGAGAAAGCGCCTTCCTTTTTCGTACGTGATAATTATATGTATTGTCCATTTACTGGGGCCGATGAGAGGTCGCTACGCCACTGCGTAGGATCCTAATGAGGACTATTCATTAACATATTCCGTCTAACTTATTAAATGCTTATACGCGTTGGTATAGTTAGGCCTGGGCCGCGGTAATTGGTTAAACTTTTCACCACTCCTCGGTTCAGTAATAAAAAAAGGATAATACATTAAGTGACCTGTTATCGAGTATGTTTATTAACCATTGTCATGATCTTACATTACATTATTATTTTTTTATATTTGTCACACACAATTTGGGAGGCGGGTATAGGTACCGCGCGCCGCCCCAACACCTCTGTCGTAGGTCACCCCAAGTGTTTCGCTACGTTTAGTGACTTAGCAGGTACGTCCGGGTCTTGGCGGCGGATGCGCCTGCCCACCGTCTGCATGGCACGCCGGATCGGGAGAGAGCGGTTGAGGGACTCCCTTTGACTTCTCCAGCCGTACTCTCTCGGAACATCACATTCATACGTCCGTCACTCCTGGACACATTGTCCCCCAGATTCCTACCCACCCCTAATACCCTTTTCCTTTCTAGAATTTCCCCTTCTTCCATTCCTAAAAAGACTCTCCACGCAGCATCCCCAAAGATAACATAGACCCTGAAGAGAATTATTTTCCTCAGGGCTTCCTGCGTGGAGCTAATGTAAAAAAAAACGAGTGCAATTTACACGCGGTAAAAGCGAAACATTACCAAAACAATCTAAACCAATACTTGAAAAGTGACATCATAATCAAATCGGCCAATGAGCGCAGTTGATGCGTCGCAGGTGCAGTAATCGTTATTTCCGTTTCATCCGAAATCCAAACCACAGCAGGGCTATAGAAATTTCACTTAATTTCGAAAAATTGTATTGGCAATTGAATAAAAAAGGACAAGTTAAAATAATACATGAGGTTAGCATTTTTTATTCTTCTTTTGTTCACTTTTCTTCAATGTTTTGTTCTTTCAACTAACCCATTACATTGGATGTTTTGAGACGTGTTAAAAATAACACGCTGCAACATTTAAGTGTTAGGTTAGTTTAAACAATAATATTACAAGAAGAACTAATTGAATTGGTTTGAACAAAAAATATTTGTTTGCAGGTTATACTAGAGTCAGAGATGAACGCTTGGAGGCTGCATTTGGCGGATCTGACTCGGAGGTCGCAGTTATTGTTGCATAATTTAAAGGTATAATAAGCGAGACATAATGAAAGGCACTGTGGCAGGGGTACACCAATTGTGGTTCGCGTACTATTTGACTTCTATTAATATGAAGAGCGGTCTTCTTCTTCCTAGCGCTGTCCCAACTCATTGCCTAGGTAGGCTGTTGGGGTCGGCTCTTCTCGTTCTCAGGTAGTAATATCTTCTGTTCTGGGTATCGCCTTCATCCAGGCCGTTTCTCTGAAGAATTTTGGAACATTGAGTCATCCAGGAGTTTAGTATAGTTTAGTATTAATATGATGAGCGGTGATGTCTCTCAATTTAAAAAAAAAATACTTCATAATTATATATGTTTTCCTTAAAAAGCATTTTTCATCAAATACAGGAATTGTTAAGTCAATGAACTTATCTGTCTTGCATGCTCGATTGTTGATTCCATCATAAATATAACTATTTATTTATTTATAAAATACATGTTACATATATTAGACAATTAATTAGATTAGATTTTTTAAATCACCATACCGTGATGAATTAATGATAGTATCTTTTTAGTGAAGTCTAGTGAAAACACATGGTACTAGTATGTTAATTGGTAAAGATATAATAAAAAATAGAAAAGAGAAAAATAAGTGCGTAAAATAAACATGTAAATAAAATAAACCTGTAAACATACGGTACTAGTATGTAGTGATGTTGAAAATTGTTAAAGTTATAATAAAGAATAGAAAAGAAAAAAAGAAGTGCATAAGGATAAGATTATGGAAATATTAAAATTTTTATATTTATTTTTATTAGGGGCACCATAATTTTTCAGATATGAGTGAAAAATTAAGAATCAGTTCCCCTCCATGTGCCGAAGAATATTCTACGACAGGTGTATCTATAATCATGTAAGTTGTGCATTTAAGCGGCCTACACACGACACTGCATTTAGTGACTGCGGCAGTGACTGCAGAGAGGGTGGAGTTAAGCGAACTAGCGCTGTCTCGTTCTAGCGGCCCTTTAACAAACGAGACAGCGCTAGTCAGCTTTTAGATCAACGTGTTAAGAGTAGTATTTTCTCTTTCTAACACCGTTTAAATCATATTTCTCACCACGATAGTAAGGGAGACGCTACGATTTCTATGAGACTTTTATAAGTTGTTCCCAAAAGCGAACAAATTTGCTTGAGGGATTAACATAATTTGGAAACCTTTGACAAGAGTAATAAAGGCGTAATACAACATTGAAGCCATCTTAATTATAATTAAAATAAAAATGTGTTAAAAAAACTTTCGTCACTTCATAGGATAAATAAAAATTGACAGTTAGCGGACACCCAGCTCACTAGCGCTAACGGCTGATTTGAGCATACCAGATTATAGCACACGCCAAACTTTAAGATCGGCTTGACTTTGATCGGTAATCGTCGCAATATGCGAGTTTAAGAACAGAAAAGTGGCATGCCTCCCTCCCCGTCTTCCTCTGCCTGTCGCACTTGTGTTTTTACGCATCTTTGTCTTTCGCTTACGTTCATTGTAAAGTACCCACCCTCTTCCCATCATCTTTCCCTCCCCACTACCTTCAGTCTCACAACATACCCCATTTTAAGACTCCATATTCTCACAGACGGGAGCAGTTGGTACTTTTGTGGGGTATTCAATTTTTTATTTAAATGAGTGTGCTTTAGATCACACGACTGAAGTAAAACTTCACTAACTTATACGTCCCTCTCAACTTCCGTTCGCCTCGCCCGACCGTTCGCCTCGCCCGATTACACTTTTCTTAACGCTCTCGTCACGCATTCACCAGCTTACTCCCCAAGTCAAGCGTGCGTAAAGGCCCGACCGTTCGCCTCGCCCGACGATACTTTTCGTAACACTCTCGTCACGCATTCACCAGCCTACTCCCCAAGTCAAGCGTGCGTAAAGAAGTTTTACTTCAAAAAATCATTTGTAGAATCTAAAAAAGGCGTTCCCGGTTTCCGTACCAAACTTTTTGGAGATGAACATCAACATATCAGGTCTTTGCTCTGAAGAATAATAATTGAGATATTCCATAAATAGTTATCAATCACTCATCAGTCACTATTTTTCAGAGTATTAGTAGGTAGGTACCTACCAGATTTGACGAGCCACTTAGTCCTTTTTGAAGTGAAACTTCAATAGCCCCGGATTTGGTATGATTTGATATGATTTGGATTTCGGATGAAAAATGACGATTACTGGACGCATCAACTGTGCTCATTGACCGCTTTGATTATGACCTCACTTTTCATGTATTGGTTAAGATTGTTTTGGTAAAGTTTCACTTCTATCGAGTGTAAGCTGCATTCGAATTTTTTTTTAATTTATCTTAATTATCATGCCCAGAAAAGTTAGCGCACCTCTGGCACAGTGGTTCATTCCTGCACTTACATAATGTGCGATGGGTAAGCAAGGTACGAGTATAAGCGCAGATTCGCCAGATTCGGATGGCATCGTCTGCATTTCGTCATTTTTCAAACCGGTGTATGTCTATTGTCTATTTTGTATAGATAGTTTATTAATTCTTACGGAGATGATAGACGAATAATCGAGGCTCATTTTAGCTGAAACAAAACAAAATTGGACAAATTTACCACAGATGCGAACTTATTTGTCGGGTTTGGCAGCCACCTTTGGTCTGGAGTCTCTAGATTTTTTTTAATTTCTTTATTTTTTATTTAGTAACTATATAATATTTTTTACATTTTTATATGAAACATGTTAGTTAGATGTATATATAAAATATATTCGTAGTCCTCCTCACTAGGAGATCCTGTGCTGAGGGGGACTATGCTTTGGATAAGTTTTTCAGCGACTTCTATGGTTTAACTTCATTGATTGGATAAGGTTTTCCAGAAACTTCTATGATGTTTTAAGTATACTAGTAAGTTAATTTTCCGATAGATTCTTCAGCCAACATTTAATGTCCTTAATGTAGCTATTTTTTATTTTTATTTGTTTGATACTAAGTGGGAGTTTGTTATATAACTTTACTGCTAAAAATGCAGAACTTCTTTGACCAAATGAAGAGTTACACTTTGGTATATTAAGTATGTCTGTTTGTTTGGCTCTGGTTTTATGAGATACCTGAAAAGTTCTGCACTCTGTGCAAATATAGGTTTTACATTTGATAAATTTACTCTCTTTAGAAAATCAGTGTCATTACATCTTCGTTCCACCTGTACTTCAAAAATGCTTCAAAGTTGTTGATCCTTTCGTCAACAATTAAAATTCATTGTGGAATTTTTTTGTCAGAAATCTAGAGCAGTGAACCAAGTCCATGAAATATTTTTGGTATTTTTGGTTAGATACAATTACAGAAACGAAATTACTTACTAAAACAATGTCAACCAATGAAGAACCAAGGAGCCTTGAAAAGTGAGGTCAGAATCAAAGCGGCCAATGAGCGTAGACCTAGCGTTATTTCCGTTTTACATCTCAACCAATAAGAACCTTGGTAGGAGTTTGATGCTTCGCAGGTGCTGTAATGCGTCATTTCCGTTTCATCAAAATTTTAGAAGTATCACTTCAATAACACAATAAACACACATAAAAAATTTTTTCCGACCGTAACCGATTTCAGCCTGTGAAAGCCATCTTCAGATTGGTACAAATGTTTCACAATTCATATACATAACATTTGTGGGAGAGAGGACGGGCTAGTTAGTCTACGAGAATTGTATTCAGTTCTGCTCACATACCTCGAGAAGAACAAAATTATTAACGACCGTCAATACGGATTCCGGTGGAACCGCTCGTGCGGTGATCTTCTCGCGTATGTGACGCATGTTTGGGGGGCGATGCCTGGAACGTTTTGGTGAGACCCAAACGGTTGCACTGGACGTCTCCAAGGCCTTTGACCGGGTTTGGCACCGAGGACTTGTCAACAAACTGCATTCTTACGGACTTCCCGCATCCTTGTGTACTTGGATTGCCGACTTCTTGAGGGAGAGGTCGATTCAGACGGCAGTCGATGGTTTCACCTCTTCCTCACACCCGATAAATGCTGGCGTCCCGCAGGGATCGGTTCTGTCTCCGACTTTGTTTTTGTTGCACATCAACGACCTTTTGTCATGTGCACCAATTCACTGTTATGCGGATGACAGTACAGTTCATGATAGCTTTTTGTTTGACAAGCCCCCAAAAGGCTCACAAACTCCAACAGCTCGTAGGGATTTGAAGCAAAGAATGGACGGTTACCTCGAGAGTGTTTTCTCTTGGGGTAAAAATAATCTCGTTGAATTTAATGTTTCAAAGGCCCAATCTTGTCTGATTACGTCTAAAAGGGATCGAAATGAAAATCTAGTCTCTTTCAACGGAAGCAATCTTCCGAACAGGCCCTCCATTGATATGCTTGGTGTAACCCTAAGTAACCAGCTCAGGTATGGAGGCTCCATCGAAGCCAGAGTAAAGTTAGCCTCCCAGAAACTGGGCGTACTGTATAGGGCCCGCAGATACTTTAATAGTGCACAACTGCTAACCCTGTACAAATCGCAAGTGCGCCCCACGGTTGAATTTGGCAACCTATTGCAGTTATTGGTCTGGAGCTCCAAAATACCTGAAAAATACCCTCGACTTTGTGCAAAAACGGGCGGTCCGTTTGATAGATTCTCCCATCTTAACAGACGGATTGCAATCTTTAGAGCACAGGCGTCGGGTGGGAATGCTATCCTTGTTCTACTGGTATTACAATGGAAGATGCTCCGAGGAATTAGCATCATTGATCCCTTCGGCACCGGTGCATAGTCGGGAAACACGCCAAACGCGTGCCCAACATTTGTACACGGTTGACATTTGTCACATGAGAACGGGTCATTTCTTCGACTCGTTCTTATGTTCAACGGCTCGGCTGTGGAATGATTTGCCGGCCTCTGTATTTCCTCCTCCCTACAACATAGGTCTCTTCAAGACCAATGTTCATTCCTTCCTCTCCTCAAAAAGACTCTTCACACAGCATCCCAGATGACATAGGCCCTGAGGGAAATTATTTTCCTCAAGGCCTCCTGTGTGGAGTTAATGTAAAAAAAAAAGTTTATACGGAATCTCACGCGTTAGTCAGCCAAAATGCGACATTGCCAGCTTTTTTGCAGCCGTTCTTTATTAATAAGGCTGATAAAAATTATTTCAAGTCACATTTAGAAGATAATTATTCTAAGATTAGATGATTCAATGTTACCCGCTTTCGCTCGAGTTTCAACACTCATTTTTCTTACGGATTAAAAAAAAATTACTGGTCCTATTTTCCACCAAAAAACATACATTTTAAAAAACACCGTAATCATGATTGAGATGAGGTCACAAATTGAAAAAAGTGAGGTGACCTCGAAATTCCCCACAGAAAACACTGTAAATTATATGGGGAGCAGAACTCAACTTTCAAAGTATTACCTTGTTGTTTTAGATATGTTTTACCAATAAACTTTATAGATAAGATAATATTATAAGTAAACGTTCTATTTACTTACACTCCAATTATACATTATAATCATACATTACCCTAAATATGAATAAATATCATTTTTAAATCGCTTTTAATTATGAAAATGTTGATAATACATTTTTGTGTTTACAGTAAAAATCACCACTTCAGTTTTAAAAAAAACTATCATTAGACTTAAATGATAGTTTTTTTTAAAAACTGAAGTGTCTGTGGGGGCTTGTGTCATGTTTGTGAACGATGAGTGGAGAGTCTTTTAGAGGAGAGGAAGGAGTGAACATGGTCTTGAAGAAAGGAGGGGGGAAACACAGAGGCCGGATCGTTCCACAGCCGAGCTGTTGAACGTCAGACCGTTCTACACCAGTGTCGAGGGAAAAAGAAAAATCCTTGTCTTGTTTTAATAGGAAAAAGACAGGAGATACTAGAACAATGACATCACGTACGATCTCTCGCTGGTTTGGTTCAAGAGGCGTGGAATGACGTTGAACTTTTTCAAAATTTCCAAAACAAAAAGTCAAGGTTGTTTTAATCTACAAAACACTTCTGTTGCTTCGTAAAATTGGCACAGTCATCAAATGTCATGGCACGCCCCTGCATACTAAATGCCTACACGATCTTATCGCGGATACATTGTACATTATTTGTACTGATAAATAATCTAGCTTGTACCTTTTTGCATAATTTGAAGCGAAAATGTTACGAAATCAACAGTTAAAAAAAGAAATGTTTATTTATAGATATTTTGATCACATTACGGAAGAACAACTTAACGGGTACAAGGCAAGTTGATGGCACGGGGTGTCGGGGGTCATGGACAAAGTGGAAAGATTTCACATTTCATTTTAAATATAATACTGTTTTTCTATCATCATAAAGCGCTAACACTAAAAAACCGAACACAGTTTTAGAGCTGCCGACTTGCGAACAAACCTACTATTAACATTATGGTTCTTATTTAATAACTAATTAGAAGATGTCGAGGACGCCTGAGAAATATATAGCACAATCAACAGAATTGAACCAAATACTTAAGTCAGGCATGTCAAGTTTCAGATTAACAGAAGAACATGTACGAATATGATGAGGCGAGGAGCAGGTGCCAAGAGAGTTGTTTGGCGTTCCGTCCTCTCTGTCTTCCTCTGCGAAAAACGAAGTGATTTTTAATTATTTAGTTACGTGCTTACTAATAAAGATAAATAAATGATAGATCATTAGCAAATATTTTTAATTAACATGACGTACCTATAAATACATGTTTTGTGTTCACGTTATCCCCACAGAGGAAAAAAAATCTTCAGGGCCTGTATCGTTGTTGAAAGGAAGGAGATGAATTTCGGGGAAGTAAAAATGTATGGGGGGTAGGTAGGCATCTGGAAGTGAATGTGACCAGGAGCGACAGACGTATAAATCCATCCCTCCCACTGCGGTTCAAGATAACGGATCGAGAGAATCCGGCGGGAGAGATAAAAAGGTCTCCGACAACCAAGCTCTCCGGATCCGGTCCGCCACGCAGTGGTGGGCAAAAGCATCCGCCGCCAAAACCTACACAAACCTCACCATGTGAAAACTCGGGCACCTCTTTCAAGTCACCAAACGTGCGAAATACTTGGGGTGACTAATGGCAGGGGTATTGATTATCCAATAAACGGTAGAAGCGAAACTCTACCAAAACAATCTCAACCAATACTTGAAAAGTGAGGTCATAATCAAAGCGACCAATGTGCGCAGACCTCTCGTAATTTCCGTTTCATATCTCAACCAATAGGAGCCTTTAAATGTGACATCATAATCAAAGCGGTCACTTAGCGCAGATGTAGTAATCGTCATTTCCGTTTCATCCAAAATCCAAACCATAGCGGAGCTTCAGAAGTTTCACTATAAAAATAGGGAAGTACTTAAGCATATATTTTCGTTTGTGCCTCTTTCTGTTCGCAATGTTAAAATCATGACTGCGCCGAAGACCGCTCTTTAAGTTTGCACAAAACTTTACAAAATATTACAGAAAAAAATGAGTGTGCAATTCACACACGGTAGAAGTTAAACCTTCAGAAAACTAAAGTTGACGAGAGTGGGGAGGCTACGAAGCACTACACAAAGAGGAGACCAATAGGCTAAGAAGCACCGCATAAAGAGGAGACAGATTATACTATCTTCGTCTCTCGCAGGCTAAATCCTATAGATTTTTATTTTTTTTATTCGCAAAAAGATACATAAATTATAATAAATTTTATACAATAATTAATTACATAATATTTGTATTTGATGTACCCCCATAAATAAGCATGTATGTGTTTATCTCTTTTTAGTTTTTAGTGTCGCTATTTTTTATTTCATCGAGTTTCAAATCACAACTGTGCTAACGTAGTTTTCACTTCAACAAGCCTATTTCATAATTGAAATCTTATGTAACACTATAACCTGACACTGAATAAAAATGTTACCACTTAGTTTTTAATTTTTCACGCGTGGGGTGAATATTTATATAAAATTAATGCGTTACCATTCACGTGCCAAAAGGTTAAAGAGTAACAATTATTACATCCATAGGGTTTCAAGTTAAAAGTTACATCAATGGGTCAAGGTAGCCTGCATATCGGGTGAACAACAGTTATTCTCGTTTTTTGTTTGGTAATAATGTCGCCAGTCATTCGGTCATACCCAATACCCGCTCCCACGAAAATGTGAAACACCCAACGTCAGTTAATTTTTGTCATAATTCTTCTCTGAAGGACGCTTTTTAAATGCGAAAAAAAATCTCTTTGTTGCGTTTCTTGACGTTCTGTTACCGGCCGATGGCTCCGCGCTTTGTGCCATCGCTTAGCGAAAGTTTATTGTTTAAGAATGTGGTTAACCTTATGTTGAGCGAGGTAGTAAAGGTCATATCAACTGTCACGGAGCGATTCAGTCACCGATTCACTCGCAGCAAGCGGAATAGCTTTAAAGCGATAGCTATTACATTTTCAATGAAGCCTTAACCAATTAAAGTTAAATTTAAAAAAATAAATAAACTTAATGAATATGTGTACTAGGGTGGGCTGAAAAGTAATGTACACTTGCTTGCACAGCGCGAACAAAATGACCTTCAGAAGCGCGCCAGGTGGAATATGGAAGTGACATTGCTCCTCTATTATATATAGGCGGAAAACCAAAAATCAGAGTGCAATTCACACGCGGTAGAAGCCAAACCTTCAAAAAACTAAAGTAAACAAGAGTAGGGAGGCTTCGAAGCACTGCACAAAGAGGAGACCGATTAAACTAATTATCTCATTCTCTTGCACACTAAATCCTGTATATGTATGTATGTGTCTCTTTAGTGTTGCTATTTGAGTTTCAAATCACAACCGTGTTAAAGAAGTTTTCGCTTCAAGAGTAGAAGTGAAACCTTCAGAAAACAAACGCAGACGAGAGTGGAGAGGTTCCGAAACACCGCACACAGGGGAGACCGATTACACTAACTCATTCTCTATTTTTCGTTTCATCGAATTTCAAATCACAACGGTGCTAAAGAACGTTTCTCTTCAAAAACCTACCTGGTTCTGTGCAGAAATGGGCGGTGCGTTTGATAGGTCCCCTATCTTAACAAGCGGCTTACAATCTTTAGAGCATAGGCGTCAGGTTGGGTCTACCGGTATTACAATGGAAGATGCTCCGAGGAACTCCGAGGGTCATTTATTCCTTCGGCACCGGTGCGTAGTCGGGAACGCCAAAACGCCAAACGCGCTCCAAATTTATGTATACGGTTGACATTTGTCGCACGATAACGGGTCGCTTCTACAAGTTCAACAGCTCGGCTCTATTTCCTCCCTCTTTTCAATACTCATGTTTATTTCTTCCTCTTCTCAAAAAGACTCTCCACACATCACCTCCAAAGATGACACAGGCCCTGAGGGAAATTATTTTCCTCAGGGCTTCCTGTGTGAAGTTAATATAAAAATAAAAAAGTACTTCCAATGGCAACCTGTTATATTATTATTATTATATAATAAGTGGTACGAGTATTTGTTGGTAAAAGGAAAACGTAACTGCTTTGTACCAGACCTGTCGGTGCTCGCGCCGGAGGTCAGGGGTTTGCTTATAGACGAATGTATTTTTTATGCATATAAAAAAAAAACATAAATATATACTGATTTTATTCAAAGCCCGTTAAAGATTTTTTGCATAAAACATTTCAATGATAATTAGGAATTATTAGTGTTTTTCATCATTGTTATAGGATCATTTTGATTTACATTGTGATACACACAATGTAAATATAAAGCAGATACTTGTGTTTAGAAAAGGAGAAATAATAATTTTTAATATGAATTTCCCATCTAAAATTAATGAGATAATTAATATCATTATTTAACCATTTTAGGTGGCAATAAAGAAGACAATTTAAGATGTACACAGTGCATTATAAATAATACACAAAATATAAAGAAGATAAAATAAAAATTATATGAATGTACTACAAAATTTTCATTTATTTATTTCTGTTCTTATTTTTTTACATAAAGGAGGCCCTGAGAAAAAAAAATCCTTTAGGGCTTACGTCATCTTCAAGGCCTACGTCATTCTTTACGTGATGCTGTGGGGGGTTTTTTTTAAGGAAAGGTAGGAGAAGAAATTCTGAGAAGGTAAAAGGTATGCGGGATGGGTAGGATTCTGGGGGGTCATTGTGTCCAGGAGTGACAAGTCCAGTTTGCATCAAGCAGACTCTTCCATTCCGGCCCGCCACGCAGTAGTTTCGTCACCAAAACCTAGACAAACCTCAACCAAGAACCCGGACACTCCCGCTGAATCACCAAACGTAGCGAACCACCCGGGTGAACTTTGGCAGTGTGTTGATTATCCAATGAATGGTTCCTGGGGCGGCTGTACCCATACCCGCCTCCCAAATTGTATATAATGATAAATATCAAGGAGTAATCCATATAAATTAAAATGAATCGCCGAAATGTATCTACGCGCATAACTTCTGAACGACTGCACCAAATTGGAATTTTTTTTGTGTTTGTTATTGTCAGGACAAGATTTGTATAAAACTACTGGTGAGCTCTGGCATTATGAAAGTTGTATAAAAAATTGCATAAGGTGGCACGCCAGCTGTTTCAAAACTAAATGTACCGGGACTGAATGTATGGAATGCGGTAGGGGGAGGGGAACTCAGGGATTCGCGGGAGGGGAACCCGGGAGGGAAGAGGAGAACCTGGGAGGGGGTAGGGGAGCTCGGGAGGGGGGTTCGCGAACGGGGGAAGGGGGGGGAGTGGAGTGGGGAGAGGGAAGGTGGAGGAGGCGGAGTGAAAACGCGAGAGGGGAAGACAAGTGAGAGGAAAGGGAGGTGGAAGGGGAAATGGATGAATGGGAAAGGACAAGCAGGGAAAAACGATTTCTTTATTAAATGGTATAGCAACGCTCGCCGGGATCCAGCTAGTTGATTAAATAGTTTTATATCCTTATAGAGACAATGATGTTGTGCTGTGGGAGTTCGTACGAGTCGTACAGTCAGTCAACCAACAGAAGTATATCTTATGCATATATTTAATGGTGGGATATTATTTTTATTACATTTATGTAACTGAAGATGTGCAATTTAGTCGTTAATTTTTGTAAGTGGCGGAAGCGGGAAAACATGGAATGCATTTATTTATTGATGGCTAGTAATATGTTTTTTTAAGATAATTTTTAATAGTATTTTTTTAATTTTTTCGAGTGGAAGTAGGGATTATTAATTTATTTATAACTGTGCTATATATATTGCCTACACGTAGGCGCTTTGAAAATGAAGTGAGCATTATATTACAGTATTAATAACTATGTTATCGACACATCTGAGAACGAAAACTCGTTAAAACCAAGTTCATAAAAAGGCTCATTAAAGTTTTCCTTCTGTTGCAACAAGTGTGCACGGTATGTTAATATAAAGAACGAAGCCTGAAGAATTGAACAAATACAGTTAAAAATCAAGCATTCTACTGTTATACTGTAAAGATTCTTTGCCGGAAAAACGGATTTCATGTACTTAGTTAGGAAAAAAAATAGGTAGGAGACAGCTTAATTACTTAAATAAGAAGAAGGCTTTCATGTATTTTCTGTGTCTGTATTTAATTGAATTGTAGGTAGGTACCTACATTTTTTTTTTTGATTACTGTTATTTACATTCAATGCTATAAAATTTAAAATAGATGGAACTTGTGAATATTGTATTTCAATCATATAATATGAGTGAAAAATAAACAAGATAGCCTTTGGCTATGCCTATGCTTATCTGCTGGATTATCTCTAATGGGATTTCCTCTAGCCGGATTGCCCCTAGTTGGGTTTCCTCTAATGGGATTGCTTCTAGATGTACTGCCTCTATCTGGATTGCCTCTACAGGAGTGCCTGTAGCTGAATTGCCTCTAGCTGGATTGCCCCTAGCTGAATTGCCTCTAGCTGGATTGCCTCTAGGTGGATCGCCTCTAGTTGGATTCTGGATTAACTTTGGCTGGATTACCTCAAGTTGGATTGCTTCTAGTTGGATTGTCTCTAGCTGGATTCTGGATTACCTTTAGCTGGATTACATCTAGTTGGATTGCTTCTAGCTGGATTGCCTTTAGCTGGATAGCTTCTAGCTGGACTGCCTCTATGAGTAGCAAAGAAACTTCAATATTACTACGATGTTGCTTATTGTTTTGTGCTATTTGAGTGTAACCTCATTATTACAGTTGTTTTTAATAGGCCACTTGCATGGACTTCATAACGACTTGGAAAAAATCGAGTGGATAGATTTTTTTACTAAGATTACGAAAATGTTAGTAAAAAATTTTAGAAATGTACAGTTTTTTTTATTATTTTTAAATGAATAAATCCATTATTTGGGCTCGTGACGTCACTACATGAAAATGTCAAAATGTCCCCTCTCCGAAAATGTTCCTATTAATTTTATAAAATTCCACACTGATTAAGTATATTACATTGGATTTAGTAATGTAAACGTTGTACATTATAATGATTTATGAACAATGAGATGGATCGAGGAAAAAAATATTCTATTATAAATTTTTGGTATATTACAGTACAAGTAGGTATATTACATTTGATTTAGTAATATAATAATTATAATAATTTATGATCAATGAGATGGATCAAGGAAAAAAATATTTATGAGATTTAATGTTTTTGGTATGCCTCGTTATTCTCCTCTGCCATTCGTGTGGAAAACGTTATTTTTTTGTAAATGATTTTCGGCTATGTAATTATCGTTTTTTCGCACCTATAAAATTATGTCCCGTCTTTCCGGTTTATAAAAAATGGTCTGATTTTTCGGATTGAATTTTTCAAAACATTGCCAGGGTTTCAAAAATACGATTAAAAAAATACAGAATGTCTTAGAATATTTGCCAAAACCGGAAAATTTAAAAAAAAAATGTGATGCAAGCCTATTGTGGAATAAATCAAACAGGTTAAGTAGAATATTTTAAAGAAATTCTTGCTTGCGATGTGTGTACTGATTCGCAGAATTGCTGAGAGGTTTTTAAAGGGGACTGCTGGCAGTTGCAGCAAATGCATTCAAACGTAATGATTTGGCTGTACCAACTGTGTTTTAAGTCCTGCTAGGCGAAGCGGAAATTGAGAAGCGTATTCGATTTTAAATAAATAAAATAAAATATAAACGTGACGTTACTAATTACATCGCCATTGTAATTTTTTATCGGTTTGAATGCATCCTATGTTATCTATATCTCCGGATCTTCGATACCCAAATGTTTCGCGGAACTCAATCCGCTTTGACCTTGGTATATATTAACGTTTGGATCGATGGATTGGGTTTATTCTTCCTTGTAAGCCCCCACTGACCTACTCACTGTGACTGAAGTGACCTGACCTTTAAATAAAGGCGATGGTTGAACGTGCTTTAAAGAGCCCGCATGCAATGCGATAGATCTCAAATATCTAATAAAAAAATAAGAAAACATAATAATAATATGTAATACTACTTTTGTTTTTATCGGCTCCGCACAGGAGAACCTGAGGAAAAAAATCGTCTTCATTGGGGATATTGTGAGGAGGGTTTATTTTTTAGGGAAAGTAATGAGAGGAAGATCTGGAAAGGAAAGGGTATTGGGAATGGGTTAGAATCGTGGGATCAATGTGTCCAGGAGTGACGGAAGTATGAATTCATCCCTCCCTTCTTCTTCTTCTTGTGCCCTGTCCGTTCAACGGACGTTGGTTATCATGTTGGCTATGCGGACTTTGTTTACTGCAGCCCGGAACAGCTCCACGGTAGACTGGCCATACCACTGTCTCAGGTTTTTCAACCATGAGGTTCTCCTTCTTCCAGGGCCCCGTTTTCCGGCAATCTTTCCCTGCATTATGAGATGCAGGATCTCATACTTCTCTGGATGTCTCATCACATGTCCAAGATATTGAAGTTTTCATCCCTCCCAGACCGCCTCAAAAAAGGTCAAAAGGTCCCCTTCGTTCAGTCTCTCCCGATCTGGCCTGCCACGCAGAGTGTGTGTCCCAATAACTCCAAGGTTTCTACTTAAAATATTCCATAATGTGCTCATTAATAGATTAAGGTATTTAATTAGTTTATGAAAAAACTAAATATAAATACGAATAGTTTTGTTCATATAAAAAAAACAATTATTCTTTGAAGAAAGGCACACAAATGCAATATTGTACCGGTGATACAATTTGGGAGGCGGGTAGAGGTACCGTCGCCCCGGGAACCATTTAATTGGATAACCGACAACCCTGCCATAGGTCACCCCAAGTGTTCGCTACGTTTGGTGACTTAGAATGGGTGTCCAGGTTCATGGCGTGAGATTTGTAGAAACTGAGTGAGCGAGAGATCTCTCTCTCGATACATAGCCTTGCACCGCAGTTGGAGGTATGAATTCATACGTCCGTCACTACTAGGCACACTCCTGACCTTTAGATTCCTACCCATCCTCATACCTTTTTCCTTACCAGAACATCCTCTCCTTCCTTTCTCTAAAAAGACTCTTCTAAAGTTCTTCTTGTGTGGACTAAAGTAAAAAAAATATATACTCGTACATTGAATTTGTATACCTTTTTTGTAAGAAATGAGTTTTTATAAGTTTTTAAGTTCGTATTAAACTTGACAACTTAATTCTGTTAACATACAGTTTCATAGGCACAGGAGTCTGAATTCACTTTCCATTCATTGTATACCTAAACACCATAAAATATTTTACGCAATAATGCATGCAATATCCACGCATTATGTTTTGAAACGCTACCGCCATCTATATCAGATTTCCCACAACCGTTTACAAATGTTGCACCTAATTGTTTAGCTTATCAATTGATTAAACCCAAAACATATTGCTCTTATTTTAGTTTTAGAAATTTAACAAAGGGGCGATTTAATCAATTATTTATTTAACAAAGTATTTATCAACCATACAGTAGATATGATTTTAGATTTTCAAAGTATTTTCATTATTTATTTTTGGGGTGTTATGCCGCGTGAGCCGATGAAGGACACTGAAACGCTGTCCGAAATTCAAAAATAAATAACGAAAAAAAAACATACAGTTTCACAAAATGTTTTATGTGGATTTTAGAACATTGGGAGATAATCAAGAAAAACTGTTTAAAAAATTAGGGACCAAAGTTTTTCTTTTTAACAATTTTTATTAATTATTGAAGAATTACATTTGACACATTGTTTATTAAAAAAAGTGGAATTTTCATTAAAACCGACCATTTTTTTCTTAAATTTTGCATACGGAATTTTTTGTGCACGCTGTTTACAGCACATCGGATATTTTGTGTAGCAAATGTAGGATCGGCTTCGCGGTCTTTTTCATAGAAATCTTAAATATGTATTTCAGGCCAAAATACCCAACTAAACTGAAAATTTATTTTTAAAATTATTTCATATTATATTAAAATTGTAAAGAAATCATATTTTCCCAAAACAACACCCCCCCCCCTCCCCCAATTACATTTATCATAAAATTCTCATTTAGTTTTCTGAAGGTTTCACTTGTACCGCATGTGAACTGCGCACTTGTATTTTTATCAGTAATGTTTTATAGTAAAATAATTTATTGAGTAAAACCTCAAATTGTAATATTTCATTGAAGATAATATTAACAACTTTATTCTCAAACGAAAAATGTAAACCTAGGCCACACGCATGGATTTCACAACGACTTGGAAAAAATCGTGTGGATTAATTTTTTTTATTAAGATTACGAAAACGTTAGTAAAAAGAGTTAGAAATGTACAACTTTTTTATTTTTAAATAAATAAATCCATTATTTGGGCTCGTGACGTCACTAGGTATGCCTAGACGACGCCTGTATGTCGGACGAATATCTACAGCTCATATGTAGATATCTATGAACTTCAAAGTGAGGACTAATATCTACAGAGCTAAGATCGGACGAATATCTATGACGGTCCCAGTGGTGACTAATATCTACGGAGCGTAGGTAGGACTAATATCTACAGAGGGCAGCTGAGCAAGAGGTTTTCGGAAATCCCAACCTAACCTAAACTAACCTAACCTAATCTAACCTAACCTACGCAATATTACATTATTCCAATGTATATACATAATTGCAAATCCTCTGCCAGTGCTGTAGATATTCGTCCTCACTTTGGTTCTCGTAGATATTAGTCCGACTTGTTCAGTTTTTGGAATTTCTGTAGATATTAGTAGACGCCTACGAAAATGTTCCTATTAATTTTGTAAAATTCCACACCGATTTATTTTTTTTTATATGGCAACACTTTGATTTCAGGCGAATTTTTGAATTTGACATTTAACGTTCACTAGATTTATTGTTTGTTCTCTGCGAACTTATCATTTGGTTTGACTTTTTGACAGATGTTATAAAGAGAACCCCCTACATTTTATGATGTCTGTAAGTGTTTTAGAGGTATAAAGGTAATAATGCTGATTTTAACAAAATCAAATTTTATAATATTCTTATTATTATTATAATTTACAAGTACAAGTATATTAAATTGGATTTAGTAATATAGACGTTGAATATTATAATGATTTATGATCAATAAGATGGATCAAGGAAAAAAATATTTATGAGATGTAATATTTTTGGTATGCCTCGTTATTCTCCTGTGCCATTCGTGTGGAAAACGTTCTTTTTTTCAAATGATTTTCGGCTATGTAATTATCGTTTTTTCGCACCCATAAAATTATGTCCCGTCTTTCCGGTTTATAAAAAATGGTCTGATTTTTCGGATTGAAATTTTCATAATATCGCCAGGGTTTCAAAAATACGATTAAAAAAAAAATACAGAATGGGATTCTGAGAAGGATTCGAAGTTTTGAAATTGGGCTCCTTTATTTGATTTTTATTAGTGATAATGTTTAAAAAAATCATAACATAACATTTACAATTCATTATTCCCAATGAGTTTAAAAAACTCTTCGGGAAGGACAACAATATACGATTAAAATAAAATTACTTTTACGCAAGAACACGAATTTAAAGGGCAGTTTAAAAAACAGTAGGTACATAGATTTTAAAGCGTACTAGACACAAAAGGAAAAAAATATAGACATAATCACAATAAATTATTGTTATTTGAAGAGTATACAAGAGTTACAAAGAAAGATAGCTAAAAAAACGAGTGTGCTTTAGACCATACGACTGAAGTAAAACTTCACTAACTTATATCTCCCGCTTTTATTTTTGTGTGTGGTTATTTTGAACTAATTATTTATTTAACTCTCCCGCTGCCAACTACGGTTGAAGGTAGACCCCAAAATTATTATCTTTCTTATGTCTACTTAAATACATGAAATATATTTTAAATATTTGAAGGTTTCCTGCGCAAAGGATTAATACATAATGTGCCGTTTAAAAAATGTGAAAGAACCGTTGATAGCAGGTAAAATTTTTTTGTCAAATATAGGTAAAAAATAACAAAATCAACAAATAAAAAAAAAAAATAAAAAAACGAGTGTGCTTTAGACCACACGACTGAAGTAAAACTTCTTTAGCTCCATCTATATGATAGGAAGAGAGAAATAAAATGTGCGCGCGCGCTGCTCTCTCTTGTTCCTACAGTGTGATATAGAAAATAGGCCTGCACTGTGTCTTAGATATACGAAACGTAACTGGCTATGAGAGAAAGAGAAAAAGAAAATGTGTGCTCGCACCTTGCACCTCTCTCTATTGCCCCTAGTAATACTCTACTCTACAGTAATATACTGTCTTCACTAACTTATATCTCCCTATCAACTACCGTTTGCCTCGCTTTTCGTAACGCTCTCGTCATGCATTCACCAGCTTTCTCCCCAAGTCAAGCGTGCGTAAAGAAGTTTTACTTAAAAAAAACGAGTGTGCTTTAGACCACACGACTGAAGTAAAACTTCACTAACTTATATCTCCCTCTCAACTTCCGTTCGCCTCGTCCGACCGGTCGCCTCGCCCGATCACACTTTTCATAACGCTCTCGTCACGCATTCACCAGCTTACTCCGCAAGTCAAGCGTGCTTAAAGGTCCGACCGTTCGCCTCGCCCACACTTTTCGGAACGCTCAAAAAAATTGCATGGGGTCTTCGGCCGACCCACTTGGTTACGGACGTCGTGTTTGGCATCTTGGCCTGTCGAGAGTTAGGTCTGATTTTGTGGAGTTATGACAGCACAGTGCCGGAAGTTTTAAATGCAGAACTATTTGATGTGACAACACACAACTTAAACTTCTTCAGCAATATATTCTGTGGAAATAATGGTCCCATAGGATTCGAATAGGATGTGATGACAATTATTTGTAATTTAAAAAATCATTAATCGGTATTTATTATTCAAGTGTGATATTGTCATTTTTTGCAATGCAGGGGCCCGAGGTGTCATAGTTTTATTACCAAATAATACGATATTTTATGTGTCCTGGAAAAGCAATACAATCCAGTTATATGAAGGTAGGTCTCGTGAACTCCAGGCCCCAGGCCACGGCCGTGGTTCCGTCGGCCTAGATACGCCACTGCATAAGCGCAACACTGAATAAAACATTGATACAACATAATCGCTCATATTGTGCGAGTGTCTTTTTCGAATACATGCGATTTCGTCGGCCTTGTAATAAAAACAACTCAACTCAAATGATAAGTGAACGGCGGGCAAGCAAGTACCACGCACCCAAGGACCCAATACCGAAGTACCCACCCAGGCGCAAGTGACAGAAGCAGAACCGATTAGCAGAATACTGCATCACTGCATCATTGCACGCCGAACTCGCGCGAAGTTCACATCTGTCAGAAGTTCGACACCGTTCAAATTAAATTACTGTCATTTTTTACTTATAACAACAACAATAATCAACATGTCGGGGTAAGTTTTTCTAATTACACTATTTATCTAACTTAAATTAATTGTAGCTAATATTGCTGTTTTTGCCGGTTTTGTCATAACCCTAACAAATCTGCTATACTTGAATGAGTAAATAAAAGTTAATACTTGTGTGACCTCTCAGTGCCTAGAGGTCGCTTTTTATCACTAATCGGCAATTTTGAAATGCATGACTATTTTCTTATCTGCCTGCGTTTAGAAAACTATGCATCTAATGATTATATTGTTTAAATAGCAAAACACGCTCATTGATATTTCTATCTCGAACTCATTATAGGTATATCACATTGATATATATACATAGATGAGACAATAAGTGAAGGGGGCCCCTCCAAATCTCTATTACACCACTTTAGTAGTTCTACAACAGTCGACCGTGGCTGGCCTGGGACGTATAAAAATAGGATGGAAAAGGATGAAACCATGGGCTTGAGTAAAAGGAAGGACGGTCTGACGACCGAGCCTTTCGACGCGGTGACTTCAGTTAGAACTTCACACGTGTGTAGAGAATGCCAAGGCGGCCCTTGCCGCTGCAGTAAGCCAAACAAACAACACGCGTTTTAACGGAATACAGGATGTCACAGGGATATTAAAACCGTGGCCTGCATTCTAGTGGTTTTGAGCGTGTATAATATTGTAAGTTACTTAAATAGTTGAATACCCGGATTCAGGGCAAAGTTCGACACGTTTCAAAAATACGGTTATAACATATTTTATTAAATACCTTTGTTAGTTTTTTAAATTGAATAATTTTCAATTTAAAAAAAATGTTGCCATGTTTTTTCTTTTCAATGCAATTAGATCGATTACATTTTCCTATGTACAAAAGTTTTCTGATAAATATAACATAATAATATTCATAGGTGGATAAAGTGTTAAAATGTTTTTAGGTTTGTCCACCACAAAATTGTCATCAAATACAGCGAAAACAATGTCAACTAGCCAACGTCAAAAATCGAATAAAATGTTTTGAAAAAAAAAGTACTTATGTAAAAAATACATATTGAAATATCTAAAATAACTACTCGTATGTTGAACATTAACGTTAATGATGAACCTTGACATCGTCGTTTGTCACCCTCTTATTAAAAAGTCTGTGAACCTCTACTAGACACCGGCTTCGGCAAACGACGGAATCTGTCGAACTTCCTTTCCCGAAGGCCTGTTCGTTCATGATTTGAACACGAATCTCGGAGAATTATGCACGGGGTAGCGTCTCTATAAGTATATCTCTATGGTATAACATTGCTGATTCAATAAGTTTTGATTTACACATAAGGAGATAGTTAATAATTTAAACTTTCTAAATATCCTAGAAAAACATGGGTAACCCGGTCTTCTCGGAAAGTAACGTTTTACTTATTTTTAAGATGCTTAAAGTTTTAAATTTTTGAAGTGAAAACTTCTTTAGCACCATTGTGATTTGAAACTCGATGAAACTGAAACGAAGGACACTAAAAAGAGACAAACACATACATTTATAGGATTTAGCCTGCGAGAAAATGAGATAGACTAATAAGCCTTCTCTTTGTGCGGTGCTTTGTAGCTTCCCCACTCTTGTCTACTTTAGTTTTCTGAAGGTTTCACTTCTACCGCATGTGAACTGCACACTTGTAATACCTACATATTTTATTATCCATACAATCCATAATGATACCTATGTCACCTGCTAATTTGTGTATATGCTTGTTACTTACAAAATGGTCTCGACTGTATGCATATTAACGATATGAAACCATAAACCCTGTTTATACCGTATTTTATACGCATTCATTTCACAAAAGATATTAATTCCTAGAATCTCAATCAAGGTCATCATTTGTTTGATTTTTCAGATTAAATTGAATAACTTAAATAATAATGACCTGAAAATTTTCAATTTCTTGTAGGTAATTGAGCAGGGCCATAAAATTAAAGATGATTGATCTAGTTCTTTCGATTTTTGAGTCAACGGTATTTTGAAGCTATCAATTGATTGTTTAAACTATTTCAGTTTTTTCTGGATTTTGCAATCGTCATTAATTTCATACTGCAATAGTTACGCTTAAACATTTGTCATATAAAACATTTGAGTAGGTTTATAAATAAAAATAAATAAAACACAGCTAAGAATGTCCTCTATCTGTACTGAATGTCATAGCACTCATAGCTATCTACAATGTCAAGAGTTGCCGGTCTATTTATAATATTGAAAACTTTCATCAAAACAACAACAGATAAACATGCTTTCAAAACATTTGCTTGTTCACAATTTATCAATATTAGCAATAAAAAAACAAATAAATATGACTGTATTGTGAATTTCAGAAAGGCTGATATTGCTCTCATTGGTTTGGCCGTCATGGGCCAAAACCTCATCCTGAATATGGACTCTAAAGGATTTGTCGTATGCGCCTTTAACAGAACCGTTGAGAAGGTAAAACTTTTGGAAATATTTATGCATTTCCACAGGCTGGATTGTGAATGAATGGCCTATGTTAATGGCGCTTGTTACAATAAAAAGTTCAGTCCTTCACAAATTAAATACATGAAAACTTTTGTTTAATTAGCCCATTTAATAACATAGTTTTGCCTTCCTAACAGGTCACCAGTTTCCTCAACAATGAAGCCAAGGGAACAAAAATCATTGGCGCTACTTCATTGCAAGATATGGTCAGCAAATTAAAGTCACCCAAAAGGGTAATGATTTTAGTCAAAGGTTTGTCGCATCATTAACACATAAGTACATTAGTGCACATATTATAAGGAACCAACACAGTGAGATTTCCATTTTCTTATTTTTAATAGATTACCAATGAAATAATGTGTGTTTAAACAGAGTTTTGACTATTTGATTTATAATTACTGCAAATTGAATTGACTTGCATTTCTGTTATCAAAAACCACAATTGCCCAATATTGCTGACATCATTACCGACATTCTTTGATATGAAACCTTATCAACACTTTGAATCACAAGCAATCATGATCAACTAGGTGATTTAATAAGAGGACACTTATTTGTTTTGACGTAATACCATGATTTGTCACAAATTTTATTTTAAAGATGATTTTAATTAACCCTTTGCTGAAATTGATCGCAAAGTATATTTTTTTTCTCTTTAATCTGTCGGATCACCATACAAAATATGGATTCCATGATTAAACAATGATATCACAGAACTTTTTCATACTTTCAAAATGTAATTCTTATCAAAATATTGATTCACGTAATCTTGTTTTACACTGGGCATACGTTTTCTCCGTAAAACAATTTATGTACGTAACGTATTGGAAAATGGGGATATTCTAATTAAAACTGATATTTCCATTACATTTTATTGACTGTGTAAAAAAAACATGTAAAAACACAATTTACTGCTTAAGGTGATGCACCACATTGTGTAAAATTCAGGATCAGGTCGCTAACAATAATACTTCTCATGATGGTGACATGGTTTAAATTTCCGTTTAATACCAGACACCCGTTTTGATTTATTGAAGAAAAAACATTATTAAAAATTTTATTTTTTATTTTTTCATAGCTCAGGCACAAATATTTAAATGTTTTATGATAATTTTATAACGAATAATTTATTTTTATAAGCTGTTTTCCTATACTTGATACTTTATTTTTTCTAGGCTTATAAAAAGAGTATCAAAAAATACTCGATAGAAATCTCATAGAAAAGGGTCGTAAGTCAAAATTTTGCATTTTATACATTTTTTTTCTTTCTCTGAAGAGTACAGTGAGCATGATTATCTATGCCCCACGAAAACCATATTTATGTTAGATCATATCTCTATGAAATCATCTTTCTCCGTGATACGTTGCTAGTGTCTCTTTTTGACGGGACCGCTTGTTTCTTCAATCATCACATGTTTACCTAAAAAATCTCTACCATAAATTTTTTTTTCTGACTTAAGACACGTTTCAACGGGATGTGCGATACGTGCTTTACACTAATTAAAGTGTCTGAAATATTTCTAAACAATCTAATTTTCAAACTATAAACTCATGATTCTGCTTTACTTGGTAGTGCTTCCACCTTATATGATTTTTTTTTTTTTAAATTAAATTTGGATGCAAACCTTAAAGTCGTCCCTTATTCCGGCTTGTCATATGTTGACATACAATAGTGTAGTTGAGGGTGTGCGAATTATAAAAGCATTATGTAAATGTAATCCATAACACACGTGACCTTTTTGCTGGGTTCGATGTTCTGTCGTCAGAACCAGAGGCAGACTGAGATAATACAAAATTAAATCAATAGAAAACAAAAACAATATTCCGTCCTTTCAAATCGTAGTGATGATGTAAGTTTTTGTTATGAAGAGAATATGTTTAGATTATTATAATTTGTTGTTGTTCTTTTTAGCCGGATCGGCTATTGACGATTTCATCAAGCAATTGGTACCACTTCTGAGCAAAGGAGATATAATAATCGATGGAGGCAACTCTGAGTACACTGACACCCAACGTCGCTGCAAAGAACTCCAACAGAAGGGGATTCTCTTTGTTGGTGCTGGGGTAAGTTACACTTCTTGTTCCCGCTGAGTTAAAGATACTTTCAGTTTCGCCCCAGTGTAAGACCATCATTGAGAATTGAAACAGCTTCTTTCGCCTGCCCACTACATTCAGCCTCACAACAAACCCTAATTGGGTAAGCCATAGACTCACTGGCTCCAGATAATTGGGAGCAGTTGGAATTCTTGTGCGAAATTCACATAAAAAAAGCATATTTTTGAAAAAGTTATTTTTAGTTCTTTACTAGCGCAGTCCCGTGAAAAATCATGGGTTTTTTTAATTCCAGTTTTGAAAAATACAGTTAAAATAAAATTCTGTTAAAATACTACATTTTAGGTAGCTGCCTATTTTATAACTTGCTAAAGCTATTCTTCACAAAAGCAGTACCAATTTTGAAAATAATTCTTAAATTCAAAGCAAATTTGGTTCATTGAATGTGAATAATTCAACGCAGGAATAACGCACATCAAGGACAAATTACTATAATAATAAATATTTGAATTTTCCTAACAAAAAGGCCACACTGAAATTTTTAAAAACGTCTGTAATGAGAACTTTTTTATTTCTATTTTAAAATTCTGATTGGAAAAAAATTCAAAAACTGTTTCTGAGAAAAAAATTATTACTTTTGAATAACATGGTCACAAGACTTATTTTAGACAATCTAATTAATGCTGCATAGTTCATGATGAAAAAGATTTTAAAGTAATTGTGCTGACCTACAAATTCTATAAAATCATGCTGTTCAAATTTCGTGACATCAGCTTAGCGATTCCGTATTTTTTGTGAGATCGTTATTGGATAACGGATGTAATCTCTTGTCAGATTTGTGTGATTTTTATGGCTGTTATTTGCGTTTTCTATGTGCAATGTACATTAAATGAGTAAATAATCATGTGTACTTGCAGGAATTCGGAGCATTATTTAGTTTTCTTTCTGGTTAAAAGAAAAATACATATGATTGCACGAGAGGAAGAGAGATATTTAGCTTTTAAAATGTGAGGTCGCTCGGGACATTTTTGATCTTATGAAAGTATAACGCGATTACGTGTTTTGGGATGTATTTATTCCTAAACAAGCAGACGGGTTAAATCGATCTAAACTAAAATATGTGATGTAAAAATCACACAAATCTGACAGGAGATAATGTCGTTTATCCAATAACGATCTCTCAAAAAATACGGAATCGCTAGGCAGAACTCACTTTTGAACGGTTTTGGTGATACATACACATTTGTGTTTTTAAAGTTGAGATTACAACATTTGAATTATAAAAATATCTGTTTTACCTACATTATAGTAGGGACAATAATTATTATTGAAATTTGAACAATAATTATGGAAATTTTGGTTTACCAATCATTTCAAATTGTATTATTTTTTATGTAATTTACAGCTTACATTATTTTATTCTTTATTTTAGATAATTTATTGCACATATTAACAAATGAGTCATTAACCTCGTAAGGTTAACTCAAGGATATATAATATCATAAACATTGAAGAGTTAACCTACAAAATGTAGGTCACTTTCAAATGGACTCGTATAACTTGAAGGTTTTTAAAACCAAGCATACTCCGATTGCTTAGCAACATTTTCCTTCAAACTTTGATAACATTATTAATGTTATTTCAACATTGATTTATAATATATATCTTATGAATAATGTTAGTTTTCTAATTAGATATTTCAAGTGAATTATTAATGTAAATTGATTTGTGGTTTGTATTCATTGTGTTATTTTATTCTATTATTATTCATAAATATGAAGTCGACTTAATATTATGCATGGTACCTTTACTTAAGAAATAGATAGTTTTGAGTCCATCAGAAGCCATTGTTTATTTGGGTCTGCAATTTTCAGGCAATTATTTCATATTTGTTCAAAAAGCAAATAAATTACAAAAACCATTCGAAATGCTAATTTTAAAAATAACTGTGTGACCTTAATGAATTGTCAGTATTTTAGGGGACAGAAAACTTTTGTAGGAAAACCTTAGGTATATTGTATTACGAGTTACGAGCATCTCTTCATCACACACAGTATCCATAGAAACTAAAAAAATAAACTGATCTCTTTTGTTTTTTTTTTAACTTTTTTCTTTTTATTCCGCAACTAAAGGGTTAAAAATCTTTTGGACTCGGGTCTTATGCTTTGGTGCATTTTAAAATACAATAAACTGCTGATAGTAACTCCGTGGTGACTGATTTTTTTTTCAAATTTGACTTAAAAAATTCAAATGATAAAAGGTGTACCACAAAATTGTGATATAGATTCTTTAGTTTCCCGCTTGTATCACTAGTTTCCAGATATCATGAAAACTTTAACGATTATCAGAAGGATTCGTTCGGTGTTGCCAACATTCAGAAATAAATATATGTTTAAAGTTTTTCTTCAGCTTTCCTGAATTTATAAATAATTCTCTTGAAACTTTTTCCAGGTCAGTGGAGGTGAGGACGGTGCCAGATATGGGCCTTCTTTGATGCCCGGGGGACATAAAGAGGCATGGCAACACATCAAGCCTATTTTCCAGGTACATATATGTAATTTACACTTCATTACAAGTAGGGAATGCAAATCTCGCGAGATTGGGGCTCAAGCGAGATCTCGCGAGTTTATGAATAACAATACTGCGAGATCTCGCCAATTTCGAGATCTGGCGAGATTGGCAGTTTTGTGTGTTTTTTTTTAATAATAATCACAATATTTGAATAAATTAGGAAAAAAATTATAAAAATTATAAGTGTGATAAGATAAACATTTATTTTCACGAATTTTTCAATAGACTTTTATGCATCGAACATTGTTTGATGTATTTGTATAAATAAAACAGTTCTTTTATAACAAACAAAACAACGAGAAGTAAAAAAAAATGAAACTTATTATCTAAGTTGAGTTGACTATTAAACTGAGATATTATTACTCAGTAGATCCATTAGATATTACAGATTAATTAACACAACATATCAATTAGTCAGACTATTAGAAATTACAGCCTCACGCGCACCGAACGAAACCGACAGATCGCACTCCATCCATGTCAGTCCGCGCTTCGAATAAGACGTTTTTATGCTCGAGTGCAATCTCGTTAAACTCGCGTGATCTCATCCTTTTTTCGTCCGAGATCGATCTCGCTAAAAAAGGCCGAGATCTCGCAAGAATGAGATCTCGCGAGAACGAGATTGCATTCCCTAATTACAAGGATAAGTATTTTAGGCACATACATGTAAATCATTTAAAAAAGATTCTTGCCTTGTAGTGGTGTACCGGATGCATCAAACATAATTTAATGTAAGTCTAAATATAATGTTAGTCTAAATTTAAACAAAAGTGATATACTTCACTACACATATTTATCTCTGGGCATTTGCAGGGCTAGAGGGGACTGCGGGCTGGGGAGTTCCAAACTAGTTAGAATTTTTTTTTTAAACTTTTGATACTGTCGGTGTGTACAAATATCTTAAAATGTGTCCTCTTTAAAATAATGATTTTATTGTGCAAAGGATGTTTCTGCAGCAGTATGATTGATTCATAGAAAAGCTGTAGTTTAATAATAATGGAATGGAGTTTTTTTATTTATTTTTTATTCACAAAAAGATATGTAAATTACAATAATTAATTACATAATATATGTATTTTATTTACCCCCATAAATAAGCAGGGCTTATGTGTATGGGGGTGTTATTATATTGGTTTAATTTTTTTTATTCAGTTTAAATTTTCGGTATAATTTTTAATCCGAGTTTTAAATTTTTTTATGTTACTGTTCATGTTTCTTGTTTGTTTTTTTTTGTTTGATGGAGTTAAAAACATGATTTTTTTGCTATATATTATTCCCGGGCCATACGGATAGCAAGCTAGTATACTGCCTTCCAATCCTAGTAAGATCCTGGCTTACTAACCTGGCTTGGCAAAAGCTAGAGTGGTTTACATGATGCTAGGAAATTTTAACCAGTATCTTTGCAATATCCACACTTCCGTCAATAGGGAAAAATGAACAGCTTGTGTAGAAGAAACACAAGACTGCAACAGTTGCTTCGAAAACTGTGTCAGGTTGCATTAGATGATTTATTAGGAAAGTAGCTAGAAAACGTGTTTGGACTAGACCATGGATAATTTTATTTTAAATATCTTTTAGTAGTCATTAAATTGTTATTAATTGATTGGTGATTGTCATTAAATTAGCTATTTTTTTTTTAATTCTAGCATTCCGCAGACATTATTTATCACAATACAATGGGGTATTTCCACATTAAACTATCCTAGCTCAGGACACTAGTTTTCTAGCTTCCTCACTTCTACTAGGTTAAAAACAAAGCTAGTTCTTATCTATGTAGCTAGAGTTATTAGCTTACTAGGTTACTGGCAATATTTCTAGGCTCTTTGAGCATCAGAAAGAAACTCCTCTTCTTGCATTTACTGATTTGAGGTTTTTTTAATCATGTTCACACCAAACTAGGACTTGTTATTTGTGTATTAGTTTCAAGAGAAAAAGTGGGACTGTCTAAACCACAGCTGCATTCGCCTGGTGAAAATTTCTCAATTCTCTCATTCTCGTAATTCCTTTCAATTTTATTTTTGCTTTTCCCTTTCCAGGCCATATGTGCACGTTCTGGTTCGGAGCCATGCTGCGACTGGGTAGGACAGGACGGTGCCGGCCACTTTGTGAAGATGGTTCACAACGGTATCGAGTATGGGGACATGCAGCTCATTTGCGAGGCTTACCACCTCATGAAGGTCGGGCTTGGTGAGTTCATCCATCATTTATGATTATGTTAATTGCGATTGATTTGTGCCCATTCAACGGCGGCGATTTCATTTTGTAAAGTGTTAAGTGTATTATTAATTCTGTAGCATAATGTTAAAAGCTGTGCTGAAAAAAAAAAATGGATTTACCAATGTTGCAATGAACTAATGCAACTCTTTTATGGATTAAAGCATAAAGTAAAGAATAACACAAGAAGTGCCTTGTGGGTGTGTTTTGTGATTCAAATACAGGCCCAATTTGGACTTGTAATTCCATACAAAACTGTGCTTTCGAAATTCAAATGGGATGGAGATCTATGATTTCGGGCAAGTATAAGTGAGACGGAACGCTGAAGGTTTGGGATTAATTGAACATTTGTTTCCATTCAAATTAATGTGAACAGCATTTTTAGTGTTATATTATTTATCCTATGGAAATTTTTTTTTTTTGAAAATCAGTTTTTTTTTATGAAAAATTTCAGGAAGTTTCAGTTTCTGCATACAAAAAATCGATTTTCGAAAAAAAAAATTTTTTTTCACCCACGACAACAATAGGGCCATTTTTTTAAATTCTAACACTCCCAAAAGTCACGAGCCACACTGGTAGTGACCTTTCTCTTGTTTTTTTAACTAAATCTATGGGTTTTTATTTATTATATTATTTTATTTTTATTTATTTATTACATTACATTAGATAAAATTTATAAAGCAAAAATATTGCAAAATAACCATAGACATTGTACAAGTGTTATTAAGTCTTGTAGGTCGAAATTGGTTCCTAGCTAGGCAGATTGCCCGTTCTAAGGAATCAAATGCTGGTGCAAATGCCAAAAATTTATTCTGTAAAAAAAATTTGATTTTTTTTAAAAATTAAATATATACATACCTAAATGAAAATGCCAAAAATTTATTTTGTAAAAAAATAAATTTAACATACTAAATTTTTACTACATGTGCCGTTAATAGCTAACCATATAAAATTTTAAGTGACATTATTTAATAGTTTTTCAGACTCCATCCTACGCCAATCAACCATTTAGATATTTTTGAACGGATGTGGGACATTTTGCAAGTTTTAATATTTAATTCAGTGGGGATTTTGTTATATTTTTTTTAATCCCAGATATGTACATGTCTTTTGATACTTTGCCGTATTGCTCCCTGGGACCACGAGATCCTTTCTGGTGTGACTTCTTGTGATATATTTATGATCAATTTTATTAAGACTTTCTAGATTTTTGTGCGCATGGATAATAACCCTTTTTATGTAGTTTTGTCGAACATCAAGTAATGACTTATTACTTGATGACTTATTTTGATACTATGTTATATATTATACTTGTTTATTTCTCTTTATAATGACTTATTGGCGGTGCGGCTTTTTTACATTTGAATATCCCTTCTGATGGGTTTATGACCATCTGGGAGATGATTTACATTGTGTTGGATTGACTGAATCTATGTTTTGTTTTTTAATTATGTAATCAACTTATTTTGTTTTATTGTTGGCGTAGCGGTTATTATTAATTTTTTTAATGTGTTTTGAAATATATATTTGTCTGCAGGGATGAACCAGGATGAAATGGCTAATGTCATGGAGGAATGGAACAAAGGAGAGTTGGACTCATTTTTGATGGACATTACTAAAGATATTCTCCGCTACAAAGATAACGATGGTAAAAAAGCTAAAGTTATTTTTTTTTTGCCGTAATTGTATAAATTTTGTATCTATTCTTGCCTTTATTACAAAATTCCATTGCGACTAGAGGCATCAGAGAAGTTGGACAGAAACAGAATAAAATTTGTGTTCTCGCAATAACATCGACCCCCTTACTTGCCGTATTGTAATAAATGTGTTTTTAAATATTTCCCAACCGACAACTGTTTACCATACACTAATGGACATTTATCAGTTGGGTAAGATTTAAAACACCATTATAGTAAAGACCCTGTAAGTATAAGTAACAAATGAAAACTAGAGTTTTTTTATAAGTTCAGGGGAAACATCTATTGATATTTTAAATATAATGTTAGTACATATTGACATAAAGCATGGTTTGAGTAACTAAAATTTTGTTCAATAATCTACAGTCAATTTTGTTTTTACACGGTTCTGATATAACACTAGATCTAAATAGCCTGCTACTTTCTTTCCCAGCTTCCTCTTCTCTATCTCGTACCCCTCCTTAAGCCTCATAACTTACCTCAATAGGGGTTTCACTTCCTCCAGATGGTTGAGAGCAATTGAGACTCTTGTGCAGTACCTACTCACATAAAAAAAAGAAACACAAAATTAAAATATTTATTCATTTATTGATCTCTGCTTTGTAAATATAGTTGGTTAGTTTTAGAAAAAAAGATTGACCATGTATTTTTTTAGTTTTTATTTATTTATTAATGCCCGTTTTTGGGATTTGGCACAGGAATAGTAAAAATTATACAGTATTTATTATGTGTACATAACTGAACTGCCTCAGTAACAACCTTTTGTATTTGCTTAGTGATAAATTGTAATATTTGTATGTCCTTGTTAGAGATTTCCGTTGTGATAAAAAAATGATAGATTTGATTGAAAAGTGATGCCTAAATCTTTAATTTGTGTCAATGTCTCAAGACCATTGTTATCGTTATTATTGGTAACATTATTTGTTTTGGTATGTTTTCAGGCAAATACTTGCTGGAGAAAATTCGAGATTCTGCCGGACAAAAGGGTACAGGAAAATGGACTGCTATTTCTGCTCTAGAATACGGAACTCCTGTAACTCTAATTGGAGAAGCTGTCTTTGCTCGTTGCCTGAGTGCATTGAAGGGTATGTAACCTTGTTTATGATTTATTTCTATATGAGTATTAGCTCTGCTTTTGCCAAGTTAGAGGCATACATTAAAAACTCTTATTTGTGTAGAAGAAAACGTGTTTATATGATTTTTCGAAACGGCAAAAGCTCTCAGTCGTTGAGCTCTGGCATCTTAAAAAAATTACTATGAAAAATCCATTTACATAATATCTTTCAACGCTTAGGCCTTGGACAACCCAATGAGATGTATAATTTAATCTTGAAAAAAAATTTCAGTACATGTTTTTACAAAGATGTTAAGCGAAGTCACTCACACACACGCCCATAACAAACTTCTATTAGTTCGTATGTTCAGTGATTTTTTTTTTTATGTATTTGAACTCTTTCACAGGATATATGAAAAAAATTAACCGTTAATAAAAACTTCATTATAAAACATCTCTTTTCCATTTTCACCACTTAGGCAGGCTAGTAGCCAATTTCAGAAAAATACGTGTGTAAATGAGAGAATGCATTGTCATTAACAACGAGTCTATCTGTCGAGTTTCAGCTCGATCAGATATCGGGAAGTGGGTTAATTTCTCATATGAAGTTTTTTTCTTTCCTGTTTCCAAAGTTTTTAATTGTTTGCTTTTAAATTGTTTTTGACAGCGTCCAAACTACTAGAACCTTCGCTAAAACATCTTTTGGCCAAAAAATTTTAGGTACTTTGCAACAAAGCTGTACAATGCACTTCCACCTGCCATTAGACGGCAAGTCTTGGATCTTTGGCCTTATTAAAATCAATTTTATTAAAACCTCTTTGTTAGTATTTCCAACGGTACGATGTTGATTGTCTTTTATTTTGAAATTAATATTGTGTTGTTATTTTTGGTGACCGAACAACTCAGAATCATGGAACTTCAACACCTCCATTGAAAAGTCATCAAAAATGTTGAAAAAAAAAAATTGGTTAAATAGGTTACGTTAGGGGCTATTTTAACCGGTCAAATGCCGGGCCATTTCGCGGAAATTCGCGGAACTTTACAAAAAAACGCTAAAAAACCACCACTTTGAATTTTGAATTGAATGTTTTGTTGATAAATTTTGAGCTGTTGTATATTTTATTGACTGAAACACGTTCACAACACAATAAACTATCTACTAAAACCACATTACTTGCATTTATTACGTAAATTAATAGGTTTTACAATGTTTTATTCGCGATACACGCATTTATTGCGACCGTTAAATTCGCGGCAAATTATGACAGCGCATTGTCATGGAAAAAATTGTTTTAAAAATATTCTAGGGTGACAAGGTGAATGAAACTTTTAACACCACCTAGAGTAATGATGGCGCAAGCAATTTTGACACTGTTCTTCATACAAATTCTGTACATATAAGGGTCAAAATCGCAGACCAAAAGTTTTTCATCGACAATATTATTCAAATATTTGAATTATTTTCTCGCGCATGCGCATATGACGACCCCAGTTTCGGGGCTCCGGCCTTTGACGGGTTAAAAAAATTTTTTACAATATTGAATTTTCAAAGGGGGGTTGAAATGCTACTTTGTTGAATTGTCTTGGAGTGGCTATTTTTTTTGAAAGCTGCTTATGTTATAAATTGCTAAACACAGGATTTCCTAGTGAGACGCACATAGTACATCACCAGTGTAATGTTATTTCAGAGGAACGAGTTATTGCATCCAAGACCCTGTCCTCAGCTCCGGCAGCCAAGTTCACGGGAGACAGGAAAGTCTTCTTGGAAAAGATAAAGAAAGCCCTCTACGCAAGCAAGATCGTGTCATACGCCCAAGGCTTTATGTTGCTAAGAGAGGCTGCCAAGTCCTTCAACTGGGACCTGAACTACGGGGGCATCGCCCTGATGTGGCGAGGAGGCTGCATCATCCGAAGTGTATTCCTGGGCAACATCAAGGATGCTTACACTCGCAACCCCAATCTCTCCAACCTCCTTTTGGACGACTTCTTCACCAAGGCTATTTTGGGCAGCCAGCAATCTTGGAGAGAAGTAGTGGCTCAAGCAGTTTTGCTAGGAGTACCTGTACCGGCTTTCAGCTCTGCTCTGTCGTTCTACGACGGATATCGCTCTGCGGTGCTGCCAGCCAACCTTCTGCAGGTAAACCTTTTAAATACTTGAAAGGCTTTGATAACTTACTTTTTCATAATTGCCTGTCATAAGGCAATATGAAATATTTAAATTAAGCTTGTTTCCTTTTTTGTTACTAGCTAATGTAAACATTGACCGTGACTGTAGCAAAAGGAAACATTGGCTTTGTCTGTATGAAGTGTGTTTATAGTTATGTATTGAGATGTAAGGATATAGAAAAAGCTAAGTTTAAATACTAGAATTTATGTTTGTGGAGCCCTGCTCTACTTTACTAAAAGTGAATGTGACAGTATGAACGTTTTGCGGATTAGTTATATTCCTGTGTATAATCATCACGTGTCCCCTTCCCCTCACGTGTTCCCCTTCCACCTTCCCCGCCTTCACTCTCTCCTCTCTCGCTCCCCCGTCCTGCCAACCCTCTCCCGCTTTCCCCTCCCCTCTCCCGCGTTTCATATATTCAGTCCCGATACATTCAGTTTTCAAACAGCATGCGTGCCACCTAAATTTTTTTATACAAATTTTAATTTTTCATATATTACAAACATTTATTTTGTATATTTTAAGAACAATCAATCAAATTTCGTAACATATGAACCTATTTAACCTAACATAGGTACCTATTTAAAATACCTGTAATTCTTGGATATATTCAAACTAGCACTTAAAAAACTGCTCTGCAGGTTTTTGCTGCTAGGCGCTGCGGGCGGCTTTTGATTCGGCTTCGCCTAGTTTAAGTGTGGGTGACCATTTTGTATAAATCTGATAGGAACTGATTCCAAAAGTAGCCAGTTCCTCAGATCTAGTGACAGCTTGCCACCGGGACAAAATAACCGCGACAGGCAATGACGTCATATATAATAATCATATATTATCATCAATCTCTCCATACCCGGAGAGATTTACGAAATTAATAGTAGGTACTCCAATAGTACTTACTACTACGAATCCAAAGAACTTAGACCCGCCAACCGACGCTCCTCACGCTAGCTGTTAAAGTAAGTGGCTCCAGCTTTTGGCATTATTGGCTACTCACTTGAATTCGGCCCTATAAAAAGTAGCTTTTTAACAAACTTCAACTATGAAGTTTTGCATAAGGCGCGATGTCAGAGATGTATTCGAAGTTTCAACTGTACACACGCAAGGCTATTAATAACATCCGATATTCGATTTAGGTTAGTATCATAGGTGAGTGAGTACTTCAAGTAAATTCATTAATTTAACCCCTCTGCAACGTAAGCAGATATAAGCGTTAGAAATAGGACAGCAGTCAAGTACAATAAGCGTGTTTATACGTCAGCGCGTGTGTTTCCATAGAAATCGTTTAACTCCGTTATTGTTTTAGTTACATCCCTAAACCAAAAAGTAAAAGGTCGATAGTAGATCAAGCTGCACATCCCTATCAAGTTGTCTATGGAAATAGATAACAGGAATCAGCTGCCAGTCGTGTAGTTGACAAAAATATTTACCCGCGCAAATTTGCTACGGGCGGCTCCACCGCGCTCCACATTTTAAATTTTTATTAAATATTTTTATATGAAATGATAAAAAAGTGAGGTGACAAAAGTGTTTATTACACATATATACAATAGAATAAGTATTGTTGTTTACATAATCTGTGATTTTAGTACCGTTTTCACATAAAAACATCATGTGAGTCATTTTTACCTATTTTTAATGTTTGCGTTCTAAATTTTAATATTTACAAATGCTGATAATTATTTGTAATATAATAATTTGAAAGCCTATTTTATAACTTTCTAAAACAGTTTTTACTATTTGGCTACGTTCAGAAATGTTTTATTTATAGAGCTTTAATTGTGAAGTGGTAATAACAAAAAGTTTTCATAAAATGTCATTTTGTTAGAGACACCAAAAGCGAATATTCTCGAAAATTCGGAGAGGTTAAAGAGTTTATTTGAAAATTGAATTTTGATGGAACAATCGATGGTTTGCAAAATGTCATTCTCAAATTGTGACATTTTTGACAGTTTCGTAAGAGTTTTTGTAATGATTAAAAAACTTTTCAGATGTATTGTCATGTGGATGTAATAATCCAGAAACCTTCGCGAGGGTGGAAAGAAGGTATTTTGAAAGTTTCAAACATTTCCTACGCTTAATACAACAATACATAAACATCATACATACATACACACATACATATGTACATACATACATACATACATGTTAATGAATGTATGTTTCTCTTATAGAGAAGATGTGCAGCCATCATTCTACTGATGAACTTGTATCTAATTTGACAAGTCAATCATTTCTTCTCTCCAAATATGAATCCAATCGAGCTTTAAATTGATTTATATTGATAGCATCGATGACAAGTTGTGGAAGTATGTTCCATGCCTCCACTACTCTTATTTACTAGGATTGGATGCAAAAGTTGTTTTGTTAAAAAAAAATTGAAGATGTTTACTCTGATTTTGTCTTTTCAGGCCCAACGAGACTTTTTCGGTGCGCACACTTATGAAATCCTTGGCAAAGAGGGAAAGTTTGTCCACACCAACTGGACCGGCCATGGTGGAGATGTTTCGGCTTCGACTTACAATAATTAAAATGCTTAGTGATGTCGCACATAAATATTTTTATACATTTATAAAAAAAATTGTCTCTTACTCAACATTCCTCAGATTGAGCATTTTCAGGCGATGGTTCTATAATTACTACTTTGGCGAAGGTGTAACCCAACTTAAATATAATTATTATATATTATATAGCGTTAGAAATATTTTAAAAAAAATTTTGTACATTTTTTATATACTGTTGGGAACAGCAAAGCTGTCATCGATGATGAAAAAGTGTTACTATGTCTTCCAGTGTTCCCATTGCTAAAAAATTGTTATTTTGTTTTATCGTTTGAATTTTTTGATGACTGAATCACTCTTAAGTTTTGGTAGATATTTACACTTAACATTCCAAAGATATTTTAATTGCTGAAGTTGATTCAGATACAGCCTGCCTAAAGATTTTCAAAAATGAAGAAAAAATTATCTCTAAAAAGAACACCATCTTCCTCTATCTGTTTTTATTCATAATATTTATTGAATTGTACTTTTTAAGAGTTTTACGAATAAAACATATTTTTTACAAGCTGTTTCTTTTATGTACTTAACTACTTGTCCATCCATATTTTAGATTATTTTGATTAGGTAGGAGATTAAAAAAAACGAGTGTGCTTTAGACCACACAACTGAAGTAAAACTAGTAAAACTTCTACTCCATCTATACGATAAGAAGAGAGAAAGAAAATGTGCGCGCGCACTGCTCTCTCTTGCTCCTACAGTGTGATACAGACAATAGGCCTGCACTGTGTAACGTAACTGGCTATGAGAGAAAGAGAGAAAGAAAATGTGTGCTCGCACCTCTCTCTCTTGCCCCTACAGTAATATTCAAAGCGTACTCCCTCTCAACTACCATTCCCCCCCCCCTTTCGTAACGCTCTCGTCACGTATTCGCCGGCTTACTCCCCAAGTCAAGTGTGCGTAAAGTAGTTTTATTTAAAAAAAAAAAATTTCATGATAAATCCAGTGAAAAAATATTATGGCTTTACAAAATTTGTATTTAAATGCTCTTTGATTGATTGGCGGTTTCTGACAGATCTTAGGCAGCTTCCTCAGGGTCGGCCATTTTTGCATTATGTCGTCCGGCGTAACTCGCACATGAGTTACCAACGCGGTGTACAAATTATTTCAAAATTGTTCATGTTTTTCTTTAATCTTGCTAATTAATTAAAATGAGATTTGTTTTTTTTATCCGAGCCACCTGGGAATGGCTTTAGGGGAAACCGAGGAAACTAGATTATAACAGATATTAAATAAAAGCATTGAAATATGGCGAAAGGGTCAACTTTCCGCAGCTTGGGTAGACTTTATCCTTGGATTGGGTAGACTTAGTCAGGGGATCTTGTCTCCTCATACGCTCAAACATGGGGATTTACCCATTAAAACTAATAATTATTTCACTGAAAATGCATTTTATTTTTAGTAGCAGAGAGAAAATAAAAAAGGAATACATAATACCAGACTAAAGAAATTATTGTTCAATTTTAAATTCATGTAGCCTTTTAGGAAGATGCTCCTAGGAACTAGCTTCATTGATCCCTTCGGCACCGGTGCATAGTCGAGAAACACCCCAAACGCGTGTCCAATATTTAGTCAAGGTTGATGAGATTGGGTCATTTTCAACAGCTCAGCTCTGGAACGATTTGACGGTCTTCGTGTTTCCTCCCTCCAACAAAATGGGACTCTTCAAGACCCATTTTCACTCCTCAAAAAAAACCCCACACAGCATCCCCAATGATGAAATAGGCCCTGTGTGGGGTTAATTATTTGTGGCTGGAGTATTTTAATTATTAGGTATTTCGCTGTTTCACCAATATCATCATTAGTTGACCATTTATCGTAAACATTCTTAGCAAATTGGACTTCACATCTGTAGGAAGTCATTCTCATGACTAAGCCGAAATAACCGAAAAGAAGAAAGAAAACAACCAACCAAAACAACTTGTACAAAATTAACCAGAGTTCAGGTGATAGGCGACAAAACCGAGGTACGTGAGATGTCACACTTACCTCATCAGATTTAATTTATTTTGGCGGGCTTTGAAAAATTCAAAGCAATAATTATTAAACAACACTTAACCCCTAAATTAGATTTTTGAGATATCTTGCATTATAATATGAGTTTGAGATGTGTAAATAATCTCAAACCCTCTAAGCTTAATTACTGATTATGAAACAGATTTGATTATGAAATCTACTTGCGCGAACAAAATATCACAAGGAATAGCAATCCAACAACTCCAGGAAAAATAACAGATTCACCAACCTTGTATGCAGTTTTTTGCAGCTTGGAGGCCTACGTAAATTCATCCAATCAATCGTAAGTGCAATCAGTGCAATCCTTTTGTGACTTGAAACTTGCAAGTACAGGGTTTTCCAATAAGAGGTGTTATTTTGATATTCAAAGAAAAATGCCATTTTTTAATATAAATGATCGGATGTTTATTTCATTATAAAGAGGAAGGTATGCCGTTAATGGTGGAAAATAACATCAGGCAAATGACCACCACGACCACGCTTATAGGACCATATCCTTTTCATGAAATTTTCCATAACCAAATCGCAAAGTGACTGCCCTATGTCCTTGAAAGCCTCACGAATTCCATCTGTGAGGTCTTGAATCGACGCTGGGCTGTTGGCGTAGACCTTCTCTTTCACGTGGCCCCAAAGGGAGAAGTCGCAAGGTGTTAAATCACAAGAACTCGGTGGTCAATTGTGATCACCTCTTCGAGAGATAACACTGTCCGGAAACTTTTCCCGTAAAAGATCAATGGTTTCGTTGCTTGTGTGGCAAGTAGCGCCGCCATCTTGTTGAAAGTAAACGTTGTCCTGATCAATACCATCCGATTCCGGCCATAAAAAATCATTAATCATCTATCGATAGCGCAATCCATTCACCGTAACTGTTGCTCCAGCCTCATTTTCGAAAAAGTAAGATACGATGACTCCGTCGGACCATAAACCGCACCAAACAGTCACACGTTGAGGATGAAGAGGCTTTTCAACAATAACTCTTGGGTTTTCCGAGCCCCAGATGCGACAATTTTGCTTGTTGACGAAGCCACCGAGGTGGAAATGGGCGTCATCACTCAAGATGATTTTTCGATGGAATTCCGGATCATTTTCATGCATTTCAAGGACCCAATCAGCAAAGACATGACGTTGTTGATGATCGGCCGGCTTGAGTTCTTCTGTTAACTGAACTTTATAAGCCTTAAGACCCAAATCTTTATGCAAAATACGGTGTAATGACGTTTGTGGAATGCCTAATTCCAAAGAACGACGAGGAATGGACAAACCTGGGTTTTCTTCAACACTTTTGGCTACAGCAGCAATATTCTCGGCTGTTCTTGAGCGACGTGCACGGGTTTTATTCTTCACATCACTAAGTTGTCCCAACAGCTCGAATTTTTCCACCAATTTCTGTATTGCGGTCCGACAAGGTGCTTCACGACGACCCAAAAATGTTCGAGTTTTACGAACCGTCTCTGCCAAATTTTCACCATTTTTATAGTGAATTTTAATAATTTCAATGCGTTGTTGAAGCGTGTATCGTTCAATTTTTATTAATGGCGTAGTAGTACTTGTCAAATGTCAAAAAATGACAGCTTCAAAAGTGACATCTACCGAAATAGCGGGCTATTCAAAATAACACCTCTTATTGGAAAACCCTTTATTTAGTTGTTAACCATTCACAACTAGTTAGTTTTCACAATGACCAGCAAAATTTTCCAAAAACAGATGATGACAGTTATTCACTTGTTCGGATACTATTTTCGAAACAATCCATTTCAGGTGTCTCTGTTAAATCCAAAGAGTGCCTAACTACCATTCTCGTGATATAAATATATTTAAATAAATTTTCAAACAAACAAAATAAACATATTGTAATGCCTAACCATATGTTTTACGCTATTTATTCCATATTCTTTCTTATTATTAGGTGCAATTTTCTTAAAAGTAATATCAATAAATTGTCAATTTGGTGCAATGAAAACCAACTCTTAATGTATCTCATAATGTCAAATATCTAGTCGGATTTTCTCGAATAAAAAGTCCAGTTTTTACCTATGAATTACTTAGGGTGGGTTTCTTCATTTACCGAGAATGCTAAATGCAAAGCTATTTGTAAAAGTAAACGATCGAAATTTAAAAAATTCTATGCATTTGACCGTTTACTTTTACAATTAGCATTGCATTTAGCATTCTCGGTAAATGAAGAAACCCACCATTACTCTTATTGCTGCATAATTTGTAATAATTATGTATGTAGTTTAATATCTATATTTCTTAAATACTTCTCTTTAGATTTAGCTCCACCGTGGTTGTAGGCTTCCTTCCTGTCTCTCAAATGTTTCCAATTATAACCCTTTTTAAGGCCATATAATGGTACAGTTTGAAAATGAAAAACTATTTTTTGTTTTATACTAAATAATGATAAACAATATGTGTGACTCTCCAAACTTTGGTATAGGCTTCGTTCCAGTTTTTTCTATCTTTCTATTGGCAGTCCTCCATACTTTGTTTCCTGTTAAAAATGTTTAAAAAATAAATAAATTAGGGTACAATAACTGGATGGGAAGGATACGAAATGAAACACGCCTTTGAATATCTATTCCATCATTATTTATTCAATCAATACAACAGTACACTTTGACATTGATTAGCGAACTTATATCTTGTTTAAATGAGACAAATATATCAACTATACGATTAGGTCATTTAAACATTAACGTTTCATAATCAGTAATAAACAATACAGTAAAACGCTACTTGGTTATTATTTAAAGGATATCTAATTCAGGATTAAACTTTTACATGGATATAAATCTTGTTTCCCCTAGAGAAGTAACCTTTGAGAGAATTTTGACATGTAATAACTGCATATCAGAAAGATAAATGCTCTTTAAGTCTTCCAGGATTTTTCATATACATATAACTGTAAGCAAAATCTTGTATTTGCAATAATGTGTAGTTGTTCAATTATTATTGTACTTTATGTTTAACGATTCAACTAGTCTTTCTTAAACTTTACTTCAACAAAATCTTAATTTTACTGATCTGCAAAGATAATATTAATATGTATTGGGAATATTACAATATGCTTCTTTTTTAATCTTCAAAATGAGTTGGTATGTTATTAACGACTTTAAAATGCTATTTATTTCTATAAACAATTAAAAGCAATTATCTACAGTAAAGGTCTTTTATGACAAAGTATTGATTATTTTCACATTCACATTTTAAACTACTTTTTTGCGAAATAAAATTGACAGTAAATTTATAAAGTACACATCTGGGTACCTTTTAAATTGTTCACTGTATAAGTTTTCAGAAAAATGTTTTCATTTTTAGAGACTTCCATCTTTCACATGAATAAATAATAATTTGTGCTTAAATAATGTGTAACCAATAAATATGAAGGAAACAAGAACGTTGACATTATCTGAACATTTATTACCACAGAAGCACATCTATTTTTGCGGAAAGTTTAAATACAGTGGTTAGTTAATTGATGAGTTTCCTTCAGTTGAAAAAGCTGTCTCCCACAGTAGAGTAGATTAGCTTCAATTCCTATAGTTGAAAGGACATTATCTAGGGTTTGAATTCACATATAGAATATTGACATCTAAACAGGAATGTGCCCTGATACAAATAAGATAAGGACAGTGAATCAACACATTCATTATCAGTTATAATCTCACAAGGGCACAATACCTCACCATTAATCACCTATACTTCCTCCGCTTGTTTACATATTCTGCCAAAGATTTGCTACTCTTCCAAAAATAAATTTATTTCAAATGGATTCATCGACTCGGTGTTGCTCATTGTCGAAGAAGTCTCCCGATTGAAGAAACTATGCGATTGTTTCATATTTGGCCAAAGCAGCGTTAAATTTTTGTTATAAAATAATATACATAATTTTTGGTATATAATTTCCTTCAGAAATAACGGAATATGAAAAATATTAATTTCAGTACTTCACGTACGAATAAAAATTTTTAGCCTTTCAGGGTATGACCATTTTTTTTTCCAAATAGATTTCTTAACAATACATAATATAATAGATTTATTTTAAATTTAGTCTAAATTCAATTTACAATTGTTTTGATGACAATGTGAGGGACAACCGTGGCGTTGTCTAGCTTAATGTCACAAACTAACGATGCGTCTCAACTTGCTTGCAAAATGCCAAAGACACTCCTGCACCTGCACCTGCTTGGTCTCATCCGATTTTGGTTACCAAAGCTGTGATATGGCTATTTGATGTTCATTTTATCTTTAAACATTGTGGTCAAATCATGGAAGGCACTTACTAGTGTTTTATTTTTTTAAATTTTGAACACATTAAGTCTAGACTTAAACATACAACATCGCATCACTTTAATTCCAATTCAAACAATTTTTTCAAAAAGTCTTAATAAGCCGATATTCAATTTTAAGATTCAACAAATATAATAATTTGGAAGTGATCACAAACATTTTCTACATCCATTTAATGACTCCGCCAAAATTCAAAATTAATGTTGTCATACAATATTTTTTCCTGTCTGAGAGCAGGTTCCGTTTCAAATCCATCTACTCATATTTGTAAGAAAAGAGATTATTAAATAATAGTTGTAGATTTCTATCAAAAGAAAGCAAATTCAAGACTTATAGTTCGTACAACTATCGGTCCGCACTATTTTTCAGGATTGCCAAAAAGAAATAAAAAGATTTTACTTACAGTTGAAATCACAGAATTGTGATAAAGAATTATATTTTGTAACTATCGATAGAGTTATTTGAAATTGCCAAATCCAAATTTAATATTTTTCTCATTTTTGGTTGAATATGTTATGTAGCTAACTGCAGTGTTAGGTAAATATAGTTCGATGAATTTGAAAGGTTTCCAGCTCTTTAAAATTGTCACTTTAAACATTTTATGCAAACTTCCCCTCGCCCCCTATGTGCTCTCAATAAAATCAATACAATTTTCATTGATTTTTTTTAAGAAAGAGAACATAACAGAAAGCTACTTCAAGGCCACTTCATTTTCTTTCTATCCCCTCCATAAACAAAATATCACCTTAAACTGTCAACATTTTTTTCCAATCCATAAATTTGGCATACCCCTTCATGGCAGGAAGGCAATTTAGTAAATTTAGTATTAAATAATGGTTAATCGTTTTAATTTAATTTTGTACATTATACCATAGCCTTACTATACTAAATGAATCACAAAAATAAGTTCATTTTTAAAAGACGTGTTTCATAGTAGACCACTACTGTCACCTAAGCTTCTATAAAAGTCTTGTGCTGGTTAGGTTAGGTTATTCAGTTACACGCAATCCTACCAATAACCTTTCTACTGTACCGCCGCAGGACCAATCTCTAAACTAACTACCGGGCGACGGCATTTCGCGACACCGCCCTCCGTAGGCACACTATTCTCTTCTCCATTTCATGTTATACAGAAGGTAAACATGCTATGCACACCCGAGTCCGTATTGGAAGCAGATGTGGATCATTAGAGAATGTTGAAACATGTCATTGATTCGGGGTTTTGACATATCTTTACGTTTTAAGATTGGTTCCGCAGTTCTCGTTTCTAGCAACTCCTGCTTCTTGTGGGGTCATTGTGCCATTGTATCTACTAATACAGAGATATACTATAATTTATTTCACATATATAATACATTTGGCAAATTTCTAATAACTACTGAGAAATTAATAAATAGTTATTAAAAAAAACTCTTAAATGCTACTGTTAAAAAATAAAATTACCTTAGCTAATTAGGATAAACTATAATTTGCACAGATATATTTCCTGACCGCTGCATGACCTGGCTAAGGATACAGAGTATTTACTGGCAAATAAATCTTTTCAGTTCTTCATTGCACACACAAACATACCCCTTACAATGAATTTTGGTTTAATTTGGTGGTACATTTCCCTACCATCTTTCCCATTTGTATTGGGAGTCAAAAATTCCCGGTGCTTGAGCCAGTGAGATAAAAATGGTCACCAATGTTGCCAATAGACACTGGGAACATTTTACTCCCAACATGACGGGCATCTGTTGTATTTTAGTTAACATAATGTACAATTTGAATGCCAATTTATCCAAATATATATTGACCTTCTCGTTGTATGTTACATGCTCGGGAGAAATCTGTATGCTTAGCTCTAAAATTCATGCAAAATCAAAAATATTCAGTATAAATAAATTCTATGTCGAACTTTACATTTGAGATTATTCAATACCTTTCTAGGTTAACGCCACTTACGCTCAGCCACTGGGAGCTTCACAAAACACTTCACCAGACTTGTACATATTTATATCTAAATCATTTGTTGTGTGTGCATATTACGAGGAATTACATGTTATGAACAGCGTGACACATTTAGTACATATTTTATAGTAAATGTTCAGCCACCACAATGAACTAATGTTTGTTGCACGGAACTTGAAAAGCTACACTGCAATAGTAGAACATTCAAAAGCTCTAACCGGGCGACGGTATTACAAGTTTACTGAAGATACACTGAGCTAACATAAATAAGCTGTTTGTAAAGTTGTATTAATTACTGTGGACTAACTATAGGTACAATTTACACATAAACATCTCAACGATAATAATTAGCTTATGAAGTGGTACACACAATGCTCCATCTCTAGACACACACACTCGAACATTAATAACACACATATCTAACGTAATACACAAGTCAATTAGACTCGAGTATGCAAATGGAATTCGGAAAAATAGTAATAATTAAAAATAAATAGGGATGTTTTTCCGTGAATTTGAAACGTTATTGAAAAGTAAAAAAATACATGAAAATAAATAGAATCAAGACGACCCCGAAACTCTTCCAAACCAACAAACATAAAGAAATAATACGACAAATTAATTCGTGATAAAATCGATAAACAATACAAACACTTTAACAATAACTAATTATTTCAGAAAGTATAGTTCAAATGCAGAGCGACTTCTTTATCATCTATAAATCTGTGTAACACTAATATAATTCATAAAAACAAGATTTTATAAAAATAAGAAGGTTAAATATAAAAGCAACAAATTACTAAAATTTACAATGACAATATCTGACTAATATTGGAACAAGACAGCGCCAGTGGGGAGGTATGTAATTAAATAAACATGAAAATGATATTATGAACTAATACTAATAAAAAAAAATTATAATAATCTGAAGGAAGATTGCGAAGAATATAGTTTTTAAGACATAAGATAAGATTCTAAGACGCTACTCACTTTGAAACACATTACCTACATACATATAATATTTATATATATAAACATATTATATATAGATGTGTATAATAATATTAGAGTAGTTTTACTATGGAAACTAATGTATACCCAACAGTCTTTTTGAAACTGGCCGAAAGTTACAATTTTGATTCATATGAATGATAAAACTCTATCATAAACTTACTTAATAATATGTATAGTTGGACTATTTTACTACGACGATTTGATCAAAAAATGTCAAAGTATTAACCGAATAGAATACATAATATATATTTACTTTGATGCAGCTGGGCTCTAAGGTGTAACATTAAATGTTTACATAAACAATCCTGACGGTAGATCCTACTTATGCAACATCGCTCGCATTCAAGTAAAGTGTAGCGAGACACGGAGAGAGGGAGGGAGCGGGTAGCCTTGCCTCTCCTCTTGCGTGCCCGTCTCAAGAGAATCTCCTAATTATGTTTACATTGATTGATTATCATAGACACACTTATTCAATGGCTTAGCAAAGAATACTGCTACAAAGAAGCACATCAAATGTAACATGTAGCTCTCTATGCAATTTACCAATAAATAATGTAATGAAACAATAATCATTAGGGATAGTGAAGTTAGCACCGTTTAGGTACTAAGTCTGGATGACTGAGATAAATGCGGAGAGAAACTGTTAAGCGCGCATGGCGCGCTGTTATTTGTAACAACATAAGTGCGTTTACACGCTCATGATGCAGACTGTAAACCCTAACACTCTGATAGACTGTACAATTTTGACCAACCAATGTGAGACATTGAATATCTTCGAAACAACAAAAAAGATAGCAGCCGTCGCGTCCTCGTTAGAAAAAGTCCCTTAGAGAGTTCCGAATAGTGGTGTGGTCAAGACATTGAGGTTTAGGGCAGTGGAGCCATTAGAGATCGAGGCGATCCAGCTTACATGCGTTGGTCAGCGAGCGGCTCCAGCTTGACCTCTTGCTCCATGCGGGGCGAGCGCACCAGCTGCTCGAGCTCCTCACGGAAATAACTGTCGGCGCGGGGCGGCGAGGCAAAGGGGCGGAAGCGCTCCCCGTTGGGCGCGAGCGGCAGCGGCTCGAGCGCCAGGCCGGGCGGCGGCGGGGAGCACATCGGCGAGGCCAGCGGGCCTGGCGAGGCGGTGGGCCCGGGCGAGCAGAGCGGTGTGGCAGGTGGGCGCGCGGCGGGTAGCCCGCACACCTGGCGCCGCAGCCCATGTGCCACGGCTGCAACTGCTGCGGCTGCTGCGCTGCCGGGGGACAGCCCCCCGTCCGATCCATTTCCGTAATTTTGTAGAGCCATGGCGTCCTGAAAACACGATGGGATACCATGTAGATGCTGCAGTGTGGATTTATTTTACTGCCCGTGGTAAGTGGGACTTTGTCACTCTATTATTTATGGAATGTTGTGAGTTTGATGGAAATGAAAGAGGGGAAGAAAAAAAATAAGCTTGGGAAGGGTCTGACAATGGCTAAGGCATTTCAAGCAAAGTTTCAATTATCAATGGAAGACGATCGTCCTGGTGAGAAATTTTATCAAGACTCGAAGATATTGTTACTATTTTCATACTCAAGGAGAATAGTACATAGTTACCAATTATTCAAGGATTTGTCACTGTCGTTGAGTTGGCAGTTGAGAAGCCTTGCAGCCTAATATAGAGAAGCCTTGCAGCTATAATAGTAGGTACCTATCACAAATAATTTACTTGTGGAGTTTGAGATAGGTATGTCAATGAATTAATGCATGAAGACATACATTCAGCTGGTAAATCGGTTTTAACCTCTATCGTTTTCATGAAATAAATACGTGACAGAAAGTAGTTAAGAAAAAGTTTTTTTGGATGGATTTAGTTTTATTTTGTGTTTTTATTTCTGCACAACAGAATATTATTCCAATTACAGTATAATTTAGTTGCCATATCTGCCATTTAGGCAGGTGACTCGTCAATAATAGTTTTAAGGCATTTAGAGAACAGTAACTTAGATCAAAATGGTTTGCAAGTTCTTTTAACAGCACCACTCCCCTCGTCATACTGTGCTTTGCCAGGACGTCGGTTCTGGCATTTGGTACTCTGAACAGGTCATGGTATCTACTCCGTTATCCATGGTATCTACAGTGATTTGGTACTCGTACATACAAATCATTGTATCCCAAGAATTATGGGCTGTCAATGAAATTGTTCCATATTTTGAAAGACATAATAGCTGGACTTGCTTTTTGCCTTATTTCCAGATTCATAGTATCAGTTTCCTCAAGTTAGGGAACGTACCCATACTATGTGACCAACTTTTTGCAATTTTTAACCCCCCAAAAACCTAAGCAACCCGCCGCTCATTTGTATGGAGCATGACATTTTGAAGACCCCCCCCCCTAAACGTGTCACGTAGTATGGGTACGTTCCCTTAGTTAAAAAGGTGCATGAATCTTGGATAGGTTCCATGCGTCCGCATATAGACATACCTTGTAGCAGTTAAGTAGTTAGTAAAAGTTTTGGTGACTTACAGTAATAGGCGGGTAAGCGGGCAGCGGTTCCTCCTTGATGTGGTGCGCGCTGTGTGAATCGCGGAAGACCACAGCGCGGATCACGCCGCGGATGTGCTCGTCGGGCCACACTCCCAGCAGGATGCGCTGCGGGCGGCCACGGCCCTTGGGGCGCAGTTCTGCAAAGCACGGCCAAATTCAAAACACCTGCTCCCATCCAACACTTCAATACTTATTACACTCGATCCGACACCGCGCAAAGGACCAAGAGCGATAGCGTTCATAATATAATATAACATATAACAACTAAAATAGGAGCTATATGTGGATTCGTTCAGTAGCTTCATATTGTTGTATAGTAGGAGTCGCATTCATATTCAAGCAAGATTTGCAAAATGTTTGAATATTTTTTTAATTTTTCACAGAAAACATTTTATCAAAAGATATTTCTAAATTCGCATTCATACAAGAGTTTAATACGAGTAGCATTTTGAAGTCCATTTTAGACGTGTGGGTTTTAGACGAAGTTGAATCGTATATACAATTTTTATATGAATATTTTTAATAACCGCCCATCGCAGGTAGGTAGGTAATCACCAGTGGTGTGTCGTGGCTTAAAATTTAACATTTTTTCAGAACATAATTTTTATAGGTGTTTTAATTTTTTTTTTTTTACTTAAATATTTTTTTATAGGTGTTTTAATGATTGTATTTTTTGAATGAAACTTAATTTTGGATTTGAGGCCAAAATACCAAACCAAACTGAACAATAATATCGTTAATTAATCAAAAGGTATTGCAAATATCTAGTGCTAAATATAATGTGCTAATTTGTTAATTTTTATTTTAAATTATAAAATAGGTTAATTAAAGAAATCAAGTTATCGTGATTTTAGAGGCAACTTCGGCATTACTTTGTGAGTTAATTATAATTATTAAATAAATAATCTTACCCTATCTATTCAGTTAATGTAATGAAAAATAAATAAATTAATTATTTAAAAAAAAAACCTTTAAGGTGGAAATTTTAATTTATATGCGAAAAATTTGTGTTAACAACATAAATCGGTCGTTTGTAATTTGCATTTACGCCCATAAAAATGTTTTTTCGTCAATTTTTATTTTTTTATTTTGTATTTCATCATGTTTGGATAGTAAATAATGAAAAATTATTTTAAAAATAATTATCATTAACTCACAAATAATTGTCAAAGTTGCCTCTAAAATCATGAAAAAATATTTATTTAATTACCTATACTTATTTTATACCTTAAAATACAAATAAATAAAAAAAGCTCATATCCGTATTTGCTACACTTTTTCATTAAAAAGATAATGTTTTAATTTTGTTAAGTATTTTGACCTCAAATCTAAAATGAAATTTTGTATGAAAAGGGCTGCGCAGCCGTTCCATTTAAAGCAGATTTTTTTTTTAATTACGCGTAATTAATTTTAATTAAGTCGTAAGCAAAATCATTGCTTGCTCCAGGTCCATTTTTTTTAACACTTACCTCACATAACTTTTTTTTTAAATCACTGTTTCATTTTTCTTTATTTTACCCTTCGCAACTGAAGCCGGTAGAGGGCTACATAAATAATAAATCTACGGTTCGTAAATAGGAGTATTAATTTTGGAAAACTTTTTTTATTTTTGATACTCAATTGATAAATTATCGGTTAACCATTGTGTAATTGGTGAGTACGTTATACCCCAATCACTTCACAACCGACGGGCCTGTGGGCATAATTACAAAATGAATGCAAGTAGTTATCACAGATCTTAAGTTTGCGGCCCTTCAGCGGTTTGTCTAATTGTTAAGTTGGGATTTGGGATGCTATTCCCCCGGATTTCCGATCTTATTAGTTCGTAGGTATGCTATAACTATCGAAGGTGAGTTCTGGTGTCACGAAATTCGCACACTTTTTGCACTCTCTTTTGCCAGCCTATGCTGATAGAGCCGCAATACAGACCGAGTAAGTGATGCAGGGAGCATGACGAGAATAACCAAGGATGACAAAATTGTCAACACAGTCAAATAAAGTATTCTGTCGTACTTTGGCCACGTTAGTTTAGACAGCAAGGATGTACATTTTATAATAGCAAAAGGCGAATCTCGCAGCTCATGGCTGAGGAATCCTTTGGCTACAAATTATCTTTAGGTCCTCCTGATTCAGTTAGGGGTTGTGATTTCGTTTCAATAATGCCACTTAACCTTCGGAGGCTGAATTAGGTACCTAACTAACCTATTACCTATTCTATAATTATACTAGAATGTAATTACATTAAACTTTTTTTACACGTATTTAAAATCCATAATACCTATTTATCGTCGAAGTAGTTATTTAGGTACTAGATAATTATTCAATTCAAAAGTTTTTTGTTTTTATTATTGACTGAGTGTAGCGAACTTCTATTTTAACTCAACCATTTAACTTTTAAATTTATTTTTTACGTTCCGGTTCCGGTTTCAAGATAGTGCTCTTTTCATGGTTCGGATTTTTTTTTGAAATGTGAAATTGTTGTGTTTATTAACTAAGTGGGTAGGTATTTAAGTACCTACTTACAAATCTTATCATTTTATGAGACATTTTTGACTTAATTTAAAGTAAGATAAAATTAGAAAGACACATTTTTGAACGTGTGGTCTACTATTCACAGAACTACTAGTACACCTACCTAAATAGTGACTGATTAAAATGTGTTGATCACGACAATGGATCAATTACAATCTAGACACAAGTTTGGGAAATAAGATAAAGCAAGTTTCGTTTTTTTAATCTTTAAGCTATTTTAATGACCGCGTAGCCCACCTGAGTCGACCTGTAATATAACGGAGCTATTATACAAGTGATCCATTCAGTATTACTATTACTATTCAGAAATTTGTGAAGACTTCTGAACAACCCAAGTAAAAATAGACTTCAGAAATATGACGGAAGATGCTAGGTATGCAGTTGTTGTAGTAACATATTTTGGATATGAAAGGAATCCGAGTCGGCCATTATAGCAAGGCACCTACAAAGCGGCATCGCTGACACCATTCCAAAATACAGAGCAGTGGAAATACCTGAAGGAAAACATTTTTCAAAGAAATACAAGTAATGCTTGCTCCATTAAACAAACATTCAAATTCTCTTGCTTTTCACATTATGCTTGAGACTTTTAACACAGTAAAAATGGTTTAAACTAATACAGACGCGTGGTACTGCAATTGAAACCTGGCCGAGGCAGTGGGGGACCAGAGCACTTCATCCCAGCCACCATCGGTCCAGCAGTGCACGCTGCATGTACATACAATACACACAAGTTATTTTAAAAGAGAACAAAACATCGCAAACGCATACAGAAATTTACAAAACAAGTTACATATACCTAATAATAGCAATAAAGACGCAATGATTGGAGTATGGGTGACATAATCAATCGCAAATCGCTCGCATTGAATACAAACGCAATCCAATCATTATAAGATTCAGAAGATAATATTATGAAAATTGTGTTTCGACAGAAAATATCTCATGTTATTCAGCAGCATGGTTTGGGGAAGTAATTAATAATAAAATAAGCGTGAGAATAAGAAGTCAGTTGTTAATTGTTACGAATTTACAATCATCTGCGTATCAAACCCTCTTTTCACAAAGAGTTTTACGTGCGTTGTGTTTTCTGCACCTGACGGCGAGTGTTGAGTAATTTTTTGTTTTTAAATTTTGACTTTTCATTCCCATGCCTTGTTGGGGTCGGTGTCGTTCATACCTGCTCCTCCGTCGGCGCTGGGGCCGAGCATGTTGTGTACGCGGTTGGCGTACAGCACGAAGGTCGGATACGGGATGTCGTATTTGCGCGCGGCCTGCGACAGGCTGAGGCCTTCCTTCAACACGGAGAAGATGGCCTCGGCCATGGTCTCTGGCCGCCACGACTTGAGCGGGCCACGCTCGCGGAAGCGCAGGTTGTGCACCAGCGACTGGTTCGTATTCCAGCACTTCTGCCACATGGATTGCAACTGATACTGGTAACTGTCTGCTGGAAAGAATTGGAAATATGGAAACCTTCATTAGTCTTCGCAGTCTACAAAGACAAATGCAGCTTCATCGGTTCAAGAGACTTTGCACATAGTTAATCGGTTAAGTCAGCGTTATGCACCAAGAGTTAACACCAATTCTAATTAAGTCGCTGAAAGCATTACCTGTCAGCATTATCTGTAACTACTCACAAGTCAAAATACGTAGTTAGTAGTGATGATATTGAATGTGCCACAATCGAAAATTTTCAGATAAAAAGGTTTCAAACGGCGTGAGTCCGATAAGTGCGTAATCCCAGATCGTAATAAAAGCATACAAAGTATGATATTTTGGTGGTAGACCCAATGAAAATTTAAAACTTATTTAGCCATCTCACGGCAGACTTCTTGATAAGTGGGCACCAAGACAACTATTCTTATGGCCAGTCGTTTCACATAATTTCAAATGTAACATTGTGAACAAATAGCCATTCAGTGCTATTTTTTTAACACACCTAGAATCGGCTTTTCGGGGACCTTTCAATTGTCAAAAAAAATGGCGCTGAGTGGCCATTTGATGACAACGTTACATTTGATTTTATGTGAAACAACCCTTCCTAGATATATTTTTTTAGTTGGTGTCATATTTCAAAAAAGCTGGCAAAACCAACGTTATTCCAATTATTTTCACAAAAAGTATCATTTTTTTTAATCTATTTTGGCTTGTTTCCACATAGTGTACGCTGTGTGAAATGGAGATACGGTTTTCTTACAAAACAATTCCATTTTGTACGCAGTTTTATACAATCTTTAAATGGAGATTAAAAATACAAGCACCAATTCTCGACTGCGTATAAATTGCACACAATGTAAAATGTTGCATTATTGGTGTTTAGTAGAATAAGCAGCAATTAGTCCAGGCTGCATAGTGATTTTATGCGTTTTGTTTGTATAGAAAGTGTTTCGACTCTTAATGCATATCTAATTTAGTCCGATTATTGTTATACTGTTTGTTTTTTTCTAGAACTCGTCTCGACAACTCTGCAATAATACACGACAATAGAAACACATTCAATGTATTGTTCGCACAACTTCGCTTTCAGATCGCAATAATGCATCGCAATAATAGTTCAATGATATACAAGACGGTGAGTAATTAGTAGATATGTCAAAAGTGAACAAAACATTATATTAGTCATACACAAAAATATTACCTACGAGACAAAATAGTTACATATAAAATGAGACATAATTCGATGAAATATTGAGATTGATAGATAATTTCATGAATACCTAAATCTTTTACTTTTGCGTGATGCGTAAGAGCAGGCACAAAATAATGTAAATAATTTTCAATGTAAATAATTGCTTTTTAGAATATTAAATATATACAGAGTTTTAAGGGATGTACGTGACTTCGTAATTACTTATATTATTTGAAGTAAAAATAAAAATGAAATTTTGAAAAAAAATTGTAATTCTTCCACACGTCGTCCCTGGCCACTCAGCCAAGTAACCATTCAACAGCGCTCCCCGATCCTAATTGTACAATACTTAATGATTTTTTTATGCCTTTAATTGAAAAAAAAATCAAAAATGTCACCGGAGACCAAAATTTCATTCTAATTTTTTATTCTTAGTAATGTCAGGAATCACTGAAGTAAGTCAATTACGTCTATTAACACCCCGTAATTTTATATATTCAATTATATTATTTAATTTACAGAAAAAACAGTTCTGCTGCATAATTGTTTTTATGCGGCACAGCTGTTTCGCCTTCCAAAACTGTGCAAACTAAAACAATGTCTTTGGTAGGCGAAACAGCTATAACGCATAGTAATAATTACACAGCAGAACTTGTTCATAAACTGCGTTTTTATACATCAAATAATAATATTAGAATAAAAATATATTTAGAATATAAAAATAAAAAGTTATCTTGATTCTAAATCTTAAATGTATTTTACTGCAGGTACTTAACATTTTAACAAAGGCCCAGTTGTTTCGCAGAAATTCAAATATAACATTGTCATCAAATGAACATTCAGCACCATTTTTAACATTTTTTTTTCAGTTGAATGCCGATTCTTGATGCGTTTTCCATCAAATTGTAATAGGCTGACAAGCTTTAACAACGTGATACTTCTCTTCTCCTGATCACAATTGATTTAAGAGCTGATACCGACTTATAATCGGCAATTAACGGGAACATTTCAACTGTAAAATAAACGAAATAGCGTTGAATTGCAATTTGATGACTTTGTCATACGTGAATTTCTGTGATACAAAAAGGCCTTAGCTTTAAAAATATACCATAATAAAAGTTTTCTTCAGTTAAAGGATAAATAATGATTAATGTGTTTTGATGAGTGGAAAAGTCGAAGGATCTTGTTCCTCCAAATTGTAGGCAGTCCTGATGTAGTGGCGATGAAATCTGGAGCAGATCCGACATAATACGATAAACTCACCGGCAATCGAGGACGTCGAGGCGCCCAGCCACACGTGTGAGTTTTCCAGCAGCTTAGCCTGAAAGGAAACAAGAAATAAACCCTTGAGTAACGTTTAAATGGAGGAACAGAATTAGGATATTTTGATATGTTTTAGTTTATCGAAATGGGAATGTTAAGTGTTCATAGGCAGGAGCGCCATAATTGTCACATAAAAGTGGGTATTTAAAATTGGGTATTTGATTTCTATAGATAAATAATGTTAAAATAAAGCAATATATTAAAAGAAGTGATAAATAGAGAAAAAAAAAGAGAATATTACATAAAATGTTATTATTGATAAGTAGTTGATAATTTATATATTTTTTATGTGAATTCCTGATCCCAACCGCCCGGGCCAGTAAGACAATGGCATCCCCAATTGGGGTACGTTGTGAGGCTGATGGGAAGTGGGGAGAGAAAGGAGATGGGGAAGAGGAAGGTGGGGAAGTATCTGGCTATTCAGATTTAGTCACGAAACACTGCTAAAGTAATTTATAATATCGTTTCAATTCTGAATGGTGGTCTTACACCAGGGCGGTACGGAGAGTATCATCCACTCGGTTGGAAGTCTATTATGTAGGTAGGTACCTACTCAAGTTATGCTTTTTGCTTTTTAAGGTGAGGAAGTATCTAGCTATTCAGATCTGGACACCAAATACGGCTAAAGCCATTTCAAGCGATGTCTCGGTTTTGAATGGTGATCTTACACCTGGGCGATACTGAGAGTATCTTCCACTCTGGTAGAAGTATATTATGTAGGTACCTACTAATGCTAGGCCTATATGTTGCAATGAAGATTTTTTGATGACAATTGCACATGGTATTTAAAAGTCGTTAAAAATGTTAAATTATTAAATGTTAAGGTAAGGAAACCAAAGATATAAGCATCAGATACGATTTTAGATTTTCACGGCCAAAAGTATTTTTGTTATTAGTTTTTGGGGTATTATGCCGTGTTGCGCTATCTCCTTCTTTAGCCAACGTTTCGGACAGCGTTGCAGTGTCCATCATCAGGGCAGATGTGTGACAGATGTGTGACAGATGTGTGACATCTGCCCTGATGATGGACACTGCAACGCTGTCCGAAACGTTGGCTGAAGAAGGAGGTAGCGCAACCCATAATACTCCAAAAACTAATAACAAAAATATAAGCCTCAGGTTTAAAACACTCCGGTCTCTCCCAAAGACTCTAGCAACGTCGGGTTCGTTTGAAATATCATGTTTTATATAAATGTGAGAAGTAATAAAAAAAATAACGCGTGTTAGTACGTGTCGGTAAAATAAAATCAAACATTATTACTATTGGCGTGTTTTAAGCACTCGTAAACCGCACGCCGGAATATTTCCGCTAAAATAAAAGTTGGCGAAATAAAAAAATAATATTTAAAAAAAAAAACAAAAAATTGGTCGGTGAATTTTTTTCCAAGTGCGGTTTTCATTTTTTTATTACTAGCGTTAATAAAATCGCCATCAGAGGGCCGGCGGCATCGGCGACGGCGATCACGGCGTGTCAAACACACGCAAGGACGGCCGCTACATGAATAGTGCCAGAGTGCCTACATCTGCTGCAGAGAGCAGGTCACCGCCGATGTGTGCCCGCTGCCCGTTGCCCGCTACCCGGCGAACGCCGCGTCTCCTCTCGGCGTCCGGCGAACCGCCGGGATTCGCGGTTGAAATGCGCCATTTTCACAGTTTGTAAAAAAATCGCAAAATTACCGCGACTTTTTATATGCTTTTACGTGGTTGTGTTGCTAATATCACAGGTGGCGACAAAATGCTAACGTGAAATATGATTTCTGATAGATACAAGTACAACGCCAACGCGATACGTGAGGAAATTATTTATTTATTTAATTATTAACATCTTTTTTTAGGGATTTTTACAAGGGAATAATAAAAATTACACAGTTTTTCTTTTTATACATAACTAAACTGCTCCAGTAGTAGAACAAAATTTAATGATAAATTGAAAATGTGCATTGACTCGACATAATTATTTCCCCCATTAGCAAAGGCGTGTGAGGTGGGGGGGGGGGGGGATTTATAGGGGGTTCAATCTCCCCCCCCCCTTATCGGCCTTAGTATTGTGTATGAAAAAAAGTGAATAGCACTCATAGAATACATTGCTGGAAAATATAGCAATATTCTTTGGACCATCTCGTTTATCAAAGTGATGAAAATCCCAACAACTGTGTAATAAATTTCACACCTCCCCCCCGCACTACTTTCTCTTTGCCCCTCCCCCCCAAGGATCAAACCCCCCAGGATCGAACCTCCCCGTGAAAGCTAGCTACGCCCTTGTCCATTAGTATTCTGGGTAATGAGGAGTACATTATAGTTAGTCCTCGAATTTGTACACTGAATAAAATACCGACTTCTAGTATTATGTAGTGGAACCAAAATCTTATCAATGCAAGCAATTCTGGGCTATCAAATGCATCGTTAAGAATTTTTAAGAGGAAAAATGTCCGAAAATGTATATTCAGATCTTTTAAAATAATTTTGTAGTTCAACAGAATTGCTATAAGGCCATTTTTAAGCTGAGAAAGCATAAGGATTTAATTTAAATTCTTTGTAATACAATAGCTTAGCTAGGTAACGCAATGAGAGTTGGAAACAAAAAAATGCTTGGAATTGATGTTTTAGTGTATCCATGTGAACTTCAAGCTACTCCCAGTTACCCGAAACGGTTCTTTATCTTACTTACACCCACTTATTGTAACTAGTGTAGAAGAGACAGCAAGTTTTTATGGCATCAGTAATAAAATTATATTAGTGCACGTGTATGATAGTTTTGCATCTGTGTGAGTACTGTGATGAAACCAACTTAACTTGCTAGACCTATACATGTTCACTGTAATGCAAAACTTATCAGTTTAACTCACATTTGCCATTTATCGTTGAAAATTGTAACTTAATTGGATATTTTGTTGTTAGAATGTGCTATTTTTATCTCGTTTTAAAAATATTTACACGATTTTTTTGTACTTTTGTGTGTATTAGCTAATATCATAGGTGGCGACTTAAAGTGGGATGAATATTTCATTACGGTGATACAAGCGCGTTCATGAGGTGACGTTAAATTTATCTAACATTATCACTGTAACTGCTGTGACCGGCTACCGGTTGGTTTTACGGTTGAAATGTGTCGTTTTGACTATTTGTAAAAATGTTGAAATTTTACATTTTTTAACGTTTTACGTGGGTGGGCCGCTAATATCACAGGTGGTGACAAAATGTTCACGATATTGCTGATTCAAGCGCCCATGAGGTGATGCTAAAGTTATCAATCATTTTGTATATTAATATTGTGTCTCTTCTGGATTGTTTTTTGTTCAAAAGTTGTAAATGGTTTTATACGGCTACAAACTCGGTCTACCTAAAGAAATAATAAATTACAACCACTTGACGAAAGAATCAAAATTATTAAAACTCTCATTAAGAAGACTCTCATTTACCATTTGGGAGGCGGGATTGAGTACCACCGCCCCGGGAACCTTTATTGGATAACCAACACCCCTGCCATAGGTCACCCCAAGTGGTTCGCCACTTTGGTGATTTAGCAGGGGTGCCCAGGTTCATGGGGTGAGGTTTATCTAGGCATTGGAGGCGGATGACCAGGACACACTGCACCCCAGATTCCTACCCACCCCTTAAACCCTTTTCCTTCTCAGAACTCTCCTCTCCTTCCTTTCCCCAAAACCCCCCCACACAGCATCCCTCAAGATGACATAGGCCCTGAGGGAAATTATTTTCCTCAGGGCCTCAAAAAAAAAAAAGAAGATTTGTTTTCGACTTGATTTTTATTTTTAAATTTGTTAATTGTATTATAGAGAGCCCTGATTTATTAAGTTTAATTATCTTCAGTATACCAACAAAAACTAGATGATTTAAAATTATTTTTAATTGCAACAAAAATTTCAGAACTAAGCCACTTACCTAGAATGCATGCAATTGGCATTACTTTCTCAGAAGTAGTAGATGTGTTCCAGAGCACGGAATATAGCCATAAACAGGATATAACAACATACCTCAATAATAGTAATCAATGATAGCATAATACCTACTATTCTTCAGCGTTGGTTTTGTACTCGTATAATTTAATTAACATATTTTACTTCATGATGACTGTTCCACAAAATTATTACATAAGTCACATGTTTGCAAATTCCTGTACAGTAGGGTTGCCATCTCCAAACTTTGAAATCCAGGATTTGAAGGTGGAAATACCAGGACATTTCGGTTTAAATCCAGTACTATATATGTAATAAGAGCAGTAACTAATTGTTATAGTTACATTTCACTGAAAACAGGGTCAATAAAACAACTAATACAAATCACATTTGTTATTAAAGTGTTCAACTAACGTTTAGTTACTAAATTAGAAAATCAAATGGAGGAATGAAGTCTTTACTCATAAAATAATCAAGTCTAAGTAAGTAATGTAATAGGACAAATTCTTAGATTTTATTTTGTTTTTTTTTTTCATTATTTATTTATTTAGTCTTTCATTATTTTATTCTTTATTTTTAATGTATTTATCTACTCCACAATTGTCCCTCAACATTTATGCAATGATTTTATAAAAATAATTATTCAATGCTTCATAGTTCATATTCATGTTGTAGATAATTTTGATTATTGCAGCAACTGTTGCTGGAAGTAACCGATTTCTCTCTTTTGATCACTGTGTGTTTATAAGCGAAAAAAACCTCGACAAAAGACAGCCCAGTGACAAAACGATTAGAGAGTAGTGGCGCTCAAATTTTAAATCATAGGTCCTTCACATGACTCTTTAAAAACTCGGGAAGATGCTTAAAAACTATCCAGGACAGCCCAGGACATCCCAAAAAGCAGGAGATATCATGGGAAAACAGTACGGTTGGCAACCCTATTGTACAGGCATATGTATATTAATAAATAAATATGATTTTAAAAAAATTGCACGGTACGTGAACCGTTAGTTTCTAACTTTTGGGAGTGTTATTTATTATCAGAGGTTGTAGGTTGTATGAGAACAGTAGTTAGTTTCCACTTTTAAGTTTCTCCGTTGTAAAAATTCCGGTAAAAAAATATGGTTTAAAAACTAGTCCGTTAAGGCGCGGTGTATCCGCTCTAAAAAAAGAAGATGGAGAGATAATATTAAAAACGATAATATTTAAGCGAAAATTGTGAAAATATTTAATAAAAACGACTCCTTAAAATAGAGCAAAAATTTCTTAGGGATTGTCTAAAATAGCATACAAAGAAACACTGTGAATTTTTTCATACACACAGCTTACAAAATAACTGTAAAAAACGTGTTTTTAATAATTTTCGGAGCATATTTCGCGATTTTTTTCTATCGAGGGAATTTCATATAATTTGCGTTTCGGCGTGGGGAATGTATAGATATTATCTTGAAGAATAACATATATAGTTTTTAGGAGCTTTAAAACTTACAGTATTTAAGGAACGTATCTAATAAACCGGGCCTTGAGTTCGTTAGTTCATCCTTTGCCCGCCTGCAAAGTTACATGGACTAAATAATGCAGTGATAACTTAAAAATGTTTATTATAATGATATGGCATTCAAGTTGTCTGGTCGGGTGAGTGACCCCTGTTCAATGTGCAACTCAAAGGGTAGGAAGATAATCATACCTAATAAATATTCCATAGACAGCGGAACAAAGAGAAACATGTACTCGTGTGATTCGCAAATTATTCGATTCCGCCGAACGAACGGTTCATATTACAAGACAGGCCGCAATAATCCAATGCAGACCACGACAATGTGGTCGACTTCTACAGGCAGCGATATCGCACACGCATCACTAGGCCAGACCCTTTTCAAAAGGCAGCTAAATCGATTACTTTCAGTGATTTTTGCATGCAAGAATTTTAATATTTAATGTCCATACTCATTCCCGTATCAAATACGAAAGCAAAATACAATTCGAAACACTGATTGTAATATCTCGAAAAACGATCGTTAAAACTGTTCTTAAAGATTCGCGATTTGGGAATATAACATAATATTATTATTTGATTGTAGAATTGAGGTATGTGTTTATTAAATATTGCATATTCGATTCCACGCGTAAAATGTGCGATATTTCCAGCACGGCGTAAACACAAAGCGGCCAGTAAAAAAAAGTATCCGTTTTGAATACCTTTGGCTAGTTAAAAATATTACGAGCAGTTTACTGCGCAGTGCTGGAGAAGAGAATAACAAAGAACAACGTGCGATCATCTCCCACTATTCTTAGAAATCTTAGTGTATTGTTTTAGAGAGAGGTAGTCAATTTAAAAAAAAATGTGTGTCCCTTAAATAATAACGTCTTGAAAGCGGTCTTTTTTGCTTTGACACAGCGTACACATCTGAACTCCTAGATAATCTCAAACAATTTGGATTTATAGTTAAACTGCAGAATTCATACGAAAGATGTTTGTCAAATAGATGACAATACTTTACGTATGGAGTTTTAAGCTCAACCCACTTTCCCGTAAACTCTGGGGTTCCTCAAGGATCAAAGTTTGGTCCTTTGCTTTTCCCATTATTTGTCAAGATATCCACAAATTTGTTAATATCTGCTATTTGCGGATGATATAAAGCTGTTCCGTGGATTTAAAACTCTAAAAAAGTTCCTTCAGCTGCGTTGAAAAGAGTCGAACTAATAAATTAGTATTCTTTTAATACAACATAAAAAAACGAGTGCAGTTAACACGCGGTAGAAGCGAAACTTTACCAAAACAATATCAAGCTATGAAGAACCAAGGAGCCTTGAAAAGTGGGGTCATAATCAAAGCGCAGTGAGCAGGCCAATGAGCGCAGACCTCGCGTCGTTTCCGTTTTATATCTCAACCAAAAGGAGCCTTGATAGGAGTATAATGCTTCGCAGGTGCTGTACGCGTCATTTCCGTTTCATCCGAATTCCGAATCGCTAACGGGGCTAAGGAAGTTTCATTTAAAAAACTGTGTTCTATTCTAACTATAAGACGTCCAATAATCTTCTCTTAAACGTAACAAAACTTGGGAATGACATTTGATTCACACTTAACATCATTTTTCATGTCCATATTATAGAAACATTATGCAGCAGGGCCGTGAGAATGCTGAGATTTGTGCTAAACAATTCCAGGCAATTTTCTAACTCTGCTGCAGTTCGCCTAGTGCAGTATATGTAGCTTGGTACATATATGTTATCTACTGTAATGGTGGAGAAAGTACAAAAGAAGTTTCAATGTTATTAATATCTTAGACACTTTGTTTACTATCCCGGGTTGTATGTGTGTGCCTTCTTATCTGTAATAATGGGTATTAATAGCATCACCAACAGACGAAAATGGTCTGGATCCAGACGGTTGGGAGCAATTGGGGACAATTAGAAGATAATGGAAAATGGAAAACGATTTTTATCTTAAATGAAATTATGCCTGATGTGCACATTTTCCATGTTTTGTGACTCTTCGTTCCACGGTTTGGGATGACACTCATATGGCATAAAGCGTAGCCATTCCGTGTTACCTGATAGTTGAGAATTACCTAGAATAAAATCCAACTCAACCGATGCGACGCGTTGCAGGGCTGGGTGGTGAATGTAAGGGAAAAGATAATTTGATTTCGATGTGAGATGCAACATTATTCCAGGAACATTTAAAATCGTTATTAGAATCACGTACAGTTTTCGCATATAAATCAACTTACAACATAGAAAATACCAGTAACTTTTAAGAACGCATTTCAAAAGCGTCGCTCTAAAAGCTTTTGACTCGCTGCTTGTGTAATGATATTATATTAGTTTTGTGACCAAAATAAGTTAATGCAGTTTTGATGTCCACGTTTAAACTAAAGTCGATTATAACACGTGCAGAAGTAATTCACCGATGTTGATAAATATACAAGATTAAACTGCTTGCAATTGTAATATTATGGGAACGATACGTGGATACAGCCGCGTCTATAAGATAAGTATCTACGATTCAAGCCGCGCCGAGGGAATCGTTTGTTCGCTGGAAATACTTCCACAGTCTGCAAATCACGGTATAATTAATAAATTAACGACAATAATGGTATGCAAGCGCGATTAACGCATTAAACTGAAATATTATTGCGGCTTTACATATTTTAAAGAGAGTTGGACGGGAATTCGTGTTCAAGTGGTTGAAACAGTGAAAATAAACTGTTTCAAAAGCGAGGTTCTGTTTGTAAAATAAATTGACAAGTTGCGCTACTGTCCTCAGTGCTGAAGGCTTTGTTTTATTCAAATACACTGGGCACAATAACGATTACTACCCTCCTTCTCATGTTTACTACCGTCGATTCCAGGAGTTGGTTGGGAGGAGGGAGGATGGAGGAGTAATGGGTGACAGGAGTAGGGAGGTGGGTGGGAGGAACTGGGAGCAGGCATGTAGTTTAAATCCCCGGTAGCCATTGTCCAGAGTCTCGTATGTCGCAGGCTCCCGCGATTGATGTTCGGCTAAATCAAGCCTCGTCGTATAGACCGCCTTTCATCAAATACCCTCAATGGATCTCCTTTCAACATTTACCAACAAGCAACTATGGCCGCTGTAATAGGTCAAAAGATACCATACAAGGTACTGTTCCCAGTTGGTTCGGTCGCTTTTACCTAAATGCGAATTCGACGAGACGCACAGGTTCGGATAGGCGCAATGGGCGCGATGATCGCCTTTCGGTCAGTATCAAACAAGATCGTGCATTATTAAAATACATAGTAACCTGAATACCATCTAAATTAAACAATCGAATGCAAACTAAATTACAACCCTTTGACAATAAAAATAGCCCTTAGCCCCTCAATGCACCCTTGTTTTATGGGTTTTGCATTTGAGTGCACTACACTAAAATTAACGAGTTATTACAATAAATAGGTATTTTACGACTAGACGATAAATGAGGGTGTTTTGTAGAAATCTACTTATACAGTTGAGTAAGAATAAATTTAGATAAATTTAAATGATAGGAATGTTTCCATGGGGTTATAACTTCATTCAAATCACTTAAATTTACAATTAATTTTTTTTTAGCTAAGATGAATTACGAATTACCATCGCTAAGATTTAAAACTAGTGACTTTCCACTAAAACTTATTGGAAATTTCATATAACAAATAATTTTTATAACGTAACTTTAAAAAAAACTTGACTAAAGCAAATCACCAATGGTTATATTGTGTAATTGTTTTTTGTAATATCTCTCTATAATATTTTTTGTGGGTACCTACTTATTTGTAGTGTCCGACTGAAACAGGATTTTCTACCGAAACCGAATCTTCGGTAGATGACTCAGTTTCATGCTAAAAATCTATTGTTTACTGAAATTTTGCTTATTTTTTACACTTATACAAAGAGTTAACATGTGTTAAATGAAATAAAATAAAAAAACAATTTGAAAAAAAAAAAACGATTGATACAGGGTTAGTAGTTGTGTACTATTAAAGTATCTGCGGGCCCTGTACAGTACGCCCAGTTTCTGAGAGGCTAACTTAACTCTGGTTTCGATGGAGCCCCCGTACCTGAACTGGTCACTTAGAGTTACACCAAGCATATCGATGGAGGTCCTGTTCGGAAGATTGAAGGTTGAAGCTTCCGTTGAAGGAGACTAGATTTTCATTTCGATCCTTTTAGACGTTATCAAACATGATTGGGTCTTTAAAACATTAAATTCGACGAGGTTATTCTTACCCCAAGAGAAAACATTCTCGAGGTAACCGTCCATTCTTTGCTTCAAAGCCCTCCGAGCTATTGGAGTTTGTGTGCCCTTTGGGGGCTTGTCAAACAAAAAGCCATCATGGACTGTACTGTCATCCGCGTAACAATGAATCGGTGCACATGACAAGAGGTCATTGATGTGCAACAGAAACAAAGTCGGTGACAGAACCGATCCCTGTGGGACGCCAACATTTATCGAATCCGAGGAAGAGGTGAAACCGTCAGCAACCGCCTGAATTGACCTCTCCCTCAAAAAGTCGGCAATCCACGTACCTCTACTAGGATGCGGGAACTCCGTGAGAATAAGGCAGTTTATTGACAAGCCCTCGGTGCCAAACCCGGTCAAAAGCCTTGGAAATATCCAGTGCAACCGTTTGGGTCTCACCGAAACGTTCCAGGCACCGCCCCCAAACATGCGTCACATACGCAAGAAGATCACCGCACGTGCGGTTCCGCATTGACGGTCGTTAATAATTTTGTTCTTCTCGAGGTGTATGTGAGCTGTATGATCTAACTGTATTGGGAAGAGAAAACAACCCGCTTTATATTCAAATACAAAAGTTAACTGCAAAATAATTAAACACCTTTATGAAAACAAAATTTGCGACCGCCATTTGAAAAAAAAATAGAAATTTTGTGAATTTTTTATGATTATTTTTTACGTGAAACGACAGAAAAGTGAAGTGACAAAAACGCTTAAAATTCATTTGCATAATAAAATATGTGTGTTTTTATTTTTTTCATTATCAATAGTTAGAAAAAACATAAGATGAGCCATTTTTAAAACTTTTTAAAATTTGCTTTAAAAAAAATTATATTTAAAAAATTACATGATTATTTCTAATAATAAAATTTGAAAGCGTATTTCATCACCTTTCGAAAACAGTTACTAGATTTCGGATACGTTCACAAATATTCCATTTATTTGGATTTATTACAAAGCGAAAATATTTTTACCTACTCACAAAACATCCCCGAATTTTGAAGAGTTAAGGCAGTAAATATATACTAGGTAATATGGTTCCACACCAACTCAGAAACACCTCAGAAAGGTCATTAAAAGCTACAGAAAAATAATTTTAAAACAGTCGGTAACCCTAACCTAACTTCGTGTAGGTATGGATGTAATTTTATTATTATTATTAAGGTTGGGTTGTATCAAACTCTCGAAGTATTTCGTAATCATCAAATCGACGATCAGTGCCATTTAAAAAAATTTCGGCCCGTTTCAGTTTTTTATCAAATTGTGATCAGTTATGGACCGAGTTACTGATATAGACCGAAAATCGGCGTTTAAACTGTTCAAATTAATATCATAACTTAACCTATTTAAGCATTTTTTAAATATTTTTTTATCATCACTCATAATGACCTTTCTGAGGTGCTTCTGAGATGGTTTCAGTTTGAGTTGTTCGGTCACCAGGTAATATGTATAGATACACTTCAAAAATAAAATTGAAGAATTAGTTTTCTATTCATCGTTCGAATCCACCTTTGACTCGAACTATGAATTGAAACCTCTCTGTGCGATGCGAAGTTAATATTGTGTGCAATATTTTCATTGACGGGGAAGTAAGCAGGATGATATTACCCGGCCCATATTTCCTCGCGGGCTCTAGTGTCCCGTATTGGGTGGCCTCTAGTGCCCATATTGTTTTGAATTTTGGCGAGCCGAATACAGTGGCAGTCGGTGCTCAAACGGACACGATATAACAAAAAAGTATTTTATTTTATTAAATATGTCAAACCACAAAGTGATTGCTTTCTACAATAATAATAAAAATATGGCTTAAAGAGGTCAATGAGAAAACCCTAGCGAAGATGCTAAAAACGACATAGAAGACAAATGAACTATATTTAAATAACTTTAGTCCACCTCGGCACAGGACCCCCTAGTGAGGAGGACTAAGAAATACAATATTTTATACTCAATTTCACATTGCATTTTGTATGTAAATTTTTTTTATATAGTCGCTATAATAAAAAAAAAAAAAAAAAAAAAAAAAAATATATATATATATATATATATATATATATATATATATATATATATACATTATATATGCATCTACTTAAATATGTATGTACTTAAGTATGTAGGTATGTACTTAAGTGTTTATTTACTTAGGTATCGGAGCAAATTATAATCTAATAAAAGTCCAAAGTGTTTTGTTCATCCTGGAGTTTTTGAAGTGAAATTTCTTTAGTCCTGTTGTGATTAATTCGAATGAAACGGAAGTGCGTCAGAAAAAAAAAATATTTGACGGGTCCTTGGTTCTAATATAATGCGGTAAAGCCTGACAATTCTCAGCGGTCAGAGAGACAACCAGCGAACAGAGGTTCGAATCCTACAAAATCCAAAAAAAAAAATCCAAAATATCCAATCTTCAAACCACTTTAAAATAAACAGGCAAAATAAAAGAAAGCAACTTCTGGCAATATTCTAGTTCACTTCTACCGCGTGTGAATTGCATATTCTTATTTTTTATTTAAAGAATTTATGAGACAACCCGGATTTATAAAAAAACTCCTTGTATACATATTTATCTATGCTGACATGTGACAGCATAAAAATGACCTAAAGTAGTGCGTTATTGAGGGTAAAATCATCGTAAAGTTAGCAGTGTGGAGTAGGACTAGTGGTGGTGGCTGGGTACATAGGCTGGGTTATCAGCAGAGCAGAGCACAGAGCAGAGCAGCGCAGTCGGAGCGGGTGCGGGTGAGGGCCCTAGGGCCCTAGCGCAGCGGCCGGGAGAAGAGCGCTAATAACCCCACTAAGCCCGACGGCGCCCGTAGCGCCACTAGACGCGCTCAGGCCGCGGCCGTCTAGGGTGACGCTGCGAACACACGAATAGCGGGCCCACTCCCCCGCAAAGAATAAAATAGCACACTCGTAAGAAGTGGCCACACGAGTGCGGGAATACGATTATTCTTTTTTAAATCGCGGAATTCTCGGGGTGGTAGTACCTGTGCCGGCGCGGCGGGTTGCAAACGTGGATTACCTACTCTGGATTCTGTGATATTATAAACACTTCACATTTACTTGTTTTACAAATAAATGCGTTTATTGTGTGCTTTACATCTATCTAATCAGATAAACATGGGTTTTTACAAGTGAAAACTTCTTTAGCACCGTTGTGATTTGAAACTCGATAAAACGAAAAAGCGACACTAAAAATAGACAACACACACATCTGTAGGATTTAGCCTGCGTGAGATTGAGATAGAGTAATCGGTCTCCTCTTTATACGGTGCTTCGTAGCCTTCCTACTTTTGTTTTCTAAAGGTTTCACTTTTATCGTGTGTGAACTACATACTTGTAATTTTTTTTATCATTGAAGAGGAAGATAATACTAATAAATCCAAATAAATCTAAACGAAACATGAAACAGAACACGAACAGAAAATAAAATGGTGATTGTCTTACCGGGACTGGGTAATTGAATTCAATTTGGGAAGGGGAAATGGGTTACCGGCGCCCCGGTAACCATGGATAACGAACATCCCTGCCGTATAACACTTAAGTGGTTTGCTACATTTGGTGACTTAGCTAGAGTGCCCGGGTTCACAGGGTGAGGTGTGTATAGGTCTTGTTTGTCGATCAGTAGAGACTGGATGAAGGAGACCTTTTGACCTCTTGTCTTCACCCATCGCCTTGGACCGCAGTGGGAGGGATAAATTCATTCAATAAAAAAAATTAAAACAACCCTTATGGCCGCTATACACGACATCTTTTTTCAGCCTGATTCCAATTAGACACAAAAGTCAATATTTTTCGCTCTACGCGATCGCTATTTTCATCTCTATTTTCATATCTACGATTTCAGTTGCATCACAGCAAATAGCATGGTTCATGTGTTGTTTGCAGTGATTACAATTGAAATCGTAGATATGAAAATGGAGATGAAAATAGCGATCGCGTAGAGCGAAAAATGTTGACTTTTGTATCTAATTGGAATCGGGCTGAAAAAAGATGTCGTGTATAGCGGCCATTACTACAGGTACGGAGAAATTGGTCAAGTCGAAAGAATTTAAAAAAATTATATCATAACTTTATCGATCACCAGTATAAATATGTATTGATACCTTATTGTTTCAATTTTTTTAAGCGTACCACAAATATGAATACCGCGTATTTCAAAAGAATTATTTGTTTCTCTTTGATGTTATGTACGTCATGTTGACCTATAAAACGTTTTTTTAATTCCTTGACCATCACTTGAAAAAGTAAAAATATATGATTTTATTCCGTTCAAGTCTACCTATTTATCTGCCTTGCGTAGTTACATAGAAACTGTAGTGTTTAAAAAAAAAAAAAATATATATATATATATATATATATATATATATATTTAGTTTCAAAGTCTCTCAATAGATGTCGATAGTGTATGTAGTTTTAAGATGTCTCAATAGGTGTCATTGGTAGTAGTACACGATAGAGACAACTGTCGGTCATTTGGGTATAATACCCGAATTTACGAACGGTTACATGCTGGAATCTTCAGTGAGCATCCTTTAGAATGGACATTAAATCAAGTTAGACATTCACTGTAATACGATACGTGATTATTATTGAAAACTCCCGATCATCAGAATTGAATTGTTAATCAGAGGAATTAACAGAACACCACATAACTTACAATGAAGGTCCATAATAATCAGTAAATATCGAAACAATAATTGAGCTCCTAAGTAACGCGTAACATTTGGTCGAAGAACCCCAACTACCCAACTTAGTAGTTCCAAAGTTGGTAATAGTAAATAACCAAAGTATTGATTAATTTAATATCTCCTCACTCCTCAGGTAAATAGTTAGTTAGGTAGCTGCGTCACGGGCAATGAAATATCGCCCGCGTAGAAACTCAGTCTTACAAAAAGCCTTTTTATTGAAATGTCGAATAAATTAAAATATAACGAATAGTCCATTAGTTAATTAAATAACTACACGCTCTATTTACGAATATTTCATTACGATCCATTATGTGATAGAAAATAAATCTAGCTTTCGTGAAAAATGAAAAATAAAGGAGCCGAACAACTTTAATTTATAGAATTGCTATCCGTTGTTCGTGTTTGAAGTCAGTAACACATAAGACAAATAAATGACTAATGCAAAATATCACATCGTCGGGGCGTATAAAGCATAATACAGAGATGAGTTATTTTCGGTTAAAAAGCGTGTTTCTCACTCACGCCCGAGCTATTTCCAAATTGTGAAAAATATCGGGAAAAAAGTCACGATCCGTTATGCCAAAGAGTCCGTTCCGACTGCTCCGAGGGAACGAGAAGTTAGTTTAGTGAAAACGAACCCAGCCGAGCCGAGATAGCATTTAACTGTCAGCCTTTATCGACCCGCCGTATTTATATCGTGTTATTATAATAATTGCATTTTATTCCGAAATCTTCCGATGGCGTATCCGCTGATTTATGAATACCTTAGTATTACAGCCAACAATAAATCGGTATCTTCATTTCAAACATTAAATTACGCCGGGACATGAAATAAAATCCTATAAATCTTACTTTTAAATAAAACTTAAACTTTTAACCTTTTTGGATAATTGTAGGTATTTTTCCATGTGTCGGCTGACATGTATTCATTATTCTTATTCAGTAATAATATACTTTCACTATATATTTATATCGAATCGGATTAGGGTCAAAGGCTAGGAGATATATTATTATTCACGTGGTTTTTAGTTCACCGATTTCCTGTGCGGGTAGTGACTGGCGAGTAGTGACCGCCGCGGTCGTGTGACTCCGCTACAACAGTCCCCCCTTACATTACACATATACTACCTAGTCCTAGTATCAGTCAACAGAAACAATGCTTCATTTCGTGTTGTGACAGAGCGATATTAATGCTCATGCTCGTTGCAGATCCGATGATAGATTATAATACAAACATTTTCATAAAACCTTTATGCGACTTTAAACAAATGATTAGTGAGAAAACAGTGGACAGGACAGCAGTTGTCTCTATTTGTATCTATTTAATCAAACACACTACTTTATTAGGAATAACACTGATAAGTTGTTATAAAAAAAAAAAAACAGAAACAATAAAAAAAGAGTGTGCAATTCACACGCGGTAGAAGTATACCTAACATTCAGAAAAGTAAAGCAGACAGAGTAGGGAGGGTACGAAGCACTGCACAAAGAGGAGACCGACAAGATACGACGCACCGCTCAAAGAGGAGATCGATAGGCTACGAAGCACTGCACAAAGAGGAGACCGATTATACTATCTCATTCCCTCGCAGGCTAAATCCTACAGATCTCTTTTATGTGTCACCCTTTTTCGTTTATTGAGTTTCAAATCACAACAGTGCTAAAGAAGTTTTCGCTTCAATATAAAAAAGACACAGATTGTGCAATTCACACGCGGTAGAAGTGAAACCTTCAAAAACTAAAGTAGATAAGACTGGGGAGGCTGCGAAGCACCGCACAAAGAGGAGATCGATAGGCTGCGAAGCAGCGCATAATGATCTCATTCCCTCGCAGCCTAAATCCTAAAGATGCATGTGTTTCTCTCATTTCAATGTCTCTATTTTTCGTTTCATCGAGCTTCAAATCACAACTTAGCTAAAGAAGTTTTCGCTACAATAACATAATTTAATATAAGAGTTAGTACCTTCGACAGCTACTCGTTTTAAAATCCTGTTTAAATGTAACAATACCAGGGCTGAGCATCACAAACACTCGCTTGTACCTAGATTGCATGAAGTTAGTTATAGACATGCAGATGTGGCGGATCTTTTTAACTGCACGAATTGTAGGAAAAAGAAGGCTTATACTATCATATTTTATCAATCAGTATTAATTTAACCCAAGTCTACGTATAATATTTTGTATGCACACGTATATTTTGCTAATATATCCTTCAATAACTCATAAACTTTATATACTTTCTGGTGTCATTGCACGATCTAATGCTAATTTAATGGTTACGTTTTAAAATTGTTTTTACTATTTTCTTGTGCTCGCTGTGACACACGCCATTATTGTTTATGTAGTGTTTAAACTGTTGAATAAAAGTTGCAAGCAAAGAAAACTTTCAGAAGTTTCTTTTAATAATTAAATTAAAGAAAGAAAGTAAATAAGAACACAAGTAAGAGAAACATTTTATCTCATTATCGAAAGACGTTTCGAATCAATTTCGCACAGAACTTTTTTCGGGGATGAAAAAGGTACATTATTATTTTTATGTGACATCTCACAAGAGCACCCCTATCGGTACCTACAGTGTAAAGACAGGGGAATTACATCGCAATCCGGTTGGGAAGCATTTTGGAGCGGGTTAAGGTAAGCAGTAGAAAGAGATTTATCAATGCGGGTTTGAAGATGCCCGGATTATATGAAGCAGGAGTAATAGACGCCGATAGGTCGATCTACATACGAGACGACAAAACAAGTCGAAGATTTATTCTAGAGTGTGCAATTCACACGCGGTAGAAGTGAAAAAACTAAAGCAGACAAGCGTGAGGAGCACTTTTTTATCAACGTGAAGGATGATTTTTTCCATTTTGTCATCGAATTCCAGTGCATCTTTTCCTATACATTTGGTCATCTTATTAGTATTTGTGTTTTCTTCTTCGGAGTCGCTAGGTGTCGCTTTGTTTTTAAATTTCTTTACCTGTTGATTTTGGAGTGGTTTGAAGATTGGATTGATTTTACAAAAAAAAAAAATACAATAGATATATATATATATATATTTTTTTTTTTTTTTTTTTTTTTTTTCGATTTCGTAGGATTCGACCATTTTTTTTAAAATTCATAATATTTCGCTTTCTTAACTTAAATACAGAGCATATATAGTACAGTAGTAAGAAGTAATATTTTTAATTTTGTTCCAACATTTTGAGTTTAAATAGTTTTTTTTTAAGGTTTTTATGTTATTTTCCGTTTTTAGGCTATCTGGAAGGAGATTATATATATGAACTCCCTCGTGACCAATACTTCTCTTGCCACTTTCAGTCTTGACAGTATTTGTGTACAATTTATTGTGTTGTCTAGTATAATGTTCGTGTACTTGTGATGTTTTTATAAATGTTGTGTTTGTGTGTATAAGTCCATTTTGTATTTTGTAGACCCTTGATCCGCTGAAAGGCGCTTCATACCACAAGGCCAAAGGAGGCTAGAATTGGATGGGTGGATTGAATGGACTTGGTGGGTCCGTGGATTTATCGTATTATATTGGAACCGGAGTACCCGTGAAATAAATAATTATTTTGTTATTATTGTAGAAAGCAATCACTTTGTGGTTTGACATATTTAATAAAATAAAATACTTTTTTGTTTAAAACCACGATATTTATTAATTTTTTAACCGACCGGTTTCGCTTAACTTAAGCATCTTCAGGGTACAAATTAATACTGTATTAATAAATAAATAAATATAAGTATTAATTTGTACCCTGAAGATGGTTAAGTTAAGCGAAACCGGTCGGTTAAAAAATTAATAAATATCGTGGTTTTAAACAAAAAAGTATTTTATTTTATTAATTATTTTGTTGCTACATCATTCTCTCGCACGCTAAATCCTGTATATGTACGTGTTTGTCTATTTTTAGTGTCGCTCGCTTCCGTTTCATCGAGTGTCAAATCACAACGGTGCTAAAGAAGTTTTCACTTCAAAAATGAATTTTTGGAAAAACAAATATTTTGTAACATTTGGAGAAGTTACAAAGTCTTCAACCTCATCATTAGTTCCTAGTATCGACACTCTTTCAATCAATCATTTGCGCCATTTAAGTATGTAAGTGTACAATATTGATATTTCTTTGTAATACAGATACTTTAAAAGTACACAACTGCTAACCCTGTACAAATCGCAAGTGCGCCCCACGGTTGAATTTGGCAGCCACCTCTGGTCTGGAGCTCCAAAATACCTGAAAAATACCCTCGACTCTGTGCAGAAACGGGCGGTCCGTTTGATAGATTCTCCCATCTTAACAGACGGATTGCAATCTTTAGAGCACAGGCGTCGGGTGGGAATGCTATCCTTGTTCTACCGGTATTACAATGGAAGATGCTCCGAGGAACTAGCATCATTGATCCCTTCGGCACCGGTGCATAGTCGGGAAACACGCCAAACGCGTGCCCAACATTTGTACACAGTTGACATTTGTCACATGAGAACGGGTCGTTTCTTCGACTCGTTCTTATGTTCAACAGCTCGGCTGTGGAATGATTTGCCGGCCTCTGTGTTTCCTCCTTCCTACAACATGGGTCTCTTCAAGACCAATGTTCATTCCTTCCTCTCCTCAAAAAGACCCTCCACACAGCATCCCAGATGACATAGGCCCTGAGGGAAATTATTTTCCTCAGGGCCTCCTGTGTGGAGTTAATGTAAAAAAAAAAAAAAAAAAATCCGATTATTTGAGAGCTAGCAGAATCATTTATTCCCACATTGCTGCAAAGAATGCGAGTATATTGTGGGAAAGACTTGAATGAGGTATTGAAGGAAGGTCGGTGTTGGTACGTTGGGCTGGTTGGCTAAGGCCGGCCCGTATGGAGAATGAGCCACCCGCACCTTCCTCGTTAAACACTTATGCTGTCTCCAGTAATTGCAGTTTATTGTCGTAATTGCCACTAGACCTGCGAACCCAAAGGGGTGTCCACGGGGCCTGGCACTATGTAAATACCCCAACACTGCGCGCTCGCGTAAAGCGCCGAGAAATGCAACAATTAGGTATTTAGCGTCTTAAAATTAGTGTTGAAACTGGCTTATTAAAATTGAGTGTTTTAATTGTTGCCTATTTGAAAATAAAGCCCCTTTCCAGGTTTGCAGACCTTTATTCCACGTTGGGGCGTAATCAGCACACGTAAAGCCTTGGAAATCAAATAAAGTTGTTAGCACTCATCCGAATATCGGATTTTCCATGTCGCCTTCTAATTATAACAAATGTATTGGCCAAGGAGGGTTTGCAGGTTTCATTAATAATTAAGACTTTTAGACTACTTTTGAACTGTCGACCTGTTAGCGGAAAGAACGAGAGTTCAAATGTCGCGGTCGCGGCAATAATTACTTTTCTTGCGTTCTTGAAGCGAAAACTTTTTTTGAAACTTGATGAAACGGAAACGTGCGACACTAAAAATAGACAAACACATACATCTATAGGATTTAGCCTGCGAGAGAATGAGGTGGACTAATCAGTGTCCTCTTTGTGCGGTGCTTCGTAGCCTATCGGCCTACTCTTTGTACGGTGATTCGTAGATTATTCCAATAATTATTCATTTTAAAATGTAAAATATTTTTTGGTATAAATATAATTTTATGGGTTTATTTATTAAAATATATATTATAATAAATAAACCCTATAATTATGCTACCCCTAATCCTATGCATTCGTCTTATTCTTTAGAAGTTTAGTTTTATGAAGGTTTCACTTCTGCCGCATGACTGCACAAATGATTTTTTTTTAACATTACCATTATCTTGAAAATTAATAACGTTGTTTCTGGTAACCGGACAAATCAGAACACTATTAATAAAAAATAAAATAAAAACTAATAGTTAAAAAGGCTAGTTAAGTGTTAAACAATTTTTTTTTAAACTTTATAATACTTCTCAGAGGTGGTCTATTTGCCATATAACCATAAATTTAAAATCTTCTCCTATAAAACAAATAATTGGGGTAGTCAGTTGTCCGTCAGAAGAGAGTGTGTAGGGAAAGAAGACCCGTAAGATGCAGGTTGAGAAGTGGTACTTATCTACAGAGATATAAAATCATTTCAAGCTATGCGCGACTTTTGATTCTGAACGGCGATCTTTCACCAGACGATCCTGAAGGTTGGTACCGACATAGTAGATACTACGCTTGATCGTGCCGCAAATATATTAGAGAATATTATAATGTCACAATCTCTTTATGGGTCATTATATTATTATTACAGTCATGGAGATAAGAATAGATTGTTTTAGTCAATGATAGTAGTATGCATTGCGGGAAGTGACGAATCGTGAAGCGGGAGATGTTAAGAGGGAATAATAACCAGACAAAACCGGAAATATGTCATTTTTAAATAAAACTAGCTGGATCAAATAAATTGTTTTTCCCTGCGTGTCCTTTCCCATTCGTCCCGTTCCCTTCCGCCTAACCTTCCTTTCCCGCGTCCCCTTCCCCTCTCGCGTTCCCACTCCACCTTCTCCACCTTCACTCTCCTCACTCCACTTCCCCCCTTCCCCCGTCCCGCGAACCTTCCTCCTGAGTTCCCCTTCCCCCTCCCGGATACCCCTCCCTCTCAAGCTAACCACCGTCCTGAGTTCCCCTCCCAATCCCGCATTCCATACATTCAGTCCCGGTACATTCGGTTTTCAAACAGCTAGCGTGCCACCTATTGCAATTTTTTTACAAATTTCGTAATGCCAGAGCTCACCAGTAGTTTTATACAAACCTTGTCCTGACAATAATACAAAATACAATAACACAAATAACACAAAATAAAAAGAATTATCCAATTTGGTGCAGTTGATCGGAAGTTAAGCGCGTACATACATTTCGGCGAATCATTTTTATTTACCTAGACTAGACTAGATAGATAGATTTTAGCCGTGTTGACTCTTTTCCACAAAAAAGTATAAATTGATTTTGAAAGATTGTTCTTTTATCTGGTAAATTTGTGTTTTAAATTATGAGAAAATGTGTTTACTTTTAGCATAATAAGGTTATAACCGTAGGTCGTTGGCTGATTTGTAAAATTTTAAAATAAAATTTTCAATTATACAATAAACATTTCAAATCATATAATCATGCAGTAAAATAAATCAATAAATTATCTGGGAAAGCTATGTTTCAGAAAATAAATTTTAGTGTTTGTGACGAAAATAGTTCAGATTGTCTTTTTTTTATAGTCTTACAAACTAATATATTAAATAAAAAATTTACATTCTTATTTTGCTCAGACATTATTGAAAAATTATAAATACTTATGATCAAAAAATAATCACAAAAAGTGTATAACTTTAAAAGTTTTATCATCACGCCTTTCAGCATTTTCGAATGTAGGTATAAATTAGAGCAAATTTAGAATGAAATAAAATCGATATTGAGTTATTATTTAAAAAAGCTGGTACGGAGAATAATTAATCTTTCTCATTGGAACATCTTTTGACGAAATTTGGATTCTCGGGCGCTGGCTAGTTAAAGGTCTTTAAGTGTGACAATGTATAAGTATAAGAGTGTGCGTGTCGCGCGACGCGCCCGGTGCAGCGCGAAGAGAGCATCGACGCCGTGCAGGAAGACGCCGGCGCGGCCCAGGCGTCGGCGTCGCCCCGCGGCGTCTCTCCGCCACATCAGCTCCCCGCGGCGCCCTTTGATCTGGCCGGTCGGGTTGGTCCGGTAAATAAAGCTTCCGACTCATTAACACGCAGTTATGTTAAAGAGACCGCAGAGATAATTAAATGGATTATTGTAATAATATTTATAATGCTTGGCTTGGCTCTTTCAAGTCGGGCCGGCAACTCTCATTCGCGGAAATATTACGGTTTTGTTTCGTTATTAAACATATACATTTATATACACGCGCACAACACATAAATACCTTCCGCCACCTATCTTCTTCTTCTTCTGATGGAGAATTTAATATATAAACCTTCGCGGTTTCCATTCAAAGTTTCCATCAGAGGGACGATTTTTTTCTTCTCGCACAAACGCAACAAACGGGGCTTACATAATACCACCCGAAACCACCGGATAAATAAACGTATAGAAGTGAGTTCTGTGCATGTATGCTACCCATAGTAAGCTCAAATTTCGCTCACTCCGAATGAGATTGATTAAAAAATTGTAGAAATTCTTCCTGAACGGAGTCAATTTTATTCACGTCTCCAGGAAAATAACTTCACTAATGGCCTATGTCATCTTAGGAATGCTGTGTGGAGGGTTTTGAAGTGAAAACTCCTTTAGAACCATTGTGATTTTAAACTCGATGAAACGATAAATAGCGACACTAAAAAGAGACAAACACACAGCTATAGGATTTAGTCTGCGAAAAGATGAGATATTATAATTTTTTGATCGGTGCTTCGTGGCTACCCCACTCTGGTATACTTTAGTTTTCTGATGGTTTCACTTCTACCGCGTGTGAATTGCATACTCTGTTTTTTAAGAAATGGAGGAAGAAGAAGTTTTGGAAAGGAAAAGGGAATGAGGGGTAGGGATCTGGGGGTCAGTGTGTCTATATGAGCCCATCCTTCAACTGCGGTGCAAGGCAATGGATCGAGGAATTCTGGCTGGAACAATCACCTCCTCAACCAGATTCTATCGATCCGGCCCGCCACGCAGTAGGTAGGCAAACTATCGGCCACCAAGGCCTTGGCAAACCTCACCCCATGAACCAGGACACCACTGCTAAATCATCAAACGTTGCGAACCACTTGGGGTGATCTATGGCAGATGTGTTGGTTTTCCAATAAATGTTTCCCGGAGCGGCGGATCCCATACCCGTCTCCCAAAATACCTGAAACAGATTATTACTTGAAACACATTAAGAAAATGACAATGTCAATTAACCGTATTAATCCACAAATAAACATTAGTTTTGAGGCTCAATTGATGAATTAATTTTGGGGATGAATTAATGGAAGCCAGCAGGCATCTTGTCATTTAATTATTTTTTTTAGAGCTAACAATCTAATTTGTAATAACATAATCATAAATTAACTACATGCGGGCAATAACAGCCCTCACGTTGTTGGAAAACCAATTCAAATATAAACACTAAACTATAATAAATTAATCCTCTTCACAGTAGGTACATCAGTATTAGCAACTGTTATGATGTATCACTCAGAACGAAACAAATAATTTTATGAATAAAAACTAGCTATCGTATGCATTCCTCATTGCCCAGAATACTAAAGGAGGGAAATAATTAGGTATGTGTAATGCACCAGATTTAAATGTCCGGGTCCCCACAGGAAAAACTAAACCCTTTCACACACTTCCCAAATGATCATCTGGTCCACGTTATGCAATTGCACTATATAAGTATTATAATTACAAAACAATACAAGAATAACATGTCAACCTACCAGAGACCAGATGGGAAAATAATTCACCGACTCCAGATATTTTCATATCAGAGGGTTCGGCTCTGTGGAATTCCTAATTGAACCTATAAATCCTACTGATCCCTCAATATAAATATTTAAAAAATCTTTTGTAATCCTACATGTATGTAAAATTACCGATTTTTGCATTTTTATATATAAATTCTTTGACAAATCTAATACGCCTAAATTTTGAATCAGAGACCTTGAAATAATTGTCAGCTGACATCTTTTACTATTCCTAAGTAAACGTCCATAAAGGTTGTCGTTACATAAATCAAAACATCATCAAGGATTTGACAATGCAAAATAAATTAATATTGTTGTATTTCTTCAATAATTAATATACTAGCGGAACCTTCCAGAGTGGAAGATGCTATCAGTATGCTGTATGTACTAGTACTGGGCGTTGACGATAATTCTATCCAACGCCAACGTCGTTATCGTTGGCAATTTTCAACTGTTGAAAATAGCTGTTGAAAATAACGTCGACGTTGACGCAACTATACTAGGAGATCGACACGATACTAACAAAAAATATATCAAAATCGTATTAAGGAATCCCTTTTAACGGGTGGTTCCCCGAATCATTGATGTATTATTAATTATTATTATCTCTATGCCCCACGCGACACACACGTAATAATAATCCTATAATAATGTTGAAAGTTGAAACTGTTGGAAGACGTTGGTGGTTGTTGAAAATATTATCCTGTTGAAGATATATTTTGCTTGTCACTGATAAATTCGCTTGTTGCTTGGCGCTACGTATCGGCCGTATTGGACGGGAAAATAGAAAAAAACGTGCAGTAGGTATGTACATTACCAAAAGACCTTGTGTAATTGGGTATAATATCGTTCACGAAGTGTGATCTCTTGACCTTTTTGACTTAATCATTCTAACACCGTTGAAAACAATAGGTACAAAACATTGACATTTATCAATAGGTTATTTTTTTGCTTGTCGTTGATAAATTTGATTGTTCAATGGCGCTACGTATCGGCCGTATTGGATGGGAAAATAAAATAAAACGTGCAGTAGGTATGTACATTACCAAAAGACCTTGTGTAATTGGGTATAATATCGTTCACGAAGTGTGATCTCTTGACCCTTTTGACTTAATCATTCTAACACAGTTGAAAACAATAGGTACAAAACATTGAAAATTATCAATAGGTTATTCTTTGCTTGTAGTTGATAAATTTGTTTGTTCCATGGCGCTGAGTATCGGCCGTATTGGATGGGAAAAAAAAAAAACGTGCAGTAGGTACGTACATAACCAAAAGACCATTTAAAATATCGAGTAATGTTGTTCACGAAGTACAAACTCTTAACCCTTTTTATTTATTAGGCAGTTGAATCGTTGACTGCGTTGAATAATATTCGCATGTAGGTATTATATTTCAACTGTTGGCGCTAATTATTTTCAACAGCGTTGGACGTTGAAATAATATAACTATTGTTTCCAACGGCTAGTTATATTTTAATACAGTACTAGTATGTACGACCACCATTCAGAATTGAAACTTTGCTTGAAATGGAAATAGATCTAAATAGCTAGTACTACCCCGCCTTTCTCTTCGTGTGTAAGGTATGATGAATACAGTTAAAATGGAGATTTTAAAAATACATTGTCAATGATTTATTTATGTGTCAAATTAACATTTAATTTCTTTATTCAATTCAATTTCTATGGATATTTTTAAGTTTTTATTTTGATACATTATTAATTTACATTTTACAGTATGATAGAATAATGTTGGCCTCACTGGGAGCCTTACCCTTGCTGAGGCGGAGATTTGATAAGAAACTATCTATTTTCTAGTATTTTCTGTCTTTTTCGTTTAAATGCGAGACGTCTGGGATTTATTCAACACTCTGCGAATCACAAAGAACGTATGTGTTCCTTGTTATGAGTATTCGATTGGTAATATTTGATTCGGTGTTCTGGTATTTTCTGACTTTTTTAAGTCATGTTTAAATACGAGACATAATAACAGTAATTATAAAAGAAGTAAACATTCTTTAACGATGACTCGTGATGGACCTCTGTTGTTAATATATATTACACTAAAATGTTATTAGAAGAAGTTTGTTTATAATTTATAAACATATTGAGCAATTCCACAGGACAGCGCCATGTTAGCTTTCTGACCGCGCGCCGTACAGGTCTCTCTTATTGTTATTCCCGGACGGAGGTTTTGGCGAATTTGGTAATTAAATTTGAAACAGTACGTTACCTCCTGGGCCCATGCGACGTCCGGGAGTAAACAGAGGCGGATTAAGTCGGCTCAAAGCCCCTGGCAGAAAAAAATACTAAACTTGCAGTTATCAAACATTTTCGGCCACGGAACCCAAAACAGTCGCCAGGATGTTGGCGAAACCCTGGTTCTATCTCAACATTTTTGTAAATATATAATTTTGAAATGAAAAATTCTCTTGCACCGTTGTGATTTGAAACTCGATGAAACGAAAAATAGCGACACTAAAAAGAAAACAAACCCACACGTCTATGGGATTTAGCTTGCGAGAGAATGAGATAGAATAATCGGTCGCCTCTTTGTGAGCTGCTTTGTAGCCTCACCACTCTTGTCTACTTTAGATTTATTAAGCTGTCACCTCTACCGCGTGTGAACTGCACACTTAAAATTTTGTGTTTGTCTGTTTTTGACTACGAATCTGACGAGTTCGAGACCCCTTGAAGATTCGGCTCTTAGGCAGCCGCCTGGTCCGCCCGACCCTTGATCCGCCCCTGGGAGCAAACCGGCCATGGGTGTATGTAAGTGGATTACAGTCGACTTCCATCAACACCCGAGAGCATTGAGAACACACTGGCTAAACTAGACGTGCTGGATATAGTAGGCACGCAGAACACACGAGTGCGGCTGTGCACTGTGCACCCGCTGTCGTGAGCATTCTGCGCCTAGGTATCGGGAATACTGTAATTTACCCACTCTCAATGACATTATGAAGTTTACAAAACACGGCCATAACATATTCCGGGCGCAATCCGACCTCGCTTGGCCGCTATTCGGGAGCAATTGAAAACAACAACGAACTCTGATTACTGCGCTGAGAAAGGTACCAAAACAAAATTAAATAAATACCATAATACGAAATCGATTAAGCTTAATGTATTATTACGCTGTTTTCAATCTATTCACTTAATACTTTTTCAAATAAATCACATAATAATTATTTACAAGTTAAATTGTAAAATAACTTTTATGATAAACCAATTAAGTTCAATTAATGTTAACGTATTCATTCCATTAGTTTATGAGGGTTGCATTAGTTCACTGTAAGCACATGTTACTCAAATTAATTTAATTAACTTATTATCATTTCTTTAAAATGATGTATTAATTTTATTAACTTAAGAGAATTGCGTTATTATGATTTATTAATTTTATTAACTTATGGGCTTTGCATTATCGTGATGTATTAATTTTATTAACTTATTATCTTTACATTATTATGATGTATTAATTGTATTAACTTATGACCCTTCAATTATTATGATGTATTAATTTTATTAACAAGAGAGTTGATTTATTACGATATATAAAATTTTTTAACTTATGATCCTTGAATTATTAAGATGCATTTATTTTATTAATATGATAATTGAATTATTAATAATGTATTAATGTTATTAACTTACGAGTATTGCGTTATAATGGTGTTTGAATTTTATTAACTTACGGGCATTGCATTATTATGATGTATTCCTTTTATCAACGTACGAGCATTACATTAATAGGATTTATTAATTTATGAGTATTGCTTTACTTATGATGTATCAATTTTATTAGCTCATGAGCATTGCTTCACTACAATGTACTAATGAAAATCTGAGAATAGCATTATAAAGATGAATTAATTTTATTAACTTACGAGCAACTGTTAATGGAATAAACCTTGAAAAATTATCCCAAGTTGGGGATCTACGAGTGTAATTTTCACAAAAAGTCTAACTTTGTTCCTTAGATTGATGAAATAACAAAAAGCAAACAACTCGTGATTTCCAATAATTGTTTTGATCCAATATTCTCTTTACCACACTGTTTAATCTCACTTGGAATTTAACTCTCACTTTGGAGTCCACATTATAAAATCCATATATTTATGTTGATAAAATTGAGAGACTTACAACATACATAATTCTTCAAGAGATTTCTTCAAACAACACATGAGAGCTTAATATTAGAATAAAAAACAAATAATATTAATATAAAAAAAATATTATTACAAATTTAATTAATTAATTAATTTAACTTAATATTACATTAAAACAAACAAAAAAATACTTTCTCTTAATACTCTTTCCAATCTCTATCATAGAAAGAATATCAAAAGTGACTACAAACATGTACTCTCGTGCAGAAGAATACCTACTTACCAAATTTTATTTCTATTTTTATATCCAGAAGGATAATACTTACCAATGTTTATTTCAATCTTCTTTAAATTATCTTTTTATTCTTTATTTCTTAGTTTACTTTTAATTCTTATATTTTTATTTTTATCTGTTTTTAGTTTTATTTATCACTTAATATGTTATTTTTTTCTTTCCTCTTCTAATATTTTATTATCTGTTTATATTAAATAATATTTCATGTATGACTACCACAACACGGGCAATAGCCTAGTATGGTAGTTAAAAATGTATCATGTAAATATTTATGAAATAATAAAAAAAATATTTGAGATTAAAAAAATATATAAATACAAATTTGAGATTCTTCCATTTTTTAAATTTTCTAACTTATAAATTGAAATAGAAGTTTAATTTAAGTTAATTATTTTCATACAATGAGATTTCATATTAGCTTAACCATTACCTTTGAATTATTTAAATTTCTTTAACTCTTTTTACTTATTGGCTTTGTTTGCGTGAATTTGTAAGTAATAATTCTACTAATTGAGTAGGTTTTCTCCTAGACTCATATGGCTTTATGCCTAAGGATCACATGATAGTTAATTAAATGAAATATATTTAACGCAGTTGGTACACCGCTGATTCAGGCACGGACCTAATAATAGATCACGTGATCACTGGATTGAAGGAATTATTTATCCAAAACATCGATTATTTCAATGCACAAGGTCTGGTGAGAAATAAACTTATAACATGATAGTGGGCGTCGTTTAAATGAGCGTAAAGCGTTCTTACCTATTTTGCAATTGGGATTATTAAATGAATGTATTGAAAATTATAAACCTAACATTAACTTTTACTTTAATATATTAATATTTTGTAATGTATGTATGTACAGTGGTTCCATGCCAACTCAGAATGAAACCAACTCAGAAACACCTCAGAAAAGTTATTAAAAGTTATGAAAAAATAATTTTAAAATAGCCGGTAACCCTAACCTTACTTAACTTATTTAACCAATTAAAAAAATATATATATCATCACTCTTAATGACCTTTCTGAGGTGCTTCTGAGTTGTTTTCATTCTGAGTTGTCCGGTCACCATGTACAGTACACGTACACCTGTTTTAGCTTTAACTTACTATTTTATTACGCCCATAAGCGTCCTTGGGGTGATTTTTCAAGAAAACTGAGTTTTTTTTTTTACATTAGCTCCATACAGGAGGCCCTGAGGAAAACAATTCCCCTCAGAACCTAGTCCTCTTTGGGGATGCTAAGTGGAGGGTCTTTTCGGGAAAGGAAGGAAAGGAAGTTCAGGGAAAGAAATGAATATGAGGGGTGGTTAGGAATCTGGGGGTCAGTGTGTCCAGGAGTGACGAATGCAAGAATTCATCCCTCAATGGTCCGGGAGAGTACGGCTGGAGAAGTCAAAGGGACTCCCTCAACCTCCCTCTCCCGATCCGGTCTGCCGTGCAGCTGGTCAGCTGGTGGGCAGACTCATCCGCCGCCAAGACCCGGACAAACCTCACCCCATGAACCCAGACACCCCTGCTAAGTCACCAAACGTAGCAAACCACTTGGAGTGACCTATAGCAGAGATGTTGGTTATGCAATAAATGGTTCCCAGGGTGACACAAATATTTCATGCTAGTCCCAGCGAGAGATCGTGTGTGACGTCGCCGTTCTAGTATCTTCTGTATTTTTGTTTTAAAAAAAGACGCGTGAGAAGAAAGAGAACGAATGTCGATGATGTGAAAATAACGTGTATTTTTATTGATTTATTTTACCAGGACGTTTTAATTACATGTATTTAGAAAACAATTTTATCCATAAGTTGCCAAGGAAAATAAGAATAAAAAAGGACCTGAAACACTTAAAAAATAAACTCCTTGCAAAAATGCTAAAATACCCAAAATTTTTACTAATTCGACTAATTCCCAATTTATTATGGGTAAAGCAATTTGTACAATCCGTCAAATTGGAACATGTTTAAAGATTTTTAATTTTATTTAATGAAATGTTCTCTGTTTTTCTCAGTATTCACCACAATTCATTTTCTTAAAATACGTGAATTCGATTATTCTGTTTTCTAAGCAAGACACATTTTGTGGACAATTTCCATGAATTATTGGAAGACTGTATTTATTATTTTATTCATAAAAAACGATTTCTGATTTTTTTCTTTCCTTTCCGCTATTTTTTTAAACATTTTATGTATCTAACATCTATTAATCTTCATTTTTTTAAAAGTTTTTTCTTACCTAAACATTAAAAACTCTTATTATATAACTCTATATATATATATATATATGTACATAATTATAGTTGACGGATTTGTACAGCGCTGTTTTGCGCAAAATCACATTAAGAGAGCTGAATTAAATATGCAAATCAAAATAGTTAATATTTTAATATTGAGGACCCTTAAAAAATTAAATGTTCTGTTTCAATTAATTTATGGGTTGTGACCCATCCAATTAAATAGTTCCTTACAATAACCCTAAAAATTATTCTTTGCAAAATAAATTAGATTTCTTTTGAAGTTTAGGTGCGAAAGGGTCTGTTAGTTTGTGCCGCTAATCTCGCAAAAGCTTATTTTATGAGCAGTGTCGCCAGTACAATTCTCCTTTTTAAAAAGTCTACGGCGACTTTATCTGCGTTTCGCTGTCACTTGAACTAGCCGGGTGAATGACCTCCCCCTGTCTCAGCGTTCGTCCTCCGAAGTGAAAAGTAATGAAACTTGCAGCGTGATTTTACAAGAATTCAAGTAATTAATTAAATAAAACAAAGAAACAACTCTCAATGATATAGATGAAATAGAGTAATGATAAATCAACAACACTCAATGATATACATGAAATAGAGCAATGATATTAATCAATAACTCTCAGTGATATATACGAAATAAAGTAATGATGTTTATCAAAAATTCTCAATGATATATATGTATATATGAAATAGAGTAATGATAATAATCAACAAATCTCAATGATAGAGTCAAAGTCAAATACGATATAGCAACAAATATTGTAACACCCGTATAAATTGAATAAAATCCTTGTAGACTACTCCCATCCCTCTCCCCAATAATAATAATAATAATTTGATAATTTGTAGAGCGCCGGTTTTGTGAAAAATCACCTCAAGGGCGCTGTACAATTTATTATGAAATTTTAGGCTCTATTTAATTTTATTATTTACAAGTAGATACAGAAAACACACTTACCTGGCAGGTCACTTATGTTATGTATGCTGTTAGATTAAGAAACAATTGAACCAGTCTGAAAATGGCCTTTAATAGGCTGAAACTCGCTACGGTCATAAATAAATTAAGTGGAAATAAGTTATATATATTTGTTTTATTATATTGTTATAAATTCTCTATAAGAAGATAAAAAAAAGTAACATACAAGCCAAAACCGGTCATAAAACTTTTTATTTTTATTATTCTCCAGGTGCAATGTGAATTTCCTCTCAGGCCGTCAGGTCTCAAGTAACGGGAGTGTTTCATTCTAACAAGGCTTGTAGGAACATTATGAAGCGTAGTGTCTTTATTCTTCACGTCGTCGCCGAGGGTGGGGTGCGGGAATATTGGCGATGCAGCGTTGACTAATTAAGAGGGAGTCGACCGACCCTCCCCCCCCCCCTTTCTCCCAGCGCTCACCGACCCCCACTGCCCCCCGTGCGGCTCATTGAAGTCAACCAGACACGACGTGACAAAACCCGTACCACTGAAGAGGTAAACGGTAGAAGTGTGTTTTGAGCGTGTTTGTGAACCAAAAGGAAGCTGAATTTTAAATCACTTCTGCTGCAATAGATAAAACTTTTAGAAATTAGAATTTTTTATTTGATAAATTATTAATTTTATTGAACTGTCTATTGCATAAGAGACGACATTTTTTTTGGTCAAATCTGAGTAGATACTCTCGTTGTTGCCCCTGTGAAAGACCACCAATCTGAAATCGAAAGTGTTTGGTAAGCAAATCTAAAAAGTCAGGTAGATACTACCAAACCTTCTACTTTCCTATCTCCTTCCCTTCCTTATCCCCTTCTGCCACAGGTTTATCGGAAGTTACCTGGCAGGTAAATATGTTTTCTGTATCTACTTGTAAATAATACAATTTAAAAAAAAAATCTAATTCAATAAAAAAGAATGTACCTAATGAAATTATTTCTGTATTTTATGCAAACAATGGACTTAAAAATTACATAGTAAATAATAAAGATAGAGATTCAAAAATTAAAAAATCTGGAATTTATAAATTGAAATGTAATGATTGTGATTTCTTTTATGTAGGTAAAACTTCGAGAAACTTTGAAATAAGGATTAAAGAGCATATGAAAGCTTTAAATAATAATAGTTTCTCGGAGTTTGCCAACCATTTACTATTATCTAGTCATACCTTTAATTTTAACAGTGGAATAGACTAATTTTTAGATATATTGTGCTATAGGTACAGATTTCAAATTTCCGCTATCGATACATGTATTTGTGTTAAAAACTTCTAGAAGTTTTCTGTTCGGTGACACCGACACACTTGCTCCCGTGGCATCTCCCGCTCGCCACGAAATCACCCACTCGATAAATGGAATACGGGTGCAAAGCAGTCATTCGATATCGCCTCGCCTCTAAGGACATCTCTTTGTTGGCGATTTGTTGTACTTGAAACGAGTTCACACTACGAGCGTTTGACATATTAACAATTTGTAGCGCAATGCTTAATTTCTAATAATGATTTTGTTCTTTAAAAAGATATGTTTAAGTATTTTAAATACGCCTAATTTGTATTATCTCTGAGGACATAGTATTCCTTATTGGGGATTTGATACTTAAGCCGAGTTCTCGCTACGAGCCTTCGACATATTCACATTTTGTAGCCACTGTGCACGGCATACCTTATCAGTAATGTAGTATATACATAGGTCTACAGTGACAGTCATCGGATAGAAAAAAAATATATTACTAAACGTAGCTCATTTGTATTTTCCCTGAGCACATATTATTATTTGTTGGCGATTTGCTAGAGTTCATACTACTTGTGCTCCACACAGGAGGCACCGAGGAAAAGAATTTCCCTAGGGGCTTATGTCATCTTTGAGGATGCTGTATGGAGGGTTTTTTAAGGGAAAGGAAGAAGAAGAAGATACGGGAAGGAAAAAGGTATGAGGGGTGGGTAAGAATCTGGGGGTCAGTGTGGCCAGGAGTGACGGACGTATGAATCTATTCCCCACACTGCGGTTCAAGGCGAAGGGTCGGGAGAATCCGGCTGAGGAGGTCAAAAGGCCTCCCTCAATCAGTGTCCTCCGATCCAGCCCGCTACGCAGTGGTTGGGCAAACGTATCCGCCACCAAGACCTAGACAAACCTCATCCCATGAACCCGGGCACCCCCGCTAAGTCACCAAACGTACCGAACCACTTGGGGTGACCTGTGGCAGGGGTGTTGGTTGTCCAATAAATGGTTCCCGGGGCGGCGGTACCCATACCCGCCTCCCAAATTGTAAATTTGGTAGGAATGTGGGGGTTAGTGTGTCTAGGAGTTACGGACGTATGAATCCATCCTTCTCACTGGAAGAGAGGATCGAGAGAGTCTTGCTGGATAGTTAACAAGTTCTCCCTCAACCAGTCTATCCAAATCCGGCCCGCCACACAGTATGTAAGAAATAGACAAGCCTCACCCCATGAACCCGGGCACCCCTGCTAAGTCACTAAACAAACCACTTGGGGTGACAGCAGAGTTGTTGGTTATCCAATAAAAAGATCCCGGACGGCGAGACCCATATCCACCTCCAAATTAAAACGCTTACCTTGCTAGTGATTGTCATCAGTTAGAAAAAACGTGATTTCTGAAATTAGCTATTTTAAACAACATTTCTATTTCGAATGGTTGGCTTATGTGTCTAATGTGTTTTGAGCAGAAACCTTTATTTTCCCCACCGCTAATGGAAACCCAGCAGAATTCCTTTTAGTCCGGTATAGTTATAAATGCCGAATACTTTATCGCCAAATCAGAATACCTCTACCGCGATGACTAACTATGTAACCAACCTAACTATTATTTAAACACCTCCGTAAATTAAAATTTAAAGCGTTGTAAAAAAAACATCAAGCAGAATGTATTATTACATTACTTGTAATTTCTTTTCCACAGTACAATATTATCAGTCTCTGTAAATCTCGAATTTCATTTTTTAACATTCATAAAATACGCAGCATTTACAGAGCTGAAAAAGTAATAAGTAATTTATGCAAAAGATCGGAGATAAAAAAATACCTGAATACAAGTAGTGAATTATTTTATTGTATTGTGTTGTATTGTATCGTACATATTAACAAAAACAATGGCTCTAGAAATAAAGCAACCACACCTGCGAAATCTGACTGCATTATTCTGTATCTGAATGTATATCGGATAAACGTGGCGGAAAATTGATATGACCCCTTTCGTAATAAAGTGCTATTTCCTCAGCTAACAATTCATATCAAATAATTATATATCGGAATAAAAGTATTTTTTTGGCAGTTCATAAATTGGCTCAAATTAACTAAATGATTCGTTAAATTATTACATTGTTGTTTTTTAATATTTATATTTTTGAAGCTGACAATTCACGAAAATCCTAATATATCTACTAGCTGGGGTACCCGGCTTCGCTCAGGAAGTTGATATGAGATTGAACTGACGTTTGAACTTACGACTGATCTTGCTTTATATACCCCTACCAACGGGTAGCCTCTCATACACAAAAAGAGGCTTCGAATGGTCCACAAAGTTCCAGAATAATTCTCAACATTCGAGAGTGTTCTGGAATGTTCCTCAATGATCTGGGATGTTCCAGGATGTTTCCGAACATTCAAGACCATTCCCGAACATTCCTGAATGTTCCGGGATGTTCTGGAATACTCTCGAATGTTTTGGACTGTTCTAGAAATTTCTAGTGGGCGAAACTTCCAGCCCTTATATTTTTATTTTCCAAAGCAGCTCTTCAGGTAAAAATGGGAACCTTCTTTATGGATGTGGGGCAGAGCGCTACTAAACCATATAACTCCCTTGATCGTACCGGGACTCGTTTCTGAGTTTTAGCGAGACGCACACTTTCATACACTTTATTTTATAATATACATATATTGATTATAATAAAATAAATACGAAACTTATTTCAACTTTTTATTTTAGTGTAACCCGTTTTAACTTGTTAAAGCCATCTTCAGAATGTTACAAATTATTCTTAACCTCTGGTTTACATACATAACATATGTGGGGGGAGAGGTGTGGTCCACAAGGATTTTAATCAATTACATTAATTACATTTGTTATAAGTCGTCTTTGACTGTCGAATATCTGATTATTTTAGTTATTCCCTGAATGCTGAATTACCTCGGGTTTGTAGCTCATTTCAATTTTGTTTGGAGAATTGAACATTACAAGTAATATGAATTATTAATGCCCTAATTTTATTTTTGTCAGATCGTTATTAAACTTACGATGATGTGGAATTTTTGATTGATTTTTGAAAGGAGACATGTTTTATATTGGAGTGGGAATAATCATATAATGGTCATTATTCATTATATAAATATCATAATGTAATACATAACATTGTTGCTTGTTGGAGATAACGATGTTAGCACAATAAAATATTGAGTGGTCCCTTGCAAACATTTCATTGTAAATAATCAAGAATTCGATTGTTGGTTATGCTGGTTGTGATGAATAAATGACGATTGCTAAGTTCGAGGGAGTTTGCAACGATCAATATGAAAGTGGCTCATAAGGAATGCAACATATAAAACCCCTGGATTCGCCACTAAATTGCAGGTTCATGATCTATTATTGTCGCCAGCAATAATACACTAATGACTAAAATGATTGAACATGACGTTTTAAAATACATTGTCGATGGTAGAACGAAGAAGCGCTGGAATCAAAACCTAACCCAATCATTCGATATACGGCAATAATAGACCAATGACATGAATTTTAAAGTCATGTTGAATTAATATGTTTTTAAATGTAATTGAAACGGCTGTTTATCTGGTAAAACAAAACCATTCGGAATTGAAACATTGCTTGAAATAGATTTGATTTTAGCCGTGTCTGGTGACGAGATCTGATTAGACCTGTATTTTCGCCTTTCCTTTTTCCAGCCTCTAAACAAAACAATAAGGAAAAAATTGTCAAATTGTACAGCGACTTTAAATTTAAATGGAATTGATCAACGTTGATACCCAGTATCTTTGGGTATTTGCGGGATAAGAGGGGACTGCGGGTGGAAGCTCCAAACAAGTTAGAACAGATTTTTCGAAACTTTCAATTCTATCGGTGTGTAATAAAATCATTGACCTAGGATATCGTTGGTCGAAGGTAATAATTAATGATATATTCAAAAGTCTCTACTTCAAGTTACTTTTCCTGTTTTTATCAGTCTAATTTGGGGGCAGGTTTTGTTTGGTCCGCCCCGGGAACCATTTATTTGATTACACCTGGGTCGTGCCAAGTGGTTCGCTACGTTTGGTGACTTAACACGGGAGCCGGGTTCATGGGGGAGAGCTTTGTGCGTGACAGGCCGGATCGGGAGAAACTAGTCGTGGGTGACCTTTTGGCCTCTCCAGCAGGACTCTTGAAACATCGTCTTGAATCGCGGTGGCAGATAGATTCATACGTCTGTCACTCCTGGACATACTGACCCCATATTTCTATCCACCACTGATTCCTCTTCCCTTCCCCAAAAAACACCCTCTACGCGCCCTCAAAGATGACATAGGCCCCGAGGGATTTTTTTTCCTCCGGGCCTCCTGTGTGGAGATAATCCAAAAAAAAAATCAACGTTACCTATGTATATTTCAAAACTGCAAATACTAAACAGATAATTCCATGGGGATTACTACCAATTTGAAATAAAACTTGTCAGAAAAATTTGACATTTGAAATTTCAACTCCTAGGTCCCAGATAGGCCAATGAAATGTATTAGCTGCTCAATAAAGATATATTTTTATTGATAAATGAAGCAATGTTACTTTGTTTGAACCACTTGTATATTTGTTTAAAAATATTATCTTACATTATGGATATGTTCCCCCACCCACTCTTCATTAATCCCTAGGAACGCCTCCACCCCTACCACAATCCTGATTAATAATACATGTAATAATACATGTAATTGTCAAATCAGTATACGTTTGTCCTGAGGAAGGAACGGTCGTTCCGAAACCGATCGGCTTTAAACAAATATACAAGTGGTTCAAACAAAGTAACGATGTTTCATTTATCTATAATGGATAACCACAAAGTTATAGCTACATTCAAAAGCATATTTTTATTGTTTCACCAATCTCGCACAGATAAGGTTAAATTGAGCTTATTTCAAAGTAAAAAAATCAGAGTGTGCAATTCACACGGGGTAGAAGTGAAAGCTTCTTAGAAAACTAAATAAGACAAGATTGGGGAGGATACGAAGCACCGCACAAAGAGGAGACCGATTAGTTCATGTCGTTCTCTCGCAGGCTCATGTTAATGCGCACCGAGACAACAACGTATTGGTATTACGTTTTTATTTTGTCGTCGGTTTCCTGAGTACCCGCTAATGTATATCATCATTTTGACTACATTGAATCTGTAATATGATGTATTATGGCTGCATAATGAAACAACCCGGGGCGAAGTAATTACAATCGCATTCCTTACCCGTCCCATACCCATGCGATATTATACTACTCTCAAATATTTCATATTTAAATTATAGAGCGTGTCAAAACAAACCATCGGATAGTTGTGGATGAGTGACAGCGAGATGATCCCACTCGGGTACCTGCTTCGATACCCACTCATTCCCCTTTGACGACTGACGAGATTTCATGTCCTTTTAGCTCTTAGGGATAGGTACTTTGTAAGTAAACCAGTAGTTATGTGAACAGTAGACCTTGCGTCTAAAAGCGCATATATATCTAATTTTCGCTCTTTTTATAAATCAAAATAAAAATTTCCTCTAAAACCATAAGATTTGCAAATAGGTACTTAAATACCTTAAATACCTACCTACATAATATATTTTATGTTACAAATGTTATTACTTCAAATTACCTATTTCTATCTAGGTATATTACTTATTTTAACAACCTCCCGTTAAATCTTGAAATTATGTAGAATAATGTATCAACAATAAAAATAAAAAAAAATTTAAAAATAATCTAAAAATTACTATAAGAGTTGAAATCTATAATTTTTATTTCTTTTAAATCTTGAAATCTATCTATAATATAAAAATGAATCGCTAAATGTGTTGGTAAGCGCAAATCTCGAGATCGGCTTAACCGATTTCGCTAATTCTTTTTAAAGAATATTCCTTGAAGTACGAGGATGGTTCTTACGGAGAGAAAAATTAAGAAAATTGCGCAGAAAATTGGATAATTTCAGAAAACATGAGCATGTTTGACATTTCGCGTGTTTGAGAATGACATTTTGCAAAACATTGATGGTTCAATAAGGATTCTATTTTTGAAAATCTTTAATAAATTTATTTAAAGTAGGTACTCCCCTAATAGTTTGAATCGAATCAAGAATTTTAGATATTTTAAATAGGTACCTATGTTAGGTACCAAATTTAATATACATGAAAAATGGAAATTTGAATAAACATTGTAAAAGGTGCCACACGGGCTGTATAATAACTGAATGTACTGGGATTGAATATATGGAACGCGGGAGGAGAGTTGACGGGACGAGGGAGCGGGAAAGGGAAGAAGGGGAACGCGGGAGGGGAAGGGGACGTGTGAGGGGGGAGGGGAACTCGAAAGGGTGGTAAGCGGGCGGGGGAAGGGGGGAGGGGAGTAGAGTGGGGAGAGGGAAGGTGGAGGTGACTGAGTGGGAACGCGAGAGGGGAAGAGGACGCAGGAGAAGAAGGGGAGGCGGAAGGGGAACGGAACGAATGGGAAAGGACACTCGGGGAGAAACAATTTCTTTATTAAATGGCATAGCAACGCATACCGGGACCAGCTAGTTATTTATAAATTTAGCTTTTTTTCTTACATATCTTTTTGTTATTATTTGTAATATGTTATTAATTCTATACTTAGTGATTTCATGTTTTTTTTAAAAAATTGGAATTATAAAAATGAATTCCCAGTTTGAATTTGTATTCCAAAATTTAAAGCTTGAATTCCAAACACAAGAGCCTTGTCTCTTAATGGTGAGGAAAGACTTTTTTATATTCCTTTATAACACTGTAAAACTACATACATGTATACTTATTGTAAAAAACACACAAATATAAAAAAAATAATAAAGAATAACTGACTGTCTTCTGTTCTATAAATTTGTTTGCATGTTTCGTATCCGGTCAATTCTGTTAAGATGGTAGCCGTGTTGGTTAGCACCTTTTCACTCCGCCAGAGTTCGCGCTAAAGAAACGCCACTCTCAAATGACAACTCTTTTTTCAAACTGCCTTTAGGCAGGTAGGTATCATAATGTAAAAAAATGCGAATAAGAAAGTCCAATTAAACAAAACCATATCACATTTGAAAAGATAATCTTTACTGGACCATTAAAATGGTCACCATTTACAAACAGACGAAATGCAAAAAGGTTCGAGTTAAAGCAGCTTCCCTCAGTCAACTATCTATATTTTGAGAGTGAGAGTTTGTTGTGAGAGTGATAGTTTGCATCTTGTTGGTACAGGGTTACTTAGGGCGGGTTGTTTCACAGAATTTGAGCAATTCTTCGAATTTCAAAGGTACTTTTCCAGTTCTGTCAAGGATCTAATCAAGATCTGTTATTATTTCAATTATGTGAAACAACTAGCCAGTTATTGTTGTTAAAAAATATTATTTTTGGGTTTAATTCGTAGAACCACATTTGTTTTTCAAATAATTTAATGGAAATCAAATTTAATAATGTTTTTATTAAGTTCTGAAGTATTTTAGATTTGTATTATTATGACAGCTGTTTCGGCGTTCAATACTATATTTAAACTGTGGTTATGCCCCGTTGAGACTACTTATTTATATGATTCCATTTACCCCGGTCCGATTTCAATTATTATGATGGCTAAAATGATTTAATACCAGTTAAACCAATTTACTGAAAAAAAAAAATTATTGTAATAGTGTGGATGGAAAGGGGATGGGTGGGAGAAAGGCGGAGGACCACCTGGTTATTCAGATATGGTCACCAAACATGGCTAAAGACATTTCAAGTAATGATGATCTTTAACTAGGACGATTCTGAGAGTACCCTCTACTAGTATGGAACGTGCCGCCAATATAATATTTAAATTACTTTAAATTAAAAAATAAACAAATGAATCAAATAAAATTTACTTGCGCATTCAGGGATTTGAACCCGCACCCTTTCGATACGTGTACAAGGATTGTAATCACTCAACCACGGAGGCCGCCTGTTAAAACATATCTAACGATCTGGTATTAAATGTTTGAAACATTAAAAATTTGCAACAATTTTCATTTAAAAAAATGTAATCTGAGAAAACATGCGCTTTTAAAAAAAAGTGCAAGTGTTCTATTCACACGCGGTAGAAGTGAAACCTTCAGAAAGCTAAAGTAGACAAGAGTGGGGAGGCTACGAAGCACAAAGAGGAGACCGATTATTCTATATCATTCTTACGCAGGCTAAATCCTATGGACGTACTTTTTGTCTATTTTTAGTGTCGTTATTTTTCGTTTCATTGAGTTTCAAATCACGACGGTTCTAAAGAAGTTTTCACTTCATAAAATTATAATAAATATTATAATATTACAGAAATAATTAATATCACATAATTAATTAATAAGAAAACTTACCTACCTATGTATAAAAAGTGAACTCTGACTGAAAGGTCATATTTGATATTCTTTTTAAAAGTTCTCGTTATACATTTGATATAACAAGTCCATGCCGCGGTACAGAAACGATGAAGATACCACTTATGTCTAATTCGTTGGGATTCCCTCTGAGATAAACATTCGTCTAACGACCCGCGGTCCATTCCATTTAAATATTCTTTATCGAACAAAGATTAAAGAGCTCTTTCAACTTTCGAACTAATTCCCCCCGACAAGCGCCATAAGATGTATATCTCGTTGATGCATTGTTTCATGGCCGGTAAAACCTTTTTAAAACATATAAACAATGAAAAAGCGATCAAATAAATTTCCCATACATTTGTCCGTACACTGTTGATATTACATGCATATCTAGGTAGGTACGGTTAGAATGTGATATAGGGACAACTAGGTATAAAGCGTTTAACGTTAAGTAAACGTTTCCTTCAATAAAATATGCAAATCGGGCGGAATATTTTTATTTCAAAGTACCCGCTAAGATTGAAGGCGATATTTCGTTGTGAAGAAATCTTTGTTTGTTGGAAGTTGGAAAAATACTTTTAAATAACCAACAGAAATATTTAAATAAGACAGGTTCACAACATTAATGGAATACTGTGTGGGTACTGATACATTAATGGATACTGTGGGCTTTGCTCGCATAGTATTAGGGGGGTTCCCTCTCCGCCTCCTCCACTTTCCCTATCCCCGCTCCACTCCCTCCCCCCCCCCTTTCACCATCCCTTCCATAGCACTAATATAGTTAAATATAGTTACCAAGCAACGCTTTGCTTTTCGTCTGGACAATAAACGTATTAAATTATTTCATAACGCTAGAGCTCACCAATATATACATATATATATATAGCTTATATTACTCGCAAATAATATAGCTTTCCATTAGTGAAAGAATTTTTAAGGCCCATTTAGTATTTTTTGCGTGAAAGAGTAACAAACACACATACATACATCCATACAAACTTTCGCCTTTATAATATTAATAGGTTAATTAATTTTTTTTTTTTTTTTTAAAGAAAGACAAACATTCCCGGGTTACGAATAACCCAACAATGTTTGAAAATCTCCTACTACCACCACAGAAAGCCGAAAATGTTGCTTGTGTTGTGATGGAGGACTTAGCCAGCCGAAGAATCGAACACGCGACGCTCGGGTGAGACACAAGAGCTATGACCACTCAACCACTGACCGGTCAATTACTAACCGGTTTCGGAAAAACTGTGATTTTGTCAGATTAGATACATTAAAACACTTTTCGTGTGGTGACAGGGGAACAGTGATGAATAACCCGTTTCCGTTTTTCGTTCGGCCCACTTGGCCCACTTTAAATTAGAATCAACGGCGTACATTAAACGGTTTGACCTTCGCAATAATTTTTTTTCGCCTGCGGCGCTTTCTTCCTGCTTTCTGTGGTTAATGTTTTGTATGGTTCCGATTGAGTTAGGATTAGGAGTTGATAAACGGCTTAATAATGTTCTTTTTGAAAACTAGGATTACAATTTTCAACGGTTTCCGTCCTGTTTTACAAGAATACAAAAGATACCCGATTACAATATTTTGATTCAGCCGCCAAAAATTAAAAAAATTACAAAATTTAAACACATTCTTTTAAAATTACATTTAATCTGCTTACTACGTTACCGTTCTAAGTTACCGTTTTACAAACACACAAAACGGTTGCTCGGCCCAATTTTATTTTGAAAACCGTGTAAGGTACATTTAAAAAATTTTGCAGTTTTTTTGAAAAGCCATATTTTAGATAGCCATTGGTTTGCAATGGAGAGGTGAGACTAATATAATATCGAGTGAAATTCAGGCGATTCGGATAACGATCTATGCTCCGAAAATATATTATGGAACTATTACCGTTCGCCATCCGATGAAAATAACCTTTTTAATATTGCTATGTGGGGAAAATATTATATGTCGAGAATATCGAGATGAATTATTCAAAATGTTTTAGTTAATTGGTAATATTTTTATTTAGGTGATGGTATTTTGTACACGATAAATGCATATACCTACATATGTAATCTCATTTTTATCGATGTGTATGTTTGCATTTACATGCTTATGGTGGTCGTGCGATTTAAGCAAAGGCCAGCCGATCGGTATATCAGTTGCTTTTTATACTCGCTAAGTATGTACCTACGTGAATCCTGGTTAAAAATTAAGCATTATAAATTGGTCTCTTAATCTCTGCTAGATAGCAGGGAGCAAACGAGCTGTTCCTGTGACAAATTTGAATCTTGCGTAATTAATTGCACATTTCGTATCGCCTAAATTTTATGCCCACTTATATCAGTACGGAATTCGACGATTCATTGAACGATGAGGAATGTCGATGCTCTTAACAAATTCATGAATGTTGACAGTAAATCTAAATCAGTCTGGTAGGTAAGAAAAACAAATATTACTTACTATAAATAGATTTTCACATAATATAGCACCATGCTAATTACGGAGGACTTCATTCGTCATTAGGCCAACTCGTAAATTAAACCCGCGTAAAAATTAACAGCGGCGTTGAATAGGCCACTTGCATCACATTTAAAAAAAAATCCGGTTTAGGCAAATATTCTAAGACATTCTGTATTTTTTTTAATCGTATTTTTGAAACCCTGCCGATTTTTTGAAAATTTCAATCCGAAAAATCAGAACATTTTTTAGAAACCGGAAAGACGGGACATAATTTTATAGGTGCGAAAAAACGATAATTACATAGCCGAAAATCATTTAAAAAAAATAACGTTTTCCACACGAATGGACACAGGAGAAAAACGAGGCCTGCCAAAAATATTAAATCTCATAAATATTTTTTTCCTTGATCCATCTTATTGATCACAAATCATTATAATGTTCAATGTCTATATTACTAAATCAAATGTAATATACTTGTACTATTATTTGTAATATTATCAAATTTGATTTTGTTAAAATCCGCACCACTATCATTATACCTCTAAAACACGTACGGACAACGTAAAATGTACGTGGTTCTCTTCAAAACATCTGTCAAAAAATCAAACCATAAATAGAACAAACAATAAATCTAGTGAACGTTAAATGTCAAATTAAAAAATTCGCCTTAAATCAAAGTGATGCCATATAAACAAAATAAATCAGTGTGGAATTTTATAAAATTAATAGGAACATTTACGGAGACGGGACATTTTCATGTAGTGACGTCACGAGCCCAAATAATTGATTTATTTATTTAAAAATAAAAAAACTACATTTCTAAAAATTTTTACTAACTTTTCGTAATCTTAGTAAAAAAAATCTATCCACACGATTTTGTCCAAGTCGTTATGAAGTCCATGCAAGTGGCCTATTGTAATTTGGAAATATTGTTACGAGTGTGTGGTTTTGCAAGGAAACACTTTTAAAATAACTAATATTCTTAAATAAACTATTTAATTAAATGGAGACAATATTACCGAAACTCAATCGAAAATTTGAAATCAGAAAAAATGTTTTCAGTTTTTCAGGTAATTAAATATTAAATTTAAGTTTTTACTCATCAAGATAAAAATAAAAATAAATGAAATAAACTATATTAAAATTACAGACACACTTTATGTACGAATATCTACGACCAGACGTTTATGGATTATGTTTGTTTGTTGGTTTTGAATCTTTATTTAGTTTTACCCAAGATACTTTCGCACGTCTGTTAAGAAGAAAATATCTAAGAAATTACATCAGTAGTTATATAGGTGTAGTGGTAATAAAATAATCTTGGATAGTACCTTCAAACACAAATCTTTTTTGTTTCACATATATGCCAAATATCTTACGAAAATACGAATTGTGCCTTCCTTGAGGCTTTTGGTAGATTATTATAAAGTTTTTGTCCTTTATAAATCACGCTGTTTTGACTGCACGTAAGTTTAGTTTTGGGAAACTCAAAATCTCGGCAACGCGCCTCGTAGGATAATTGTGAATGTTTTCTTGGTACTTAATATTAGTTTGCAGATAATTAGGGAGCATGCTATTTTTAAGCTCGTAAACGTATTATATATTATATTATGTGCCAAGCTCGACGTAGCAACCAAGAGAGTATAAAGAATAAACAATATGTACCCTTTTTCGTTATTTGTTTTTGGGGTGTTATGCCGTGTTGCGCTACATCCTTCTTTAGCCAACGTTTCGGACATCGTTGCAGTGTCCATCATCAGGGCAGATCCGGTAGATCACACATCTACCGGATCTGCCCTGATGATGGACACTTCAACGATGTCCGAAACGTTGGCTAAAGAAGGAGGTAGCGCAACACGGCATAACACCCCAAAAACAAATAACGAAAATGCTTTTGGCCGTGAAAATCTTAAAACTAATATGTACCCTGTATCTGACACTGTTATTAGAAAGTATATTGTATCTATAGGAAATAATCATTGACCATCTCTAAAATTATGATTTACAATGATTAGAAAGAAAACCGTCGTCGTTAATTCACATTATGAACTTTCGATTCCTAGGATATAGGTCGTTAAAATGGTTGTGTTCAGTAGAGATTTAGAAATTTGAACAAGTTTGGTTGATTTTGCTTACTTCCGGCCCTAAAACAATCCCGAAACATTCTAGCGGTTTACCGCGTCATGCGTCAGGGCAAAGAATTAAAATTATTAAAATGTTAGGTTAGGTACGGAAAATGATGAAACAACTAAATATTTATTTTTAATAAACGTAGACGGTTTACATGGTTCCCGTAAGCTACGCCATAGTTCCATTGTGTTACCTCCCGTTTCACCTCATTCTTGTGACTATAACCCGGTCCATTTGATAAAATTCACCAGGGTTGTCATTGGGTGTTCAGCTGTGTCACTTATTTTACAATGTGTGTTTCCCAGGTATCTGAGCCTTATTCCCACCAGGGCAGATCATTGGCAGTTGCCACTATAGGTGAATTGGAGTGTCTTCATCCTCTTCACATTTCGTGCATCTATCAGTGTTTTTTCACTCCCAACAACTGCATGTGTTTCCTGAGATAGCAATGGCCACAGTGGTTTTCTGTTCATATTGAGTTGTTGCCTGGTTCACCTAAGATTCCATGAATACCTTCTTTGGATTGTCTCATTTCATCAACCAGTCCTTCTAGTTCAACTAGGTTAGGTGGCATTTCTTCAGTTTAGTAAACTTTAAAAAAATATACAATGGAAATTATTTTTTTTGAAAAAAAAACTACTTTTCAAAAGTTTTGCCTGATCAAGCTAGTTTGAACTTTTGCAAAATCTTCGGACAATAAAAGAGATGTAATATAAAATATTAAGTTGTCTCATATCCAAATGAGCCAGTGCAATGCATGCAAGTAAGTATGCACGGGTAGCACAGTGAGGCAAGTCCATAAATCGGAGCAGCTAGTCAAATGAGTCGCCCCACGAAAAAAAAATCATTTCCTTTTAATACAAGAACAATCCCGGTCGAAGCGGCCGCACGGGTTAGGCACATGTAATTATTCATGTTATTCAGTAGTTGTATGATAATGTTATATATGTTAATCATTTGCATTGTATTCCGTATTGCTAAATCACTCACCGAGACTGGCTATCTGGCCATCGATCTCACTACCCCCACCCCACCTCCCCCCCGGCCCCTCCCCTCGCCCCTTTTGCTCTCGTCATAATCGAACTCGTTTATTCTCCTACTTTCCACCTACCTACACAGACAATACTGACTCCGAGTGATAAATGCCGTGTTACCTACCTACAGACTTACTGTCTCACTAGATTTTATCTGCAGAGGTTTTTTTACACTTCATTTTAGAGCAAAACGATCGCTAACTACATAGACACGTGCTGGTATTAAGAGCAAATGCTGCATGGTCTTTTTCATACAACTCTTAATTATGGATTTGAGGCAAAATACCCTACCAAATTGAGTAATTATTTTTTAATCAAAAGGTATAGCAAATTTCTAGTAGGGATTTGGGCTAGATTATTTATTTATGTTTTAAAGTATAAACTTTTCATCATATTGCTATAATAAATAGTATAAAATTACAATTATTTATTTTTTTACATTTAAACCTGCTAAACTACATATGTAGTTTGTCAGCAGGTACATAATGACAACATTTTTAGCAATAACATGGTACAATGGTAAACAGTATGTATGTATAATGTTGATAAATTAACAATAAAGATATAGGGAACGTACCCATACTACGTGACCAACTTTTTGCAATTTTTAACCCCCCCCCCCCCCCCCCCGGTGACCAAAAACCTAAGCAACCCGCCGCTCATTTGTATGGAGCGTGACATTTTGAAGACCCCCCCCCTAAACGTGTCACGTAGTATGGGTACGTTCCCTAAGTTGGTAATGATAATTATAAAAAATAAATTTAAAGGGGGTAAATTAAAATTACAAATGACCGATTTGCGCTGGAATACAATTTCTATCCAAGAAAAAGCTTTTTTAACGATTTTTTTAATAACTTACTATATTAAATAGGGTAAGATTAATTACTAAGTAATTATAATTAACACACAAAATCATGAAAAATGAAATTTGTTTTTGGCCTATAATTTATAATTTAAAACCAAAAATCATTAAAGTAGCCAATACCCGTATTAGACATTTGCTTTTTCTTTTGATAATTTTTTTTTTTTGGTTGTGTATTTTGGCCTCAAATTCAAAATCATGTTTAAAAAGGCAGTTTGTTCGGTGGTATATTGTACCTATTATATTTTTTACAAATATTTTTGATAATCATTGTGTAAGAACAAAAAATTAAAACAGCAATATATTTATCAAACGTTTTATAAACTACAACCGCATTTCCGTATGCATTGTAATAAATGCCACTTAAAACTAATACGTATGTCCGGCGGTATACTTTAACTGTAAGTATTTCCTCCAAGGTAAGTAGTTTGAGTGTCATTGTGGAATTATTTCTCAAGCGACACTTTGAATAAATGATGTCCTTTTGTAAAAACATAGCTATACTAGTCCGAACGAGAGTGATGTATCTAGTATATTTTGTCTTTTTCGGTTTCAAACAAGAAGCGTGAGAAAAAAGAAGATGAACATACGAGCTCTCACTAGGACTACTTTATTATTGAATTTTAACGGTTTTTAGCTAGCGCACTCTCTGAAATGAAATATATTTTCAGTATTCCACAATTTGGAAAAATACAAAAAAAATGTTGCTTTAAAATTCCAATCAGAGTTTACCTGTCCCACTGTTTTCTTGAAATGGCTTTAGCTATGATTAGAGGCTAGATTTGGATAGTTGAGTGCCTCCCTAACTTCACCTTTCCATCCGCTTGGTCTCACTCACATCTTCCACCTAACAATTGAACGTTGCAAACTTCTGAGTGTAGTCAATTTAAGAGTACCCACTCGACTGACTAGGCATTAGGACCAATTTCAATGTCACCATTCACAAACAAATGAAGTAACTATCTCGGAAATTCCTCGCTTACCAACTGTAAACTATTGTAATGCAATATTTTTTTGGAAATTATCATTTATTACTAACCCTTGTGAAATTTCTTTAGCCCCGTTAGCGATTTAGCGAAACAGAAATGCGTCCCAAAAAAATATTATCTGACGGTCCTCGGTTCTAATATAATGCGGTAAATTCACGACTACGCACGGACCTCCTATAGTGCCGCGGTATGAAGCGCCCGACTCTCAGCGCCCAGAGAGACATCCAGCGAACGTAGGGTCGAAACCTACCAAATCCAAAAAAAAAACATTTTTATTTTTGTAAAATCAATATCCAATCTTCAAATCACATTAAAATAAACAGGCAAAAAGAAAAGAAAGTGACATCTGGCGACTGCCTAGTTTCACTTCTACCGCGTCAGAATTACACACCCTGATTTTTTTTTATTTGTAATTAGTAATTACACAATTTTAGATGAATAAAAAGTAAATAAAATAACTGGTGCTAGTATAAAAAAAATAGTAAGTAGGTAGTTTGTAGGCAGATTATAAATCAGTTGTATTAAATTTCGGAATTTGTAACTCGCGGATTACACAGTAAAATTGTAATTCTAACAATAGCGGAGATATATTAAATATGAATTAGAATAGAGAGGCAATTTAGCGAAAGCCGCTATTTTGTGTTTTTGCACGCGGAATCGGAGTACCACGCGACAGTGAACGGTATAAATCACTCCCTGGGCATATTCATGCGCGCCACAGCGATAGTGCGTAGCTCATTCAAACTACGCTTGTAAATATTAAACGATATACCAAACTGACAACGATCGGTCCTAAATGTTCCCTCTTTGTACTCGTACCTACGTACGGAATTTCATGTGAAAGACTTGCATTTGCATCCGCAGCGACGCTCCCAACGGTCTGAGCGGGTCTTAAAGGGATGTGGTATCGACCCACCAAGGTATATTTTATAAAAAAGGTTATTGTTTTACATACGTTACAAATAAATGGTTTATACGCCATTAAGGGACATTGCAAAAATTGTGGTATCAATTTGGAATGGTAGTCATTTTGCAGTAATACTATAAACTGATTATTTGCAGATGACAAGAAAGCAGGCCATCATGAAGATCACATCGCAGACGACATGAAAATATTCTCTCCTGTTACAAGTATCAATGACTGTACTCGCGTACAAGAAGATTTAAATCGCCTAAATAGCTACTGCACACAACACAACCTTCAAATAAATGTTAAAAAATGCGGCGTCATCAGCTTTACCCGAAACAAAAATCCCATTTCGTTTGATTATTCCCTTAACGGCACAATACTTAAAAAAATGATGGAGGCCAAAGATCTGGGAGTAGTGCTAGACCCAAAATTACTTTTTGACCGACATATCGAATCCATAGTTGCAAAAGCTTCCAAGGTACTTGGCTTCATACTCAGAATCTGCAAACACTTTAAAAAGGTAATCACTATGAAAATGCTGTACTTTGCGTATGTACGCAGTTCTCTGGAGTACGCCTCTCAAGTCTGGAATCCCAGGTACACAACATACATAGAAAGGATTGAGAAAATACAAAATCGTTTTCTACGATACCTTGATTTTCGGGGATATCGTCCTCATCTAAGTTATGTGGAGTCAGCCACGTTTTTCAAAATCTCGTCACTAGAAAATCGTAGAAATTCTGCAGACGTAATATTCTTGCAAAAGATAGCCACCTCTGCGATAGATTGCCCGGAATTACTTGAAAGAATTAAATTAAGAGTGCCCACCAGACAAACTAGACTAAATCACACACTTAACACACCTCGATGCAATACTAACTCTAAACAAAACACATTCATTAACCGCGTTTCACACTTTTTTAACAATTCATACAATGAATTCGACTTATTCAACACAGCACCCCAAATTCTAAAAAAAATAAACAATAAATAACTTCTAAACATATACAAACTATTATACTCCTATACAAATAACTTATTCACTCCCAGATTAGATCCGTCCCCTTCCCCTCCCGCCCACCATCCCATCCCAATAAGCTATTATAACTATTATAACTTTTATAACTTTTTAATCTCTCTAATTAATACACACCAGTGAAAACCTATTATTGGTTCAATAACATATACATATGTAAATACACCTAAGTAAATAATGTAACTGTTGGTTTTCTAAATAAAATAAAATAAAATAAAATAAAAATCTAAGATGGGGTGAAGTTTCAAGATTGCAGGTTCAAGCCTAATGTTGGAAGGAATTAAAGGTACAACAAGGCGAGAGGATGAAGAGAAAATAATTATTTGTGGAAAAATGAAATGTACGGTACGCGATGAATGAAGAAAGAGGTGTAAGGATTAATGTGTGACATGGAACGGAATGGTGGAAGAAGTCGGAGACTCCCAAGTCACAATCAAACGAACAAATATTTAAAAAAAAAATCGAGTGCAGTTTACACACGGTAGAAGCGAAACTTTACCAAAATAATCTCAACCAATACTTGAAAAGTGATATCAAAACGACCAATGAGTGACATCATAATCAAAGCGGCCAATGAGCGCAGCTGATGCGTCGCAGGTGCACTAATCGTCATTTCGTTTCATCCAAAATTCAAATCATAGTCGTGCTATAGAAGTTTCACTTCAAAAACAGAGTGTGCGATTCACACGCGGTAGAAGTGAAAACTAAGGTAGACAAGAGTGAGGAGGCTACGAAGCACCGCACAAAGAGGAGACCGATTATTCTATCTCAATCTCTCGCATCTCGATGTACCTATGTTTGTCTCTTTTTGGTGTCGCTATTTTTCGTTTCATCAAGTTTCAAAACATTTATTACATTTCTTAACTCTAACTTTCCCTTTAAAACTACAACCAATTTTCAGGTTCACCAAAATTCACAAACTCAAAACTTTATTCCAAACTATTCATAACCCCGAACAACGCCGGCTACACGTCAGCCATTTCTAATTAAACAAAGCTACCGACTTGAGAAGTGCACACACTTAGCAATGTAAAGATGAATTATTGTCTAATTAATCTAAAAAGTTGAATGGAATCGGCTACCGACAGCGCGGACTGCGCGGACCAGTACTGACCAGTGTCACGCGAGCGCCGACCCCGGGGCGAAGGAAACGTGAAAAATTACATCCGCTCTCTGAAATGATTTACCCGCCGTGCACAATTTCACCAAGTGAATCCCCAATTCAATCTCATTTCAGAATGTTTCGGTATAATTAATTATTGGAATTCGCCCACAATATGGAACTGAGAAATTAATATTTCTGGAAATACACTGTTCCCATAAACTACTGTGAGAGCGATCAAAGATGGCCTTTGATATACTCGTAGCCGTGAGTAATTGCGGAATGATATTGAATATAATTATTATCATTTTACGCTTTCGCGCTGAATATTTTATTGGGGACAGTGAACTTATACATAATTCGTAAATTTGAGTTTAATGTTTTATTATTTTATGTGTATGCAATATTGTTCTTAAAATGACAAGTAATTGCAAGTACAACAGCAATTGTGACTATATATTCAAATTACTATCTCTGATTTCAATTTGGGAGGTGGGAATGGGTACCGCCAGGTTATTGGATAAACAACACCTCTGCCATAGATCACCCCAAGTGCTACGCTACGTTTGGTGATTTAGCAGGGGTGCCGAGGTTATGAGGTGAGGTTTGTCTAGGCCTTGGAGGCGGATGACCAGGACACCCCTTAAGACTTTTACCTTCCGAGAACTATCCTCACCTTCCTTTCCTTAAAAAAATAACTCTCCTCACAGCATCCCCAAAGATGACATAGGCCCTGAGGGAAATAATTTTCAATTTTAAATAAATTTAAAAAAAAAAATGTCGCACTTTCAAAAATAAATAACTGCCTCAAGACATCCAAATTTTCAAAATACCATTAAAAAATCAGAGTGTGCAATTCAAATGCGTGGTAAGTGAAACCTTCAGAAAACTAAAGTAGACAAGAGTGGGGAGGCTATGAAGCATCACACAAAGATGAGACCGATAGGCTACGAAACGCCGAACAAAGAGAAGACTGATAATAATAACTCATTCTCTCGCAGGCGAAATCTATAGTTTGTCTTTTTTCAAAGTCGCTATTTTTCGTTTCATATCACAACGGTGCTAAAGAAGTTTTAACTTAAAAATAAAAACTAAACATAACGCAAGTGTTTTCGTTATTTGTTTTTGGAATGTTATGCCGTGCTGCGCTACCTCCTTCTTTAGCTTACGTTTCGGACACATCTGTCGGATCTGCCGGATCTGCCTTGATGATGGACATTGCAACGCTGTCCGAAACGTTGGCAAAAAAAGGAGGTAGCGCAACATGGCATAACATCCCAAAAACAAATAACGAAAATACTTTAGGCCGTGAAAATCTAAAAACGTATCCATAACGTAAGTGTTTAAAAGTTTAAATATATACTAAATACGAGATATTTGAAGAACTCATGCAAATAACGAATACAATTAAAATCTCAAATCGACCGCAAAATAATTGAAGTATCTGTCCAAAAACAATTTATTTAAATTTAACCTAATGAGCTGTATGTTTAATTAATTAATTAATTTATTACAGGCCCTATTGGGCTTTTTCATTCTAGTGTATCGTAGTTATTTAAAAAACTTCAAAACTAAAATAATTAAGAAAATAAAATATAATGAAAATTTAAGACTTACCTTATTTGTGTTCACTTTAAAATAAAATAAACATAGGCCATTTTACATCATTTGATAGTGATGTCAAAATCAAACAATTCGAATTAAATGAAAACGGCACCCGAAATAAATCCGTACAGCGCATTTAACACTTAGTGCGGAATATTGGTTCTGACGAGTGCCGAGTGTGAAAAGTAAATCTATCGATCAATTAGCACCAAAGTGGATGCAAATGTTTTTAAAGTGTCTCGTGTTTTCGTCACCGACGAGGTTTGGTGGGGGGGGGGGAGTGAGCGGCGGAGGAGGGGGGCACAGTCAGGTACACTAATAGACGGCAGCGAACAGGCTGAGTAATCGTATTAACTACCTTAATTACAAGGCCCTTTGATCAAGGAAATGCATTCATATCCTGTTTTCCGTTAACCGCTGGCCGGTGTCCGACGCCGCCAAACATCGCACACGCCGAGGATTCGATTACGAAATGCTCTTTGTTGGCGTATTATCACCTTAATTATCGGCGTCGCGCGTCGCATCGACGGACCGGATCATAAAATGCGTCATAAAGTTACTAAAAGCAATTTGAAAGGAGGATCTGGTGAAAGGTCTGATAAGGAAGCGATGCTTACTTAGATGGTTTAGATTTGGATGTCTGTATATTATATTAATATTGACTCCAGTGAAAAATATGATGACATATAAATATCATTCTAATGGATAATTCAACAAAGTGGCGCAAATAGTAAAATACATTTTTTTAAGAACTAGCTCTCGAGTTTGGTGTAGGAGTAAAAATAATAATATAGAGTTTACAATAATAAAATATCTTTAGTTTAGCATACGGTAACTTTAAAAAATAAATTTAATAAAACACCATCACTTCACAAATAACTTAACCATTTTTTATTTTATTTATTTATCTATAATAAAATATATTTACAATGGTTTTATTTGTATGCCTGTCTCACTAGGGTATACCTGTGTCGAGACAGGCGTACAGGTAAATAAATGAATATAGTAGTTACAAGGATATTTCAGGTAAAATACATATTATGAATAGAATTAAAACAGAAGGGTGATTGGAAGGGTGGTAAATCTTTTAAAGAGAGTTATATTATAAATGTTGGAGATGGAGTAATGAAATAAATTCTGCCTAATCTATTTATAGGTTAAATTTGACAGGATTCCATTATTTTCATTTGTTTTGTATGGGTTAGGTTGTATGTGAATAGTTATTTCTGTCTATGTGTGATTTATTTTACAGATATTTGTGATAGCGTGACGTCCAATACTTATAATCCATTTTTTAATATCTTGTTTGAATTTTGTAAAGGAGTCACTTTGTCTGATTGTAGTTGGTAGTGTATTGTATAGTTTGCAAGCTATGTATTTAGAGTGTCTTCATTGCCCGTGCCCGAAGGTGGTTTTGGAAAAAGGAGTTTAGAGAAGTTCGAATTCATTGTTCATTGTCTCAAAACAATTAGATTTTTTTTAGATAAATAACAATTCATTTACACAGAACTCCTACAGACTACGATTTTATTGTAGTAAAATTAATGTCTCCGAAACAATTATACCTATTCAAAAGCTATTTTAATTTACACAATCAAAAACCAGAATAACTTTGCACCCACAAACTCGGGTCGATTTACAACATACATTCCACCAACCTACAACTAAAACCTATAAAAATGTAAAATTTCTCTTTAAAATTATTGACCGACTACAAAAGAAGAAATAAGCTATGAAACATTTGGTTATGTATGCTAAAACAGAGTTTAGAGTTGGTCTACAATATCTGCCAGTCTCTGTGGGTGATGGTTAGTAAGATAATTTGATGACGTGTCAGCTCGCCAATTGAACGAAAATATCAAATCTTTCGAATGAAAATGCAGCCCTCAGATATATTAATAAGGGCGCCATTTGCTTTTTTTTGCCGATCGATAGAAATTCGAGCAAACCAAATAAAAGCAAAGTCAATGAAATGCACGGCCATGGTGAGATATAGTCCAACGAAAGGTTTATTAAACGGAAATTACGTCATTTACTCTTTTATATCATATCTCTCTTCGCTTCGCTCTCGAACATTTTCCATGGCTCGAGTAATCTGGAATAGAAGAGAACGCCGATTTTCCGAACGCCGATTATTCGGACGACCGATTATCCAGAGATTTTATCCAAGAGCAGTTTAGTGATATCTTACTCAACTAATTCTAACTTCGAGCTTTTATTTTCAATCTATAATATAAATCTCGTGTCACGGTGTTTGTGGTCGCACTCCTCCGAATTTTATGAAATTTACTTGACCGATTTTTATGAATTTTTTATGTATATTTGGTAGGTATGAGAATAGGTTTCCCCACCTCCTTCCCCTCCCCACTACCTTCGGCCTCACAACATACCCCAATTGGGGATGCCATAGTCTCACTGGCTCCAGACGGGAGCAGTTGAGATTCTTGTGCGGTATTCACTGTAAAAAAAAAAAAAAGAATATTTCATACCGCTAGGTGATTAGGGTGTCCCCACCCAGAAAAAAATTCGGTTTTTTGTCAGAATTTTTTTTTGTATTTTTTTTATTTGGCATCAAAAAATACCTACAACCCAAAATTTTAACTCTCCTACCCTCCCCTCCCATTTTTTAATCGAGATTTTAGAATTTTTGTATGAACAAATTTAACCGTCTTTCGTATTTCAAACAGAACGAAATTATTTATGTTGTTGAATGAAAGATGGTGCTACGTCCGCCTCATCGAACTTTCATTAACACGTGCGGAAGACATTCACGAAAAGCGTCGCGTCATTTTGGTATTTCATTCGGCATCATGTTCTCGCGTGGACAAACCATCGAGCTTATTTGTGTTAAATATCGTACACTCAATTGCTCCACGAAATTCATTTTGATTTTCTTTATTTCACTGTCCTACTTTAGTTTTTTTGCTTTTATCGGTGGTCATCGTCTACAGCGCTCCATTCCTCTTTCTGTCGTAGATCCCATCCCCACACACTTACAATACATTCGTTATTTTTTTATTTAAGATGAAGTTATATCCTATCTTAAATCCTATTTAGATATTATTTTGATTAACCTTTACGACTAATCGGCTTACAGTATGAACATCAAAAAATATGCTACGGATAAATCGAAGCTTTGACTAGCTTTTCTATGTTTTGGAATAACAATAAAATTATTATTTAGGTAACAAAAAATATAAGCGTAAACCACAAAAAAAAATTTCATGAGTTAACTATGAAGTAATACAAGAAATAATTTTTTTTAAATACCCCTTATGACTAAGACTATTTTTGAGGTTTTCCATGTTCTAACTATTTTTCGTTCTTATAAAATTAAGCACGAAATAAATAAAAATCACTTTTTCGCTTACTTGCCTCGTGCAAATAAGACGCCCGATTTTAAAATTTTGCAGGCATGAGATTCGAAATATTTCTAGCGTTTATATTCCTCGTAACAACCAAAATATTCACTAGAAATAATTAATATGGCAGAACAACGTTTGTCGGGTCAGCTACTTTTCACAACTTCATTTATAACTCTGACGTTATTTGATAATGTGAGTCTTAAGATGAACAACTTAAAGCATTCATTATCTGCGTATAGGAAAAACGCTTTTTGCTAGTTATGCATTCATATGAATTAATTGTTTGCATCCGTACACATGTGATAATATGAATATGAATAAATAGTTTTATCGTAAGCAAACTCAAATATTTCGGAAAAGACTTACAAATACAATATTGTATTCGTAAGGCTTTCTTGAAAGATTTGATTTTTTAAAGAACAAAACTCTTTATTCTTATGCATATTGCGTAAGTACGGGCGCAAACAATTAAATCATCTTAAAATTTTAAAGCATAACTTGCAAAAAGTGATTTTCCTAAAATAATTGAACTCGCGCCATCTATGATAGAGTAGATTATAAATTCTTTTATGTATCGCCAGGTGCTTACCCGGAAGGAGGTCTCATTTTACATTTTAATAAAACTACAATAAACAAGTAAATAAAATTAAAGATGCCAATGCGTAGAAAATTAATTACGTGGTTACATTATTATAACGCCATTTTCTTTCTATGCCAAGGAGCCTTGAAAAAAAAAAAAATATAAAACTGTCGTTTTTCATTATTTTTTTATTAAGCTATAAGGGAATACGAAATTATTAAAATTCACGAGGGAAGCCGGGTTATTCTTAAAACAAACAATCCCTAGTATTTAACACAAAAAATGGTATTATATTATTATTAATGATTTCGGTTATTTGGTCCAGCTTAATTTAAATTAGTGCGGATAATCGGCGTTACATTGCTGTCGCATTTATTGGCAATTTTACCGAAAGATTCGGACTCGTTGATCGTTGATCGGCCTGACGTAAAACATCCCCTTATTCAACTGGTGGCTGCAAACTCGTTTCAAAATGATTCCCGATCAACACATTCTGACAAAACTGCACTTGTGTAGTAGGAACCTACACTCCAATATTTGATAATTTTAATTATGTCGGAACCATGAATTTTGCACTTACATTGTAAGAAAGGCATAATGTATTCTGCTGTTTTAAGCGTTTAATTGTTTCAAATACCGCTGAAACAAATAGATTTTTCCAGAGTGAAATATACTATCACTGTCGCCCTGCTGAAATACCACCAACTTTCTGAAAGGTTTAATTTCTACCACGTTTGAATTGCACACTTTTTTCTGACATTTTTCCATCCATCTTTATACATAAAAAAACATTTACAAGTAGATATCGAATACCACTTCATTTGAAAACTGTCGGAAATAGTAGAAAACTGTGCTATCGACGGATTTGACAGCAGTATCAAAACGTTCAAGGGATTAAATTGTTACGGTAAATTATATTTAATGCATTTTTCAGAAGACCCAATCACGTTTCCTTTGCAAATGAGTTGCACAAGGATTACATCACCTGCAAGTTATGATCTGAAACTCGTGTATTATCTGCCGATAAATAAAAATGCACTGGATTATTGGATGGAGGGCAAATTTACCATTGAACACGTAAATAAATATTAGAAATGGAAAGGTTTATCACGAATTGTGGATTATTACACGTGTCTGGATTAATATTACAAATAGGATACCTTGCGGTTTATCTGTAGAAAAATTATGTACTTGTTAATTAGAGTACTTTTCTATTATAATTTTACTCTACTTGTAATTACAATATATTGTATTCTAACTTAAACAAATAAAATAAGTGATTCTGTAACACATTAATCATTTTTATATTCCCCAAACACAGGCAGTGCCTTGGTGGGTTCCGCTTATTTACTTTTGTTTCATATATAATTTTATTATTATATTTTACTAGTTGAAGTTACAGAGAGTTTTCGAAATCAAATGTAAACAGTGACCTTTTTCTTGTTTTGAAGGTCACATAAGCAAAATTTCATCAACTTCGGCATAAAACTATAAATTTTCATACAAACCAAATCTACACCGCCCGCTTGCCAGCCCGCTCGTCCACTACATACAGACATTCTCATTTATGTATTACGTATTTCAACCAATTTACACAAAACCTTGATAAATTTTATACCTAAACCTTCCTCATGAATCACACTATCTATTGGTGAAAACCGCATGAAAATCCATACAGTAGTTTTTTGTTTATCGCGAACAGACAGACAGACGCGTCGGTGGACTTTAATTTATAATATGTAGAGATACTTATTTTTTTAATGTATGTATCTACTAAGTTAAAAAAATTGAAAATAATGTTGAATAAAAAATAAGGAAATTGATGCATTGCGCTGTAAATAAGCTACCTGTGTTCATTTAAGATGAATACAAAAAAGCAACCCGTTGGTATCAACGTAACAATATATCGAATAATATATTATTTTTAGATCCTACCCGGTTTCGCACTATTTTTGAAACCTTTCCTCGTGTAACTATTTATTTTTAAATAAGATATTCTGTAGTGTATTTTTTTAAATTTTGCATTATATCCACACAGCAGGCCCCGACGAAAATAATTCCCCTCAGGACCTGTGTCATATTTGGAGAAGCTGTGTGGAGGGTCTTTTGATTAGAGGAAGGCGATAAAATTCTGGGAAGGAAAAATGTATGAGTGAGTAGGAATCTGGGGGTCAGTGTCTCGGGAGTGACATTCTTTCGCCCAGTGCAAGGCGATGTTTAGAGAAAGTACTCCTGGGAAAGTCTAAGGTCTGTCTCAACCAGTCTCTCCCGATTCGGCCTACCATGCAGCTGGTAAGCAGATGCGTCCAGCACCAAGCCCCATAAAAATCTCACCCCTGAACCTGGGCACCCCTGCTAAGTGACCAAACATAGCGAACTCCTTACAAACATAACTTACTAATATGGCAGTAGTGTTGGTTATCCAATAAATGGTTCCCGGGACGGCGGTACCCATACCCGTCTCCCAAATTGTTTTATGTTTAAACCGTTAACTAGACTTTAGTAATAGAGCTTTTGACTTACAGTTATAGTTATATTAATATAACTTATGTTTAGAACGATATTGGTTTATAGAGCTACAGCTCATGATATAATGAAAAGAATTACAAAGTGAAAATTTTCTTGTATTCAAATTACAGACAGAAAAAAAAATTTAGGCAAAATAGGGTTTCTATTTAGACAAACTTGATGATTGTGATTTAAAATTGTAACTCATGTATGACTTTGTTATACAATCGGGAAAATCGGTTTCGACTAACTTACCTACCAACTAATAATTGAGCCCTTGCCAGGAATAATGTTGTATCCAACAAAACTATCAATATTGAGTTATTGATGGAATATTGGCCATATATTTATACGCATCTTTTAAGGTATGTATTATGGTAATAAAAAAAATATGATGATGGTAATGAAAGAAGCCTTTTGAAGTTTGGATTGTGGAAGAATGTTGTATGATGCCATTTAACATAATCACGCGCGCATGGTTTAATTTATGGGAATAAATGGAGAAAACAAACGTCTTATGGCTTAAACTTGAAAGTCTTTAAAGCCAAGAAGCTGAAAAATGGAGAAAAGTAGAATTTGTCCAGATTTTTTTTTATTAAGCTTAATTTTTAGTCGTTGAAACAGTTTTGTGGTATAATGTTGTACGTTGACCTCAAGACAATATCTAGAACGTAAATGGTTTCATTCATTCATATCGTTTTTTTTTGCTTTTTAAGCTCAAATATGTACATTTTATTTTTTTATTTTAACTTTATGAGTAAAACCTCAAATTGTAATATTTTAAATAAATGAAGACAATATAAACGAAACTCAATCGAAAATCTGGAAACAGAAAACTCAGAAAAACATATTGACACCTCTGGGACTCGAACCCAGGACCTCGAACCCAGGACCTCTTGCTTTTTTGCCCGGAAAGCAAGAGGTCCTGGGTTCGAGTCCCAGAGGTATCAATATGTTTTTCTGAGTTTTCTGTTTCCAGATTTTCGATTGAGTTTCGTTTATATTGTCTTCATTTATTTCAAATATGTACATTTATGTTAGAAGAACATGTTGCTTTCTGTAAGGTATGAAGAGTAGAAAAAAAAACGTTTTGTGGAATAACGTTGTAAGTGTAAACGTTATATTATTATATTCATATACAACATTATTCCAGAAAATTCAGCGAAAATTCTAGTAAAAAACTCTAATTTAATTGCCTATCTAGACGACTTTTTAATTAAAACTCTTAAAAATTGCATGTTTTATGTAAAATGTTATGATACATAACTGGTTTTGTTTTTTCAATTTTTCTCGGAACTAAAATATTGTTGGATACAATGTTCTTCCGGGCAAGGGCACAATTATAATAGAGCTACCAGTGAGTAATGTACTAACAATTTCCAAGACATTCTTTTATCCATTTTTTTATTAACCGTATGAGCAATTGGTAAAATATAGACAAATTAGGAAATGCTTTCAATGGCCGCTTGATAGTGCAACATTGGAGGAGTTCAAGCAAACGAAAGGCACGTCAAGCGCACGAGCAAGTTGGCCGCAAGTTGAGCGATTTCTGAGTCTTCACACCCCGAATCGGGGTTCGTGCCCGCGCGCGATTGCATCTACCCGCCTACCATCTATGCAGCGGATAGCGAGTAGCGGGTATGAGCATTCTGGGCCGGCGGAAAGTACACCGCTATCGGCTCGCCATAAAAACTATGTTGCGCGGGTTAGGCCGCGGCCGGTTGGGGAAGGTTAGGTTGAACGCCTATACAATACGCTGAATATACTCATTCGCAAACGCTACACGTTTATTTTACGTATGTACAATAGGCAGAGTAGGCCCACAGTAGCAGTGTAAGGAGCGCCTCCCCTTTAATGTAGTATAAAACTTTATTTGTTTTTGCTTAATTATTTATTAGTTGTTAAAGACTATGCTGCTTTTGTTCGCAAAACATAAAGATTGCGATTAATTAATAAATTATTGAATGCATAAGGATTTTGACAATTTCTTCGTTGTATTAAGTCACAATCTTGATATTAAATCGTTGTATGAAGAGTGGGGAAGCTACAAAGCACCTCAGAAGAGGTGACCGATTAATCTATCTCACACTCTCGCAGGCTAAATTCTATAGATGTACGTGTTTGTCTTTTTTTAGTGTCGCTTTATCGTTTCTTCGATTTTCTAACGGTGCTTAAGAAGTTTTCACAGCAAAAAAATCAGAGTGTGAATTCCAATTCACACGCGATGGAAATGAAACTAGGTAGTTGCTGGATGCAGCTTTCTTTTACCTGTTTCTTTACAAGTGGTTTGAAGATTGGATAATAATGATTTCACAAAAATAAAAATGTTTTTTTTTTTGGATTTCGTAAGATTTGAACCTCCGTTCGCTTGATGTCTGTCTCTCTGGCCGCTGAGACTTGTCAGGTGTTATTCCCACTGCGCTACGGGAGGCACACGCCGAGGTGCGAATTTACCGCATTATATAAAAACCAAGTATTTGTGTAGAACTGAGTTGTGACGCATTTCCGTTTCATCCGAATTTCAAACCACTAACGGCGCTAAAGAAGTTTCACTTCAAAAATAAGAACATACAAAAATTGTGTTAGACAAAATGTATTACAAACGTTATTATCACGTTTTTGTGGTTTCATAAAAAAATAATGATCAAAATTTTCTACAAATTTTATAATTTTTTTCTAAAATTGCTTTCAGAAACTTTGTTGGTTTTATAGAGAAGCACTATTTTTTTCTTCTGTTAAATTATAGATTTGAGTTTTCTCTTTCTAACACTGTTTATAACATATTTCTCACCATGATGGCAAGGGAGATACAACGCCCTATTTGAGATGGGACAAATTTGGTATACACTGCACTTCTCTGTTACAAAGACTCTGAATAATGAATCCGTGAAGAGAATTTATCGGTCCTTGTAATAGTGTTATGATATGCACGGGAACCTAATGGCAATCAAATATAAATTTATTTATAAAATATCGAATAATTGAAGAAAGGAAATTGGATTACAGCGCGACTCGCTGCTGTACGGCTATACGATACGGCAGTCGCGGGCGCCGCTCCTAGGGGGCGGGCGGCAAATTGGGGTGATATGGTGTATGTATTATAATTATTAATGGCAAGGTTTATAATGTCGGAATAGGTGCCCAGCCGTGCCAGGCCGTGAGCCCGTATCATTCCTCCATCCGTTAACCCCCTCCTCGCCAAATTACCTCCACGCGTGTGTAGTGTATGTCCTGCCTGTGTGCGCTCCTCGCGTACGTACACTCCCCCACATACACACATCGCGTGTACACATGTATTATCTACGTGTGTGCAGCGCACTTACACGTGTTTACGTGCAGGTAAGACTGGGTGTTTGCTTCTTACTTACCCCTATCACCGCGCCGGCTTAAACTTACCTGATACGAAAAATACAAGTCAAGAAGTAAGTACGAACCACCGCGCTACTGTATTTTGATTGTACGTAAATAATAACTGCTTTATTGCGTTCGACATGATGTTGGTAAAATTCTCTTGCCAATTATGAACACATGTTGTGTAAAACTTTATTCGAATGATTGGAAAGTTGTTTTAAGAAACCTCCACTTTATGTGACATATTGTAATATTTTCGTTATTTGTTTTTGGCTGTTCTGTCGTGTTGCGCTGCCTCCTTCTTTAGCCAATGTTTCGGACAGCGTTGCAGTGTCCATCATCAGGCAGATCCGGCAGATCCGGGAGATCCGGCAGATCCGGCAGATGTGTGCACATACTGCAACGCTGCCCTGGCTAAAGAAGGAGGTAGCGCAACACGGCATAACACCCCAAAACAAATAATGAAAATACTTTTGGCCGTGAAAATCTAAAAACGTATCTACTGAAATATTCTTTGTGTCAAAAATGGATTTTACCACAAAAACGGTATTTGGTAATATATACTATCGTATAAGAGTTTTACAAATAAACGTAGTTTAAATTTTACACAGCTGGTGCACAACCATTCATGTATCGTAAATACATAGTTGTTTTTCAGTTACATATAATGAAAACATGTTTATTAGTAAGCGGGTAAGTGTATAAATTGCTTGGTACCTAAGGGCGGTGGAGGAAAACGGCACTATTCGTACCTGGTTCTAAACATAACATAAGTCTTTTCACTCTCCAGCAATGCTAAAATATTCACTAACACGACACTTGGATGGGTTCTTTAAAAAAAATGAACAATTCATCAAATATTTGATTAAATTGAAATTAAAACAATATTTTTTTTTATAACTTATTTCCACATATTTATTTAACCAGTACCGGTTTCATCCTATTATTGACATCTTCAGGCTGGCAATTGACATTCTTTTGTTAGAGAATTTTTATAAAATTTGGTGGGTGAAGATGCCAGTTGAAGATGTCCATAATAGGATGAAACCGGTACTGGTTAAATAAATATGTGGAAATAAGTTTAAAAAAAATGTTTTAATTTCAATTTAATACAATATAATTCCACCACCTGTAACAGAACAATAAATAAACTCATAAAAAAATATTTGATGATAATTTTCACGTTCTGTGAAAGTTCTTTTTAAGTTCCCTGATTATTTCAGTTTTATGAAGCATCTAACCTATAATAAAATAAATAAAGAAATTGAAAAAAACATAAACAGAACGTGAAAAATAACTATTTGATTGGGAATGCCTTCATAATGAAGTCTATTATTATTGCTTTTTGGATACAAAATTGTTAAGTTTGTCTAAAGCGCAGTATTTTGGCTGCGTAAAATTTACACTGTAAATAAAACACACGAAAAAGATATTCTTGGCATTAAATCCGAAAGGCTTTATAAACACAATCCACTGTAAAATAAAATTAAACAGTAATCCAACTAAGATGAAGCCTCTCTCATAAATACATATTGGATCCAGAACACTGTATTTGTTGTTTGAATGATATCTTCGAATTGCGTGAGGAAAGTCAGGAATTCCTATGAATTCCCCTCCGCTGTTTAGAAGTTAATTAGTGCGTTTTGTAACATTGATTAGTGCACACTATTTCATTATCTTTGAACAGTCGGGAGGTGCAGTAGAGGTGTAGGTACTACGCTTCTCTGGAGGGAGGGAATGGAAGGAACAAGCCATTATATCGAGGGGTTGTAATTGCGATGGATAATTCTAGACTATTTGTTACGACGAGCGCTTTTATAGATAAATTAGAATTGCATTGATTTCTATAAAACAGGTGATGGATTTCTCTACAACACTTGCAATGCACAGTGGCTTACAGAGATATTATGATTGTTAATGATTTAATAATTATTTATGTGATAATATATAATAGTATAACAGTGTGTTTTAAAAAAATTTATCTTTATAAAATATAGTGCAAATTATTTTTAAAGTGAAAACTTCTTTAGCAGCGTTATGATTTGTATCTAGATGAAACGGAAGCAAGCGACACTAAAAGAGATAAACACATAGGTACATCAGGATTTAGTCTGCGATATAATGAGATAGACTAATCGGTGTCCCCTTTGTGGGGTGGTTCGTAGCCAATTGGCATCATCTTTGTGCGGTACTTCGTAAAATAAAATGCAAAATAATTTTCAAACTTGGTAACAATATTTTAATAAATAAACCCTGTAATTATTTTACTCCTGATACTCTGCATTCCAGCGCCCTTGAGGTGATTTTTCACAAAAACGGCGCTATATAAATCATCCAAATATTATTATTATTATTATTATTCGTCACATTCTTTCGAATGTTAGTTTTCTGAATGTCTCACTTCTACCGCGTGTAAACTGTACACATGTTTTTTCAATGCCTGTCTTACTGGTAAATTCCTGTTTTGAGACTGGTGGAACCCAGGAACCATTAATTGGATTACCAACACCTCTGCCATAGATCACCTCAAGTTGATTTGTTTGGTGACTTTGTAGGAGTTCTAAGGAGGAGGAGGTTCATGGGGAGAGGTTTGTCCGGATCTTGGCGGTGGATGCGTTTCCACCAAATGCGTGGCAGGCCAGATCGGGAGGGACTGGTTGAGGGAGGCATTTTGACCTCTCCAACAGGACTCTCTCGGAAAATCGCCTTGCTCCGCAGTGGGTGGGTTAGATTCATACGTCCGTCACTCCTAGACACACTGACTCCCAGATTGAATGTAAAAAAGGGTTGCTCGGGCTTTACTCAGAGTTTTTCGAAATATAATGTATTCAGTGAATTTTCTCTTGTTTTGAAGGTCAAGGTGCCGATTTTCATCAACCTAGGACTAAAACTGTAGATTTGTATAAAAATTAAATTCACGCCGTCCGCACTGTGTCCGCCAATCGGACACCCGCTACAGACACTCTTCTTAATACAGATTACACAGGAATTTCGTGTCTACTCGATACATAGCTTTTTAAATAGCAATTTTTTCTAGAAATTATTATTGAAAATCTTAACTTAAAACAAGAACGTTGACAATATTTCCAAAACTTCCCTTTAGCAATGGGTGCTCATTCCAGATTTAAGAAAATTGTATTAAATCTTTTTAGTTAACACCTCGCATGTCGCTAACATGTCCACTGAACACTCTAATGAACTGAGTACTCTTGGAGTAGTTTAGTTACCTGACCTATTTAATTCGAACAGTTGTTTAGCACCGTCCATTTCTTGTTTTCCGCTTATAAAAGAAATTCATAAAAAAAAACAATAGCAATTTTTTTCAAACGTGACGATGTACCAAATCATGCAAAATATCCATTCAACATAGATTAATTACTTTACCGAAGTGTACCGCCCCCACCACACCCACCCCTCCCGACTTACCAACATTTTCAACACAAAAATACAAAAAAATAACCGTGAAAACAAAATTGCTCGAAACAAATATAAGTACATTGTTCGAATCGTGGAAAAAATAATATAACTGCGACAAATACGTTTCTTAATTGGATAAAAACATTTTCGTGTACAAATAAACATGTTCAAGAAATAAATTTTAGCTCGAATATTAATAACAGTCTATGTCGCCGTATGTTGTATGTATAAGTGTGCTGTGTTTTCGCAGTATTTTGCATATGTGTGATTTGAGAGGCGCCGCATTAGGCAGGGGGCGTAAACAGCACAAATAATACAATCCAGGCCGAACTAGTGACATCAAATATATTAAAATTACATTTAATCCATTTGGGCACATTCTCCGCGAGGCGCAGTACATGCTTAATCCAGTTAATCTCGATTTGGAAACAAATATCAACTAAACATTGTCAAATGTGTAATATTTCACTGCCTATACGTGTAAAAAGTACTTTCTCGCTGGGAATAACGTGGGGGGAGTTTTCGCTCCATTTTACGGCGACTAGCCAAGTTGACGGCGAAATAATAAAAATTACTTATCATGTTACTGCTGATTTATTTTTCTGTAGATACATTGTTCGCTTCCATGTCAAAACAGAACATTGTAGAAAAGGGAATGTATGTTAAAAAAAAAAACCACACAACCTAACCTAAACCTATCAAATATATTTATTGTTAATTTATATATTTATATTGTTGAATGTAGCTATTACTTTGTGGTTATCCATTATAGAAAAATAAACCACTTATATAATGCGTAAATCCGACCGGTTTCGGAACAAACGTTCCTTCTTCAGGGAAAGTTTATACTAATTTGACAGTTTCGAACAATGTTTTATTATGGTACGGGTGGAGTCGTTGCTAGTTATTAATGTAGATTGGGTGGGTAGGTATTAGTGTAGAGTGGGTGGGTAGGGGAACAAACAATCTTCATCTTTTCCTTATTCCCAAAGGCAAATGCGGAAGAGCTCCAAATAAAAGGACATGACCGACTCCTTCCCACTCCCAACATAACACAAACACACACGTATGTATATATTTCCCCTTGCTTGATGCCGGTTGCTTTGTTGAGCTATGCAAAACATGCAATTTTAGTAGGGTTTTTACATAACAATTTTTCCCTACCGACAAAATACATGACCTCTAAGTCTATAATAGCCAGGTACTATTTTTAAATACCCACATGAGGTAAAAATTGCAAGGCGCATATGACGCCGTTCTATTTGTATAAAGAACATTAACTTTAAATTCAGTAAATTTAAATGATTCATCTCCTCAAGATACATAAGAATCTAGTAAATGAAAAAAAAAAACCATGATTGAGCTATAAGACAATATTTTTTGGTTATTGATAATAGATTCATTATTTTTTTCTACATTAATACCTAGCAACGGCTCCACCCCTACCACAATAAAACATTGTTCGAAACTGTCAAATTAGTATTAGCTTTCCCTGAAGAAGGAACGTTTGTTCCGAAATCGGTCGGATTTACGCATTATATAAGTGGGTTAAACAAAGTTGAATTGTTTCATTTTTTATATATTTATTGTTATTGTCATCAAGTTTAATTTGTGGAACTCCATTTTAATTTTAATTTATTTTATGTATTTAATAATTAATTACTGCGTTGTTTAAATATGACTGAAGGTCGTTATTCTAATCATAAAGAGAGTTATTCCCAAATTTTGGGAAACTTTAAAGGGATAATCCTACTAACGATTTTAGTCATTTTACTCAGAAATTAGAAAGGTAAATTAATAAGTAAATAAAGGCAATAAAATTTTTCATCGTAAATACCTCTAGAAATAATATAAATACATCGTCTGTAAGTGGTATGACTACAGTTTGATAATGCTTTCAGAGGAGAAATAGTTATCAAACATAATAATAATTACACAGCAGAACTTGTTCATAAATAAACTGTTTTCATAAATTGAAAAATAGTATTATTGAATACATAAAAAAAATAAAAAAAATAAAAAAAAATCAGAGTGTGCAATTCACACGCGGTGGAAGTGAAACCTTCAGTAGCGGGGAGGCTACGAAGCACCGCGTAAAGAGGAGACTGATAGGCTACGAAGCATAGAACAAAGATGCGATTATCTCATTCTATCATAGGTTAAATCCTATTATAGACGTATGTGTTTGTCTCTTTTTAGTGTCGCTATTTTTCGTTCCATCAAGATTCAAATCACAACGGTGTTAAAGAAGTTTTCACTTCAAAAATAAATAATCCAATATATCCTAACATTTATCGCGTATTGGTTTGTCACCGTTCTGTTTTATCCAGTTACTACATTTTTGTTGTTCTGCCAAACTGAATAAAATTCTTGGAACCAATCTAACGCATACGAATATTAGCTGTTCACTGGAACAACATTCATTACTTGAAGTATTAATAAATTGACTAATAACTGAATTTATACGAACGTATTGATGCATCTCTGAATTTATATTTAAGATAAAATTACAATTCTGAATCCAAATGAATCTATTGAATATATCGTGCGTGTGTAACTTGATGATAAACTGATGCATTCTGAAATATTGTAGGATTATAGTATTAAACGGTGCATTTCTGAATTAGCACGAATAGTAACTAGGTAACAACTTAATTGTGTTCACGCGTTACCATAATTTGGGTTAATTTTGTATGATAAGTTAAGTAATGCATTTCTTCGAATGTATCTCTTGTAAATGGTTTTTCGGAAAAAAAGTGTACTATAACAAGTTAATATGAATATATTGAAGAATTTCTGATTTGGTTCTGAAATGTACCAATAAGTACCTACAGTAAAAGAACCCTAAACTATACTGTACATAAAATATTAAATGAACTATCAATGACGATTAAAAAATAGCTAGTCTAATGAAGACAATAGCGAAACTCAATCGAAAATATGAAAACAGAACAATTAGAAAAACATTCGGTCACATGTGAAACATGAACCCAGGACCTTCGCCTTACCGGGGCGCAAATTTTAAAGACATTTCTTTTAAAAATAAGAAATAAAACTTTCTTTTCGCTCTCCTGTGCTATTAAAATTTTGCATTTCAAATTTTTGTGATCGATGATAAATTTAGCAATATCAAATTTGTTATGGTAAATTGGTACATCACTGAATATGTATAAATTTATTCTTCCATAAATAATTATAATTCATACATTCACTTGATTATTGATTCACATTAGTGACTGTTATTAAATTTACTTGATACTTCATTCAAATTACATTAGAAAATGGGATACTCCGAAAGTATGTAAATAGATTACTGAATTAATCAGAATAAACTAATCCATTATGGAAATTGTATTTAAAAAGATGATGCATGATTTCATTAAATTTGAGATATACATATTGATGAAGTATGGAGACATTATGTAAGAACTGAATTTATATAAAGATGTTATTACACTAAATTTATATGTACGTACTGCTCTATCACTGAACAACGATATACCTACTAATATTATTAATAATATATGGGTGCATATTGATGCATTACTCAATTTGCAAGAATACTTTGACCCATCACTTAATTTTATGATTATAATAACATGGTTACGTGATTCGTACTGAATTCGTGAATGGACGTTTGCACATCATTTTTAAGTAACTACAAATAAAATAACTATTTACACGAGGAATGATCACGGCGATAAATTATCCAATGCGAATGGGCGCTAATTGAAATGAATACAAGAAAATCAAGTGTTATTTAAAGTAAGGTTGTTTTTGTTCGTCCATTTCACCGGCGGGGTCTAGTGACTCCCGCAAGGAGAGAATCACCGAATGGACAATTCCTAGAAAGGGTGATCTATATCGATTTTTAATCAAAACAGACATGGCCAATTTCCATGATCCCAGAAAGGCCAATGAAGTTGATATTATGTTGGCAATGGTGACCTGATACTCGGACAGTTGGCCAACTGAAATGATATTTATTATAAAATTATAATTTCTTTCGGATTACTTACCAATTTCAAACCTAAAATATGATTTAAAAAATTACTTTAACAGAAAGTACGGATATCAATAAAGTGTATTTACAATGTTGATTTTTTTTACTTATTCTCTGGTGTATACAGATAAGTAGTTTATTCATTGGTGAAAATATATGAAAATGTTTAAATATTTGAAAAATGAAAATATGTTGCAAACTTTTGTTATTCGGCGGTACATCCTCTTCTCGCACCCATTCGAGGACACTTGCGTTATATTTTGTGTTAGTACGTATACCGTATTTTCCCTAAACCGACTGCATATTGTATATAAGTATGTCGGGGGGCTAACTGTTGCAGAATCAACTGTCATGGAACCGTTGTTAAGGCTGAATTGCCTGATGCACACATCCTTTTTCAAACTTGTTGTTCGACTTCAAAAAAGAAAATTCTGGTGAAACTGAACAAATTTTTATTTTGAATGTTTATCTCTTTTTAGTGCCACTATTTTTCGTTTCATCGAATTTCAAATCACAACGGTCTACTTCAATAATATTTACTTCTTAAAAACTACAGGCAAGCGTAACATGTCAAAATGCTGTTTCTCAGTGACGTTTGACAAGGACTTCACTTAACCACAAAATCACATAAACCCATGTAAGTGGTGCTTACATCAATAATATTTGGTTGATTTGGATAGTGCCGTTTTTGTGACAAATCATATCAAGGGCGCTATTAACCTCAACTTGATCATATTTCACTACATACCATATTTCACTACGTACATAGTATTATCAATAAGAAATTGTTTGACTAAATTTACCAGAATTAAGGGAAAATTGAGCTTACTTCGGTCGCACACACACCCACAATACACTTCTACACAATCTCTTCTGTGTGGAGAGAATGCTGAAACTGAATTTCTTAATTCGATAATAAACATGGCACTCCGTGTCGACTAAGACTTGTAGACATTTACTATTAAAAGAAAAATGGCAGAGTTAAGATTTACGTGAAAAGGTCATGCCATATTATGGCACGCTTTTAAAAGAAAGATATTTGAAATACAAATGTTTAAGCAATTATTAAGTTTTAATAGAGAAATTCGTCAAAATGCTTATGTTTTATTTTTTACTAGCGATATTATAATTGTATGATTTGTGAAGCTGAAAGTATTTTTAAAATAACTACCTCAGGATAACTTCCAAAAACATATTTTTTTCAATTTTTATTTGAGTAACTTTTTTTGATAACTTTTTGAGATTATAGCCATCAATGTAATATATTATTGAAGAAGAACATCATTCTATTTCATCTAAACGAAACATGGAATCGAATCCAGGATCTCTTTCTTACCGGGACTAGGCCTTAACAATCTTGACCATTGGAGAATATTTGACATTTTGAACTCTGCACCACACTCCTTCAAGGCGCATCCTTTATAACCATGGATACTCATGGAAGACTCCCACTATTTTTTGAACTTCCATTTGTGAAGTGAAAACTTCTTTAGCACGGTTGTAATTTCAAACTCGAAATGGTTACGAGCGACACTAAAAAGAGACAAAAACCATAGGTACATCAATAGCATTTAGCCTGTGAGAGAATGAGAAAGAATAATCGCTGTCCTCTTTGTGCGGTGCTTCGTACATGAATATACAATAAATAAACCCCACAATGCTTATCTTTCTCCTGATACTCTGTATTCATCTCATTCTTTCGAAATTTAGTATGCTGAAGGTTTCACTTCTACCGCGTGTGAGCTGCACACATTATTATTAGTATACATACTATACTTACACTAGATTAACTCTCTCACCATCCCAACCCCTCGATATTATATACTCCAATTTACGATTTGTTATGCAATTTTACTGTCCTATATAATATACTAGCAGAACCAGCCACACGTTGAGGTTTCTAACGAAACACAACGCCATCACCCAATCTTTATAACCAACGCCATCTGTTAAATCAAACCCGCACTGCCCGTATGCCAGCACGCCGCCCTTGAGAACCCTTTATTTACATATGTCAACCAATTTTAAAAAACCTTAGTCATCACTCTATCTACTGGTGAAAACATGTTTTAAACTACATTGTAGTTTAAAATATCCAAGCGCACAGACAGCCGGAGCGACGTCATTTTATACTATGTAAAGATAAACTAATAGCCTCCAAAATTAAATAAAATAAAGTAACGAATTATTTTTCGAATATTTCCAATGCCAGCTGAAATATAAATTAAATTAAAAATTAATAAAAACCGATCGAAGTAAAACCATTTAGCCACTTCCATTGAATTTACGAGAATTATAATTTTCCATGTACCTACATACATCGGACAATTTTAAAGAATTTTGGTTTTTTAAGTTTGGTAGTGCTGCGGAACACGAGAACACAGAATCGAGTTATCGTACGTTAAGTGCATCCGCCTTCAAAAAAAATATTTTCCGAAATTGGCTTTTAAAGTGGACACCATTTTTGGTCAGCAATTTTAGAGCGGCGTTTTTGGAAAGGAAAAAAAATCACATTAAAAAACAAAATATTCATTTCAAAATGAAAATTTCTTTAGAGTTAATATGAAAATATGGGTTTTTGTACGACATGGCGAAAAACAAGTCCGAAAGGAAAAAATCACATTAAAAACTAAAATTTTCATTTCACAATTAATATTTCTTTAGAGTTGAAATGAAAATATGTGTTTTTTTATGACATGACAAAAAGTGTAAAAGAGGGAAAAAACCAAAATTTTTATTTTAAAATCAAGATTTCATGAAAGTTAATGTATAAAAATGTGTATTTCTACGGCATGACAGAAAACAAGTGTTCTTAGTGTTATTTAGAAGAGTTGCTTTACGACAACTGGTGTTTACACAATATTATGGAAGAATTTAGGAATTAAAAATGGCGTGCTTATGTAGGTACCTACGCAATATATTGGAATTTTTTCGTTAGTAAAAATTGATATTTAAAGTAGGTATCAAGCAGTGGCGGTCCGTGAGTTTTCAGTGAGCTAGAGCGCTAAGATTGAAAAATATGAGATTATTGACTTTGTAGTAGCTGGATTTTTTTTGTTTCAGTTACAACAACATCAGTAAAGTTGTATTTTTCAATCTAGCTCACTGAAAACTCACGGACAACCATTGGTATCTAGTATCTACTTAAATAAATTATAAATTAAATTAGAATGTTAAAAGGTTAATAAGTTTTATTTTGGATTCCTTGTGCAAAACCGAGAAAGATGGCGGGACTTTATAGTAATTGTTGAATTTGAAGCTGATAGTATTTACCTCAAAGAACTCAATTTACCCTTCCAATGAACACCTTTACTAAACCTATAATCATTTAGTTAGTTCATAAATTACGCTTTCTAGAAAATGAACCATAAAAACCACGAAGATTAACTTTACTTGTCAATATATCCCTACGAAATTCACCTTCTTAAATGTAGAAAAACAGGGAACGAAAAAAATTTACCCGCGGTAGAAGTGAAACCATCAGAAAACTAAAGTAGACAAGAGTGGGGAGGCTAGGAAGTACCGCACAAAAAGGATACCGATTATACCATATCATTATCTCGCACGCTAAATCCTATAAACATATGTGTGTGTCGCTATTTTTCGTTTCATTGAGTTTCCAATCACAACGGTTCTAAAAAAGTTTTTACTTCATAAAATTATATTATACGTAGACCTACATATACCTGTACTTGTACGTATCGTCTGTTGAATCGGAATTACAATCATAGATAGACCCACAACCGAAAATAGTATTTATGATGATGTTATTGTAAAATGAATGTCAAACTTTTTTTACAGGTATTAGGTTATTTTTTTTTACTTGAATACCGCACAAGAGTCCCAACTGCTCCCTTCTAGAGCGCCAGTGGGATTATGGCATCCCCAATTGAGGTATGTTGTGAGACTGAAGGTAGTGGGGAGGCGAAGGAGATAGGGAAGAGGAAGGTGGGGAAGTAGCTGGCTATTCAGATCTGGTCACCAAATACAGCTAAAGCTATTTCAAGCAACGTTTCAATTCAGAATGGTGGTCTTACACCAGGGCGATACTGAGAGTATCTTCCACTCTGGAACGTGCCGCAAATATACCATATATTATTTTTATATTAATAAATTGTGACATAACACAAATTAATCAAATAAAATTTATTTACCACGCTGGGATTCGATCCCGCGACCTTTGGAGTGCGAGTCAAGAGCCATACTACGCCGCCGGCCGGTTGTATTATTATAATAAACGAAAGCAAACACTAATACGAATCAAAGTCCTACAAAACAAATTAGAATATAAATCTGATTAGTATCAATTTGCGTTTGTTATTACCCGTTTTTTTATAACAAGCCTATCATTATAAATCGGTTGTAAATCCTGTGTATGGGACAAGGAGCGCTGTATTAACGTGATTATTTTTATACAATTGGTTTCCATTGTACGAATTATTCACAACAAGTTGCATAATGCTCCGGCCGGAACCTAACGAACCAACAATAACCTACAATGCATTATTATAAACAATTATATTACGAAATGCTGTGACGTGGAAATTATCAAATGATTGCACGCCGGGCGCATGGACATGTAATGATCTAATGATTTTATATATATTTATGGTTTTAATTGTACGGCAGGAGACGCAATATTAAGTGATTAAAAAGGTACCCAACTGTCAAACTAAAAAAGAGGGGGATAATTGTTAGGAATTAGTTTCTTTTATAGTCCAGTACACCGAAGGGCAGTGTTTAGCGTTATTGAAAGTCATTATTTTATAATACTCGTGTAGTTGAAGTCTGGAAATGCAAAAAAAGAGAGTTTAAATAACGTATTAATGTTTCGTTGAAGAAGATTTTTTTATAATTGAAGAAGAAGATAACAATAATAATATAAAGGAAAATATGAAAGAGAACAAGAGACAGAAAAACAGAAAAGACAATGGTCGCAACTGGGATTCGAACCCAGACCTCTCGTCTAACCGTGATGAGCGAATTTATTGGCATTATGTAACTATAAGTAAGCTTTGATATTATGTGGATGTTTTTAGGCATCAAAATATCGAAATTCAACAAAGTCTTTATTTGTAGGCATTTGTCGATGTATGTATTCATGTTAATTGTTATTTACACATCAATGTTTCTAGTCATCAAATTTCATTATTTGTATGCTTTTCGTCGGTGTTTTTAGGCATTGAAATGTCGATGTTTCTCGGTATCATAATGTCATTATTTGTACATTGTGTCATGTTTGTAGGCATTGAAACGTCGATGTTTCTCGGTATCAAAATGTCATTATTTGTAGACATTGTGTCAGTGTTTGTAGGCATTTAAACGTCGATGTTTCTCGGTATCAGAATGTCATTATTTGTAGACATTGTGCCAGTGTTTGTAGGCATTGAAATTTTGATGTTTTGAATGTCGGAATTTGTAGGTATTTATATGGCGATTGACGAGTTTCAGGACATTGAAATTGAAATGTCGATGTTTTGTATGTATCAGAGTTTAGAATAAGCGAGAACATTATCATGTATTGAAAGTGCTTTCGGCGGGTGTGCTCGCGGGGAGCGAATCGTCATTGTTTCACCTGCTGCCGTGGAATAATAGACATTACGTGGTTATTTCAGGTATTATATTATTGTATTAAGCTGCATTGGTAAGTGCACAATCAGGAAATACCATTATCCCGTGAACGCAATATCACAATATGGGACACCTACAATATTCATCTGGATATACAGATATTGCAGATGTCAAACAACATTAGTTGCGATAGTTGTGAAACCATTATTCTAATGAAATTTAATTAAATAAGCAATGCAGCTACCAGGTCGTTAAACAAACTTCTCCCAACCATTGAGAATGCGGAAAAAATCAATTGCTATGGGTTCAGAACACAGTGTGATTTCTTCAAATATTATAAACACAAATTTCAAGTAAAGATTCCGTGAAAGTCCTATTCTGTTACTATCCAAGTAATACTAAACAACCGGCCCAAGATGAAATAATAAAAGAAACTTGAAATGAACTTTCACAGAACTTGAATTAGAGTATTGATTATACAAATTCTTTGAAACAACCCGTCCTCCTTAGGGCCAGGTGTTTCACAGAATTTGAACAATTCTTCAAATTTCGAAGTTAATTTCCAAGTTTCGTGAAAGTTCTATTCATTATTGCTCTAAGTTCTATATATTATTTTAGTTCTGTGAAGCTTCGGAACCATAATTAATAAGTAAAATTTTCAAAATTTTAAGCACCCCCCGAAACAAAAAAGAGCTGATGACATTGAAACGCCTGAACAGATTTTCATGAATTGTAGCTAAAAACCATCTCGATTATGTCAGTTAGCAAATGAAAAAACCGCATCATAATTGGTCCATTCGTTTAGGAGCCACCATGCCACAGACAGACACACAGAAAGTCAAACTTATAACACCGCTCCTTGCGTCCGGGGTTAAAAATAACAACTCTCGAATATAACTTTCCCAAAACATAAAAATTAACTTCGAATTTGGAAGAATTTTTCAAATTCTGTGAAAACACTGGCCCTTGGGACGGGGTGGTTTCACAGAATTCAATGCATCAATTTGCAATATTATCATACAAGTTTTGTTTTTATTTGGATCGGTTATTTCATGTTTCACAGAACTTGGAAGGTATCAGAGATCTTAAGTAGGTATTTCACAGTATGTATTTTTATGAAATTTCATAAATTGTTCAAATTCTGTAACTTTCTTCCCGCCCTTAAAAAAGAAACTTTAACAAATATATTTATTTTTGAATATTCACATGACAAGAAAACATTTTTTTCTTTAACTCTATAGCTCGGGATGGAAATGTTTTAAGATTTCATGCAGCCAATGCCCATCGTTACAGAGATTTTGCAGCATCAGACTTTAAAAGATATAAAATTGTTTTTAACAGTCTAGAATACAGACACAATGAAGAAAGTTGTTCACATTACTTCCGAGCTGACGTTCCGCGGCACTAAGATTGTGTTGAACACATCCGTGTAATTTAAAGCAATGACCGCAATATTTCTGCAAGTTACTTCACCCCAAACCACCTTAACCAAGGCCAGGACATTGTTTCAAATTGGCCTCTTATTACCCTCTCCTACATTTTTAATTATTATTTTAAGTTATTGAAATATTTTATGTTTTGATTACGTAAGAAGGTATATATACCTATAAGAATGCTTCCTATAAGAATTTTATATACCTTTAAGAATTTAATTTCAAGGTTTTCTGTCATTTTTCAAATAATTCGAGGGTATAATATACTCTCGGTATCTTAATTATTTTTTTAAATTAACTCCACACAGGATGCCCCGAGGAAAATAATTCCCCTCAGGACCTGTCATCTTTGGGGAAGTTCTGGGAAGGCAAAAGTTATGAGGGGTGGGTAGGAATCTGGGGGCAGTGCGTGCAAGACTGACGGATGTATGAATCCGTCTCTCCCACGCGGTGCAGTGCGAGGTTCTGGGAGAGTACGGTTGGAGAAGTCAAAAGGACTCCCTCAAACTACTCTCTCCCAATCCAGTCTGCCATGCAGCTGATGGGCAGATGCATCCACAGCCAAGACCCAGACAAACCTCACCCCATGAACCCGGATACCCATGCTAAGTCACCAAACGTAGCGAACCACTTGGGATGACCTATGGCAAAGGTGTTGGATACCCAATAATGGTTCCCGGGACGGCGGTACCCATATCTGCTTCCCAAATTGCCGCCTTAAAGGTTACTATTTAGAATCGAAATGTTACTTGAAATGTTTTGACGACCAGATCTGAAGAACCAGATACTTCCCCATCTCTTTCCTTTCCCCACTACCTACAGCCTCACAACGTATCCCAATTGGGGTCATTATAATTCTAGAGACGCCAAACCGAAGAGATTAGAGGTGAATTATCTGATGAAGGTCATGTGGAAATAAGAGGCCGATTTGATTCAGTGCCCTGGCCTTGGTTGCGGTGTTTTTTGGAGTACCCTTTCGGGACTTTGCTTACGGCAATAATACCCCTTTACGACCACCCTTATTATTATTTATATTAGTTCAACAGTAGTAGCAGCTAGTTGTTGTTGCGAACTTTTAACTGCATTCTCTGACAGGCGTTCAAATAAAAGTTATTCCGCCGTTTCGGAAGTGATAGCCGGAAATGCAGCGGGCCGCTTCCGATTTCTCTAGTTTATAAATAGAGTCGTTCATATTTGATGAGAACCTGACATCCCGCCGCCACCATATTACATAGGCTAAATTCCGTACACAAAACACGAAAAACATTCCTCGGCTATTTTAACACCGAATATATTATGTTTTTTGCTGTAACATAAACTTTAAATCCTCGTGGAAATTAGTTTATTTGTTCATTAAGTCAAAGTATATTCACTTACATAGTTACGGTACCCATTACGTAAATCCATGGAATATCAGTACGAAGAGACCGGTTCTTATAACTTAAATTATGAATGTAAGAGTAAAAGTAATAATAAGGAAGAACGCGTGTGGAGAGTTAAAGAGAAATTTTGAAATTAAGAATAATATGTCAAGTGTTTAAGGCTCTGCAACCGGGCCCGAAAAGAAGAAGATGGAGAGATACGAAATTACGAATGTTAGAGGAGAGCGCTAACATTTACAGCCACAAAATCTATGCGAAAATTGCGAAAATGTTTAATAAAACACGACTCGTTCAAAATAGAGCAAAAATCTCACGGGCATGATCTTAAACAGCATTTAAAGAAACGCTGTGATATTTTTCATACATATAACTTGTAAAATAACTGAAACAAACGTGTTAATAATAATTTTTGGAGCATACTTTACGATTTTTTTTCTATCGAGGGAATTTTATAAAATTTGCGTTTCGGCGCGGGCAAAGTCTAGATATTATCTTCAAGAATAACATATATTTTTTTAAGAGCTTTAAAACTTACCGTGTTTAAGGGAAATATGTAATAAATCGGTACAAATCCGGGTTGTGGGCCCTTAAAATAATTCATTCACGCTAAGAAATTTAATACTTATATTAATTTTGTACGTTAGCAGGGTATTTTGAAAAATTATTGTAATTTTTCGTAGTGGTATAAGTTGTGATTGCGCGAGTAATTGGTGAGTTATTAGCTGCATTAGTGTTGTTGGCTTCTATATGAAAAAGTGAAGTGTGCCTGGTACGCATCATTGGAACGTTTATACCAATGACGGTTAGAAATTCGGGACTATGGGGATAGATTTACACATTGTGAATCGTTTCACCGCCGAAAATATATACGGATAAAAGGACGCTGTGGTTTGGTCCGTGTGTCTGACAAAAGCATTTTATCTTGACTTCTGGTGAAATTGATCAAAAAATTTTGTAGACTGATGTTCTAGCTTAATTTCAACTTTTGAAATGCTATTGAACATGCTTCTAGGAAATAACTGTAGGTACAGTTTGCGAAGTATACGTAGGATTTATAGTATTTTAGTCATCTTTGGGGATGCTGTGTGAAGGATCTTTTTAGGGAAAGAATGGTGACGAGGTTCTGGGAAGTAAAAGGGTTTGAGGGGTGGGTAGGAATCTGGGGGTGAATGTGTCTAAGAGTTACGGACGTATGAATCTATCCCTCTCACAGCGATTCAATGCGATGGATGGGTCGAGAGCTCATCAGCTCGATATATCAAAAGGTCTCCCTAAACCAGTTAATGGTTGGGCATAATCATCCGCCGCAAAAGCCTAGGCCCTAGACAAACCTCACCCTGTAAACCCGGGCGCTTATGCTAAATCACTAAACGTAGCGAACCACTTGGGGTGACCTATGTGCAGGGTGTTGGTTATCGAATAAATGGTTCCCTGGCCGGCGGAATCCGTATCCGCTTCCCAAATTGTCGCAATCTCTTTTATCTAAAATTATTCAACTTCTCTTCCCATTTTCCATCAGTCTTACAAAATTAATAAAATTGTTGGTGCCATTTCCTCGTTTAAATAGGATACCATATGTTATAGTAATTGCTATAGTTAATCTACCCTGAGATGTTATTTTGAAAAGAATTTCGTTCAGAATAAATATGAATATCCGAGTTGAATAATTAACTGAATAATAAGAAAGGTGTTTAAATTTTAAACATACCCACTGTGATGTATGTACAATATATCGGAGCGAAGTTAAGATAATAAATTCGCTTTGAACCACATTTCTTACATAGCTCACTCTAAACAGTGATCAAACACAATATTGGATTTTTATTCTGTGTTGCCTCAAAGACAAAACAAATCATGATAATTCTGTTGAAATTCCTTCGAAGAGTAGTTTCGGGAGTGAGTCAACACAACAAATTCAATCGACAACAACTGTAACAACACAACAATTATTATTGTAGAACAATATTCGGAGAAGTGAATATCTTTAACAAAAGATTTTTAAACAGTCTAGCGCGGTACCAAGTGTGTCTAGAATGGTGGATTGCAAGTGAGACCATCCAACTGAACCAACAAGGCGCTTCAAACTTCGATACCATTTATTTTTATTTTAAATAATAAACAGTGTTCCCGGGGAAGTGGCGCTACGAGCTTGGAGCCCGGACCCGGGCATAGTGGCTCCAGGACGAGCCTGTATTGGCGCCTGTCAACATTGATTGGAGTGACGCGACCGTCTGTTCATTTGTTCCCCCTCGTTGTGTAAGCAATCGAGAACCGAGAAGAATTACCAAGACCCTGCGTTAACCTTGTTTTATGATTAAAAACTCAAATTTAAGAATTCGAACAAGTTTTGTTGGAAGATTGGTACAGTCGAATACGCAATTCAAGCTTTTACCTTCTGTTTAAGAAACTTATAATTCTTCACATGTAGCAAACATTTTGTGGGAATACATAATTATAATAAACACAATTAAATAAATTGTTTCAATTCCACTTTATTATTTCTTAATCCAACCGGTTTCGGTTCATCCTGAACCTTCCTCAGGGGTGAATAAAAATATATTGTATATAAAAATATAAATATATCCATACATTTTTATTTACCCCTGAGGAAGGTTCAGGATAAACTGAAACCGGTTGGATTAAGAAATAGTAAAGTGGAATTGAAACAAAGTTATTTTATTGTGTGTTGTTAAACTTATAATTATTATATAAGTCACCCCTTCTTATATGTCCAGGGAAGGTCGTCGATAGTGGTAATTCGAAGAGCCTCCGATTTACATAATTCCCTCTCGTAAATATTTTTTTATATAAGACAGGTAGGTACCTACCACCATTCAAGACTTTTTTCGAGATTAAAAAACGGAGTCGTAAGTCGTAATATAATAAGCGAATTGCATGGGCGCATAAATTAAACCAAATTAATTTAACAGAATCTCTTCTTCCGTCTACAAGCAAATGCTTTTAATGGAAGATCGGTAACATCATAATATACACCATTTATAAGATAAATAAATAATAAAAAAATTGAGAAACTGGAAACTTTTATGATACACAAAGAGCAGTAATAAAAAAGCAAATTAAGCATAAAATTTTAACATTGATACTTCATTAAGCAAAATTTAAGTACATTAAAGCATTGTAATTCATGAAATTTGAGACTGAAAAATAAAATAACTGGACAAAATTTAATGACGCCAAAGCTCACCGTTTCAGAAATTTTGCCCAAACAAACATACAGAAAATACCCATCTGGTTTATAGTAGGCCAGCTTCTGTGTTTCTCTTATTATAACATGGTAATGGTTAATACCCATGTTCACTTCTTTATTTTCTTAAAAAGACCTTAAACATAGCATCCCCATAAAGATAAGTCCTAATAAGTAATTATCTCCTTCGTTGCCTACTGTACGGTGAAATTAGTAATGGTGAAAATAGAACCTAACTCAAGCATTTTTTTTTAAATATTGATGTAAATACCTTTGTATTATAGGCACATATATGTTTTTACATCAACACCATTCAGAAGGCCCTGCGTAAAATAATTTCTTCAGAGCCTATGTCATCTTTAGGAAAGCTGTGAGAAGGGTCTTTTTAAGTAGAGGAAAGAAAGTAATTTAAGCGAATGAAAAGCCACGCAGCTGGTGGGCAGACGCATCTGCCACATGTTTTTTGAAATAAATAAATAAAACCTAGATAAACTTCACCCCATGAACATGAACCCCCTGCTAAATCATCAAACGTAGCGAATAACTTATGGTGACCTCTGGCAGAGATGTTGATTATTCAATCATATCTAGCCGCCTCCAAATTGAAAAATATGGTATAACTATAATGTTTAATTTTTATTTTACCTTATTTAAGTAAGTATTGTTTATAAATTTTGCAGACGTTTCTTCTACGCCACTGGGAGACAGAATCCACTTTAAAAGCAATTTTAAAACTTTCAACAGATATAAATACACCGCGGCAAATTCTTATTGCGTTTCCTTCACAAGACAAATGAAAAGGATCTTTTCGCTTCGAATTTACTACAGAAGATACAATATTATTTGCCGTGCAATTTGACTCCCATTGTTATATTATTGTGGTAGTCGATTGTCTTTATAAAAATTGCTTTAAAATTGTAAAAATATTTAATAAATACTTAATAACGCGTGCCTTATCTAATAGAGATGAATTCGAATTATTGACATTAATAAATTGTAAAATTAATTAGATTTAATAAGCTGTTATTAACGTTTATTATGTGGCCTCATTGGTCGAGGGCCAAGGCTCTCTGGAGGTCGCCGGTTCAAATCTCGGCGTGCGCAGATACATTTTATTTGATTGATTTGTGTTTTCACAATTGAATCATTCAGAAATAATACAACGTATATCTCTCGGTGAAAGTCGTTGAGAGACGTTGCTTGAAATGGCTTTCGCCGCGTTTGGTGATCTGAATAGCCAGATATTTTCCCACCTTCCTCTTCCCCAATTACCAACAGCTTTACAGTCTCGTTTGGGGATGCCATAGTCTGTCTCACTGACTCCAGACAGAAAAAGTTCTAAATTCATTCTAATTAAGAGTGGTAGATACCCTCCTAATCGCCCTGATGAAAAAAAAACACTCAGAATCGAAACTTTATTTTATGGCCGCGTTTTATGAACAGATCTAAAAAGTTGGTAAGTTCTTCCAAACCTTTCTCTTTCTGATTTCCTTCCCCTTCCTCTGCATTCAGCCTCATAAATCACAACATACATCAATTGATGATGATCTTCTTAAAAAGAAAGGCTTTTAGTTCTGATGTGATTTTAGATTTTCACGGCTTTAAGTATTTTCGTTAGTTGTTGTTGGGGTGTTATGCCATGTCGCACTACCTTCTTCACATTTGCCCTTATGATGATCACTGTAACGCTGTCCGAAACGTTGGCTAAATAAGGAAGTAGCGCAACACGGCATAACACCCGAAAAACAGTTAACCAAAAAGGCTTTTAGCCCTTTTTAAAGCCTTTTGTTCACAAAATTTGTCAACTTCGATAAAATGGCTAAGACTCGCCTTGGTTGGTTGCCAAAACTACGGAGCCCTTAAAATTTAGCTAATAAGTGAACCTTAATAAAAATAAAAATATAATCCATCTAAACCAATCAAGTGATGCAGTTAAAGAATCAACCAAGTTTTTTTTTTTTTTTTTTAAGTTTCTTTATTCATTGAAAAAATATTTTTTTACAAAAATTGGGGATTTTTCGACCACCATGCTAGGCACATGCCCGTGTTGTGTTTAAACAGAAATCGCTTATAAATAAAGTTCTTTTGAAATGAATGCATTCATCTGCATTCGGATCCGGTCCGCGTTTATTTGCGAATTCCTCTACCTAAGAGAAAATCCGCCCGCCTCAGCGATCGCACCGCCGCCGCCACGCGCCGTCCTATCGGAATCGCCGAAACAAATTGCCCACTATTGTGTATTGGATTTTAATGGCAGTTATAGAAGTATGATGCGCGCAGATAGCGTCGGCGCTACGGGCGAGGCGCGAGTGCGTCGGAATCGGTTAATGCTCCCGACGCACGCGAAAGAAACAACCGCCAAACTACCTGCCGTATCTACTACTACCAATAAGCCGCACTCCACTCGCTGGCTTATAAAATGCAAGATTGAGGTTCGTGGTAAAAAAAGGAGCCAAATAAAACAGTATGATTGGAATGCAAACTAGACTAGTAATACAGTGAACAGTAGACTTTGCAAATTAGCATAATTTTAATTACTCCAACTTGACAGTTCGCAATGCTCATACGCTCTGACGGAATAAAAAGGTAACATCAAATAAAGCTACCATCTTGACAAGATTGGCAAAAACAGAACATACGAAATGCGAAGTGGTCGAGCAGAATTGAGTCGAAACAGAATCTCACTATCAACTATTTAGCAGACTCAGTGCAGATTTGGTTGCCATTCAAAACTTTTAAAGTCAATGGTATAAATTGAGAACAACCCATTCTAACTTAAAGTAAAGTACTTTCTAATATTGACCGATAGGAAGATCTACGAAAGATCTACTGGGTTAGTATGCATATGCTTGTATTCAGTACAGACTATAAACTACTTTACTTCCCTGGATCCCTTCTGATCATCTCCTTCCTCTCTTTACTACTTTCAATCTCACAACATACCCCGATTGGGGATGCCATAGTCTCACTGGATGCTTGAGATCAGTTGAGACAGCATTATCAGTTGCGGTATCTACATAAAAAAAGAAAATTCTTCTACCTTTTATCAGAACGATGATGTAGAATCGTAGACATTAGATGGATGGCGTTAAGGAGTGTATCAGAAAACTAATGGAAACAAGAACCGAATTGCTCGTCTTTACGTTATTAAGGCGACACCTGATGATAATAATTGCGAAAATTCACCAACATATAGAATATGTATAATCGGTGTGAAATTGACTCTTTTGTAAAGAAATAAAAATGTTATTTGTGCGGAGAACGTTTAGATATATCGTCTGTTCCAAAAACGAAAAATCATGGTACAAATCTTTTTTTAGGTCATAGGTAGCTAAATACTATTACAATAATGCATAAGTACATATTATGTACTAATGCATGACTACCTACCGACGTACTTTTGTTATTAGTACATTTTGTATTAGTGCATAAACGACTTAGATAAGCTGAAAATAAATAAATACCATTTCGCAGTTGTAAACTAGCTTAGCCTTGAGCATCTGAAAATGTGACGACAACGATGGTATGTTTTTAGTTCCAGTCTTTTGTTTTTTGACATCCAATTGTTGTTTATCCGTTGTTTAAAGCAAATAAATACAGAGATTTCTGTGTTGAACTAATTTACCTAAAATACAACAATTTTAACAATAAACATCACCAAGTCCACAAAAGGTCGACTTTTTAAATACTTTCAAGTTCATTAGAATCGAAACCGAATTCTCCCAACCCAAAAAACGAACTCAAACTCTTGAGTTACCTTCGAATAATTATAATCGAAAATAATAAAATCTACTTAACATGATGCACGGCTTCATGGAATTTGCACATCAATGTATGTTGTATAGAATTTATTGAACAACATACACATTCGTTTAACTTAAGCTCACAATGTTTTTTTCATCATGAGCTATTTAACTTTAAAATATAAAAATTTATTATTGTGACAATAATCAATTGTACAACGGTTTCAGGCTATAATTCAGTTATAAATGGTTTACGTACCGATGGTAACTATTTCGCTAATATAGATGATGTTTTTAATATGCCTCTATTGACATATAAAGCTGTACTTTTTAAACACTGCAGCAACGAGGCCACTGCATAATAAGAATTTTGTTTTTGTTTTTCCTCTTCATTTGATTTAATTTACTTTGTACTAATATTTATTTATTTTCTTTTGTATATACCTACATATTATACAATCAATCTTAAATTTTTTGTGTATATGTGATTGATTGTATATGTGTATACCTACATATACAATTAATCTAATAATTTTTCTTTTTTTATTTCCTTCTATATTTAATATTATTTGTACTATGACTGTCAATAACAATCCTGCATTACTTTTTTTTTTTCTTTTTTTTTTTTTTTAAATTTTCTTTATTCATTTTGTTTATTACAGGATTGTTTTACATGGTATTTCGACTACCAAGCTAGGCAAATGCCCGTATTATGGTAGTCGAGATTCATAAGATATTAAGTATATAATATTAATAATCATCCATATATATGTAGATGAAAGTACAAACATATAGCATATCTATTATACTAGTATTAGGTACATGATCACATACAGGAAAGGAGTTAAACTAGGTGAATCTTGTATAAATAAAAATAAAATAGAATAACAAATAAAAATAAAAGTAACAAAATAATAATATTTTAAGGATAATAGAAATACAAAATAAGAATAAATATGTAAATCGTCTATACAGATGAACAATGATAGTCTTTGACCCCAAAAAACAAAAGCAAGTAATTCCTAAGCAGCATATGAAATGGACGAACAATGTCAAAAAATATGAAAAAAAGCATCAGCATAATATAAAGTTTTGGTTGAAAATTAATTTAGAGATGTAAATTATGAATAAAATAAGAAATCACCCTAAGAAAAAAAGGTTTAGCCAGATTAAGTCAAATAAATTTATTTTATTTCTAGCATATTTTAAATCATAGCTCATTATTAGATTCAGTAGTTTCCAGAACAGATACTCACCGCTTAATTCGGTACCACCCGAAACAAATTTAGGAACTTGATCAAGATGCGGTAAGAACACACCTCTCTTTGGTTACGGCTATTTCCAACTCCCACCGTTAAGTTGTTCCCACCCCCTTAGATTACCGCCGACACGAATATCCACATAGTTTCAATCGAAGATAAAATACTTATTTGCTTTTAAACTGATTTTCTTCAATGAACTTTAAACGTTTTTAACGTTAATGTGTGTCTGATATAGGAATCGAACCAATTCGATTTCACTTTTAGAATTCAATCACTATTAATTTGGGCATCATTCTACGAGTAGAATGTAGGTGCTTTAATGAGTTTTAAAAAATTGAGGAAAATAATATATCACTGATTTTAACTTACCTACGTAGGTACATTTTGGCGATTCATTTATATTTACATAGATTTCTACAATGCTTTATCTTACTTCTAACTATAAACTACACAAACATATTATAACAACTTGCGGCTAACAGTTTGCATCCACTGGTTCATCGATCACTAATTCAAAACTATATATATATATATATATATTGTTATGGTACGCCCAAACGACAAAGAATTCAAACTCCTAATTCGCCGCAAACTACACAACACCCTGCTCCCCCCCTGTTCCCTGCTTCCTACTTCCTATCCCATCCGCCCACCCGCACGCGATCCCTTCCACCAGTTGAGAATTGCGAGCCGCCTCGGGCACACGTTAAGCCCGCGCGTTGATTCCCACTGTTCGCGCCCGGCGTACTATCGCTCGAATTGTACTCAAATATAACCTGCAATGTTGATTCAATAACCTACGGGTTTAGCGCTGATATTTCACCATGCCTGTGTAAACTTCGGTTCTGTCCTAAACTCGGGAGGTCCCCCTGGAAGCCGGAAGACGAAGACCCCCAACATCATGTAAGCTGTACAATTGTTTCCTCATTTGATTGTGTCCTTTAACGATAGACTGTAAACTCCCGCGCAAAGCCATCACTCAGAGAGTTTCGTTTAGGGATCTTGAGGTTATAAACACGATAGCTAGGATTGTGTAGTATGTATTTCTTGTGTTGAATTGTACTGTAATGACCTATGTACTGTGTTTTAAATTTGCAATACATGAAATTAGTTAACTCAATCCTGTTATTATTCTGCTACGGCAGGAGGGTTTCCTAGAGAGGGAGTATCCTGCCAGACGACTGAGATGCGAAGGAATTTCTGAAGCCTCGAGCGACCCACCACCTGAATAGAGGGTAAATCATGCCTCCCCTGAGAGCTAGCTTGGGACATGTTTGGGGGCCCGCTCCTAACAATATATACGCGTAACTACCGAACGACTGCACCAAATTGGATAATTCTTTTTTTATGTTCGTTATTATCAGAACAAGGTTTGTATAAAAGAAGCAGTGAGCTCTGGCATAATGAAATTTGTATAAAAAAATTGCAATAGGTGACACGCGAGCTGTTTTAAAACTGAATGTACCGGGACTGAATGTATGGAATGCGGAACGGGGGAAAAGAACTCGAGAGGGGGGAAGGGAACTCAAAAGGGTGGTTCGCGGGGCGGGGGAAGCGGAAGAGGGGAGTGGGGAGAGGGAAGGCGGAGTAGGAAAGCGTGAGGGGAAGGGAATGCGGGAGAGGAAGGGGAGGCGGAAGGGGAGCGGGACGAATGGGAAAGTATACGCAGGGAGAAACAATTTCTTTATTAAGTGGCATAGCAACGCATGCCGGGAACTCGCTAGTATATTATAAATTTGAACAGCGCCCTTGATTTAACAAAAATGGCTCTACACAAATCATCTAAATATCATAACTATAATATCGTACACCCACAATAAGAGTGTCTTGTGCCATATAACATATAACACTCAAACTATCATGGATACTATAAACGAACTGTTTGAAAAATATTAGTCTAAAGTAAAAATGCAATTACGATATTTAAATTCTCAAATGAAAGACGTGTGAATATATTTATAGGTGTGCGCTTATACATGATGATAAATTTTATATATGTATGAATTTCCACATATATATGCAAAATTCCGAATGGATCATAATGAAAGCGATTATAAAATGTGTAGTGGGTGTTGCGAACATTAATAATTGGGCAAATATGCAAATAAGTCGTAATATATATGATCATATTCTTGAATGTAATGTGAGCCCGAACAAATATTTAAATTACGTTACGTTTTAAGGAGCTTTTTTTATTTCAAATTTGAAGATAAAATTTTAGATAAAATTAAATAAAGATAAAATTATTTTTTAGATATTTAAAATAGGCTAAATACGAGCTGGAATCAAAAAAAGGACAAGTTTTTCAAAATAAAAATTAAACTATTTATTTTAATTTATTTATAGGTATTATTAAACTGGTTGTAGGTATCTACTCATTTTTAGAAATTATTATTTTGTAACATGAATCTTTTATAATGAGTTGTTTTTGTTTCCCTGAGAAAATTTATGATTTCTTTATTTTGTTTTTAATTTTATGTAGGAACCTAACTATTTTAATTTCTTTACTTTTTACCGTTATCATATTATGTGATAATGCTCCATCCATCCTTCAAACATGTAGAAACATCAAGGAAGAATTTTTGTATTGAACGATTATATTTATGCAGTAGGTAGGTACTAAAATACGTTTAACTAGGCATTACCAGTCTTCTTCGGAAATTCACCTAGATAACTTAGGTACTGGTTAATACACAAACAAGCTGATTCTCGGTACACCCTGTACAGTAATGCACCCCCCCCAAAATGTAATTCACAAAAATTCTCCAGTGCAAATTATACAGTCTTCCAAAAGAAATATCCACTCCACTTCTGTCACTCATCTTCTCATAAATGTAATAGCAATAATAACAGACGGTAGCAAATGTAAAATCTTGCAATGTCCAGTGTTTTAAATATAGTGTCCTCTGCGTGCAAAGTCGTATCTTCTCCAAGCATAAAAGTTCTAATAAAAGTTTTTTCTGTATCTACTTTTAAATAATAAATTTAGTTAGCGCCGGAGAACACATAATAAACTGTATTATGTAATGCTCTTGAGGTGAGATCATTTAAAATTGAATAAAGCTAAAGATACAATACAATTAAGTACCACATTTTTTCTTACATTCGTCGCACAATTATTCCCAAAAATAACGCTATTTTCGACAAATAATAACGCAATATTCGTCAAAAATACAACCACTTTTCCCAAAAATAACGCTAATTTCGTAAAAAATTACAAAAAAATTCCCTAAAATAAAGTGAATTCCACCAAAAATAACGCGAAATGTTTCAAGTCCGTACCATTGACAATTAATATTGAGATACATGTTGATAATGATTGTCCCGTGTCAAGTAGACGAAATAACAATGGGTTCGCATTTCCTGGTGGATATCGGACGTTGGACCTCGGACGCACCGTCCACCGAGTGTAGAATCAATCTTCAATAATATGCAATGTCAATTACCAGATACCGGTTTAAACGTAACTTATTTATTATGACTATTTCGCTGCGGAGCCCACCCTGAGAGACATTAATGTAATTTGCATAGGTATGCACGTCCTCGATTCGATACAAAAGGCCGGCGCATGTACCCGCTGCATTATGTTATCCAATGCAATTGTAGGGAAACAGACGGACGTAAATAATCAGTATAATTGGTTGAATGGTCGGGATGCAAAATAGAACATTCGTAGGAAAGGAGTACGGACAGGAGCGTTTTTATTCGCCCAAGAAAGTGGTTTTGAGGAAATGTTACATTAGACTAAATGCGTAAAATTTGGAGGATTCAGGTTGTGGTGGCTATCCAATGCAATTACAGGGAAACATATGGTCGTAAATAATCATTATAATTGGTTTAATGCTCGGGATGCCAAATAGAAAATTCTCATGAAAGCAGTTCGGACAGAAGCATTTTTATTCGCCTAAGAAAGTGACGTTTGATAAAATGTTACCGTAGACTAAATGCGTAAAATTTGGAGGATTCAGATATCCAATGCAATTCTAACCAGTGGCGTAGCGTGAGTTTTCGGTGAGCTAGAATGCTAAGATTGAAAAATACGACATTACTGATGTAGTTGTAGCTGAAAATGATTTTTTTTTTTAAATTTTAACTTATAAATTGTATGAAGAATTCAGGATCTCAAACAAAAAGTTGAAATTAAAAAAAAATCCTTTTCTGCTACAACTACATCAGTAATGTTGTATTTTTCAATCTTAGCATTCTAGCTCACTGAAAACTCACGCTACGCCACTAATTCTAACCGTGCAGACAATATTTGACAGTACAGGCGCTATGTGTTTCTACCTAGATGTTTGTAGGTTGTAGGTAGTAAGCCTTACAAATTTAACACGATAATATCAATATCACAAAACAGTAAACACTGAATACGTAATTCTATGAAAATAAAATTTCAAAGCAGATTGTTCAAATAATTTTTAGATTACATAATATTCAAGTCCTTTTCATCAGAAGTCAGTATTGTGTCGACATTGAAAAGTACACAATGTTATTGTGATTTTTAGCCTTCCCAGAGTTAATCTAATTGTTTTTTTTAAATTATAATATTGTAACTAGCTGAAGTTCCCGGCGTTGTGGACTAAACGCAGAATTTTTCGGAATCAGATGTATGACCTTCGTCTGGTTTTGAAGGCCAAGTATGAATTTTTTTATAAATCTCGAAATAAAACAGTAGATTTGTGCCTCAACCCCTCACAGATATTCTTCTTTATGTAAATATGTAGCGGAAGACCCCGGCACCCGGCACTATCTGGGATTTGTGCAGATTTTTTTCGAAATCAGATGTATAGTCATTTTCCTCTAATTTTGAATGTCAAGTGTGCAAAATTTCGCCATTAAGCATCAATATGCTGCTTTTGGGTGTAGGAAAAAACGAGGATAGTTTTTTGAAATCTCAACTATACTGTGACCTTTTCCGTTGTAATAAAGGTGAAGTGTGCTAAATTTCATCAACCTCGGAATAAAACTATAGATAATATAAATATATACAAACACTGTACAAATAAAATCCGCAAAGCCACAAAAAGACACTCCGCTTTATTTATTAGAGAAGGTAATGAGTTCTTCGGTATGTACTCGTACCAAGGTAATAGCAAAAACTATAGAAAATATAAATATATACAAAAACCATACAAATCAAATCCGCAAAGCCACAAAAAGACACTCCGCTTTATTTATTAGAGAAGGTAATGAGTTCTTCGAAGTAATTGTACCGAGGTAATTGTAAAACGGTCATGTGTATACAAGTTTTTACCTGGTATTTAAACCATCAAGTAAAGTATTTATTTTACCGGAACAACGCAACGCCTCAACCAACTTGATTCAGATCTCATAATTCAAATTCAGAATTAACAATAATATTATCTTCAACTAATTTGTCCCATGTTTATGGCGGCTATTTTTATTGAATGATTACAAAGTCTAACGATTATTTGTAAACTTCTCATAGATAGCGTCTCGGATAAACAGATCCGATTTTTATAGCAAATGAAAAAATTCTTTATTTGATTTTCGTAGTCGATACCTACAGAAGAATTTGTTTCAGTTGATCTCGCGTCGCGTCGCTGCTGTGTCCAGTGTAATACCAATTTGAAATGGAGGTATTAGATTTGGGTACACATCGCAGGACGATGCGATTCCTTGTTTGCTTTCCGGATGAAACATTATTATTAAAAAAAATACAATAAAATGTCCCGATGTTTGATTTCCATCCACAGAGGCCGTCTCTTCCCCGGGGTGATCCGCCGGACTAGGAAGGCGACGGGCCAGCGCTGTTTCATTTATCGACGTATAAATTTATCATATTATCCCAAAGCAATTGACTTTGTAATTTAGTTTCCAGGAGAAATTCGTGTCCGGCTCTCTCCGCTGCGGCACGGAGAAGTGAGCCTTGTGTCCCTGTGCTGAGTAACCATATTCTCTCGCAGTTATTGCTCTCGGGGGATGAAATAAAACATGGACAGTATCACATGTATTATTGTAATATTAGCCGTCGTTCGTATTGTGTAACTGTTTTAATGTTCGTTTGTAATTAATCATTATAAAATGGAAACGGATTATTTCTGTATTTTTTAATTTATAAATTTTTTTAAATATTTTTACATTATACCAAAACCATAACAGTATTTTTCCGACATGATTTTATATTTTCATCTTGATTAATTTTTGGATTGTATTGTCTTGTTTCGCTTCTCTCTTTAGCCAACGTGACTGATACCGTTATGGTGTCCGTTATACAACAGGGCCTAAAAACTTCCAGGATTCATTATTAGAGTGACTGTATATATATATATATATATATATAATTTGTTAGCTCGATTTTGGCTTTAGGATCGGTGATTTGGATCCCGCAATACATTGTTAACATTAAATAAATAGAATAAATTAAAATAAAGGTTCTGTAGCAATTAGGTCTAAAAGTCTAATCAAACGCCTAAACATCGTAAATATTTACTAGCATTCCATATTCGATACCTTTATTGGATAACCAACACCTCTGCCATAGGTCATCCCAAGTGGTTCGCTTCGTTTGGTGATTTAGCAGGGGTGTCCGGGTTCATGCGGTGAGGTTTGTCTATATCTTGGAGGTGGATGTCCAGGACACATTAAACCCCAGATTTCTACCCACCCCTTAAACCCTTTTCCTTCCCAGAACTCTTCTCTCCTTCCTTTCCGTAAAAAAACCATCCACCCAGCATCCCCAAAGATGACACAGTAAAGTGTGAAGCTCATGTAAAAAAAAATATCCTTAAATTATCACCACCAGACTTTACATCAATTCAAATCATTAGCAACGCTGCCCTTCAGAAAACATCCAGTACGAAACACTATTATATCTATATTTATTTATTTTTTTTGGATTTTGTGGGATTCGATCCTTAGACCGCTGAACATCCGGCCGCTAAGGTTAGTCACGCGCTTCATACCACTAGACCAAAGAAGACTTGTGTGCGGTCGTGGATTTATCGCATTACATTGGTACCGAGTACCCGTAAAATAAATGAATATTTTATTGCTATCTCATTCTCTCGCAGGCTAAATCCTATGGATGTATGTATTTATCTCTTTTTAGTATCACTCGCTTCGTTTCATCGAGTTTCAAATCACTAACGGCGCTAAGGAAGTTTCATTTAAAAAAACTTATTTTAAACTGGTAACGCCAATTAATATCTACTGTAAATATGGCACAGACCGCAGAGTTAACCGTGTCAAGCTGAACTTGGTCTGATTCTTACAATAATTACGATTTTCAATTTGTGACTTATGTGAGGACTAGCTTTTTCCCGCGGCTTCGCTCGCATGGCATTAGGGGATTTCCACTCAGCCTCCTCCACCTTCCCTCTCCCCACTCCACTCCCCCCATCAATCCCCCTCCCCCTCCAGCCACCCCTCCCCCCACTCCACTCCCCCCCATCAACCTCCTTCCCCCCACCCGAACCTCCTCCATCCTTCCCCTTTCCCCTTTCTTCACTCCCCCCTCTCCCTCCCCCCTCTCCCCCCCCCCCTTCCCCCCTCCCCACTCCCCCACTCACCTCTCGCATTCCACACATTCATTCCCGATACATTTAGTTTTCAAACTGCTCGCATGCCACCTGTTATAATTTCTTATACAAAATTCATAATGCCAGAACTCAACGGTAGTTTTATACAAAAATCCGAACAAAAAAAGAATTATCCAATTTGGTTCAGTCGTTCGGGTTTATGTGCATACAAATACAATATTTTATACTTAATTTCACATTACATTTTGCATGTAATTTTTTTTTATATAGTCGCTATAATAAAAATAATAAAAAAATATATACATTTTGGTGGTTCATTTTTATTAAGTACGATTCAGTTATTAAGTACGAATTATTATTCTTCTTTTTATATTCTACCAAAAAATCCAGTACGGCAGTTTTATACTTAAAAAATGCGATACCTGCCTATCCAATTAAAACAAATTTGAGAATGACATTTTGCAAAACAAAGATTCTTAAATAAAAATTCTATTTTAGAAAATATTTAAGCGAATTTATTTGAAGTACCTACTTCCCTAATAATTTGAATCGATTAAAGAATTATAGATATCTTACTAATCGTGCCACCTATTGCAATTTATTCAGACAAATTTCGTAATGCCAGAGCTCTGACCTATAGCCTATATGTTTTTATTATTGTAAAGTTTCATTAAAATCCATTCAGTAAAGTAGGAATTAGTATTTTATACATATTTGAATTTTAACATCAAAGGGATGTCCATAGTAACCTAATTTAAAAAAAAAACATCGTTTCCAAGGCGACAATTGGCGTTTGCAATAAATCGATTTCATAACGCCAGAGATTATTAATAACGCCAGAACTTACCAATATATATATATATATATAGCCTATAGATCTCGCAAATAATGTAGCTGTCTATTAGTGAAAGAATTTTTAAAATCTATTCAGTAGTTTTTGTGTGAAAGAGTAACAAACATACATCCATACAAACTTTCACCTTTATAATATTAGTAGGATATTTCCCGGAGACCCTACAGACTACAGACCCCGGGGAATAAATGAAATTGCGTTACCGGCGGCCGAGCATGTTGATCGAGTCAACGGAAATATTATTTTTACAATATTTATGCAATGGGATTCGCTCGGCAAAACGTGTTAATCTTCACCTCTAATAAAATGTAAGTCGGGATTCGTTTAATGCTGGAAACCGATTGAAAATAAAAACAAAATGGCTTTCGTCTGATCTCTCACAACAGCCGATGATTAATAACTTATAATAAAAATGTTTCTATTTGGATGGCGTGAGTCAACACCGGCGGTCTCGGCTGTGCGGATCTCGCAGGTATTCATGATCAGTGGCGTGCTGTATATAAAGGTTAAAACGCTGTGCCTCCCAAAAGAAAAACCGTCAATAATTATCGTAGAAAAATCATGAAATAAACGATTTGTGTTTGAAAAAATGTGTTTGAGGTGAAACTTCTTTAGCGCTGTTAGCCACTCGAAATTGGGGTGAAATGCGTCACAACTCAGTTCTACACAAATATTCGGTTCTAATGTATTGCTGTAAATTCGCACCTCGGTGCGTGCCTTCCATAGCGTAGTTGTCAAGTTGGCCAGAGATACAGACATCAAGCTAACGAGGATTCGAACCATCGAAACAATCATAATAAAAAAAAAAATATTTTGTAAAATCAATATCCAATCTTCAAACCACTTTAAAAAAAAAGCAAAAGAAAAGAAAGCGACTTCTAGATTTTTTTAGCACAAAAAATTTGTTAAAATATTTGATGCCACAATATATTAAATATTAATTAATGAATTGTTTGTTTTTGATAGTTTTATTATTTTTAATTGAAACCATCAGTTGAATTCCTCAATCTATTTTTAATGAATACATCCGTATACTTTAATTTGGATACCGATGCCCCGGGAATCATTTATTGGATAACCAACAGCTCTTCCATAGGTCATCCCAAGTAGCAAGCTACGTTCGATGACTTAGCAGGGGTGCCAGGGTTCGTGGGGTAAGGTTTTCCGGATCTTGGCATCGAATACATCTGCCCACCAAGCGGATCGGGAGACAGTGGTTGAGGGAGACTTTTTGACCTCTCCTTAAAGACTCCTCGAAACATCGCCATAGGGTTAGATTCATACGTCCGTCACTCCTGGATACCTATACACCCCTCATACCCTTTTCCTTCCTTTCCAAAAAAACTCCACACGCAACAAGACAACGGGCCCTGAGAGGAATTATTTTTCTGAGGGCCTCCTGTATGGAGCAAATGTAAAAAAAAATGTTGCATTAAAAACGAAAAACATTCCGCCTACTGCTAGCAATGTTAGAACCCGAATTCGAAAACTGAACACAACATTGCTTTGGTCACAGAGCGATGTACGCCATTGTATATAATAATATATCAATCAACCTATACAAACTTACTTACGAACCGCACATAGGTACATTTTAGAATCGCTTACAAAGCGGAATTTGATTATATTATTATTATTATTGTGTATCTGATGTACCTAATAAAGCCTGTTAAAGATTACTTAAAGCATATTAATTATTAAAAATGCGTGTAGTTCAGAGTTCGGAAAAAAAGTTGAACGATATAGATTTCGTGTCATTATAATATTTTTTCACATTAACTCCACGCAGGAGGTATAAACCTGAAGAAAAAAATTTCCTCCGGGCCAATTACATCTTTGGGGATGCTGTGCGGAGGGTAACTTTAGGGAAAAGAAGTTCTGGGGAGGAAAAGGTATGATGGGTGGGTTGGAATCCGGGGATCAATGTGTCCAGAAGTGACGGCATATGAAACCATCCCTCCCACTGCGGAGGAAGGTAATGGCTCGAGAGAGTCCGGCTGGAGAAGCCAAAAGGTCTTACCCAGCCTCTTCCGATACGGCCCGCAACGCAGAGGGTGTGTAAATGCACCTCCGCCTAAACCTCAATCCGTGATCAAGGGCGCCCATGCTTTCACCAAACGTAGCGACCTATGGCAGAGGTTCATTGATGCTACAGTGATAGAATGTGAGCTACTTGTATTTTCTTATTAATATAATACTATTCAGTTATAATAATTTAGCATAACAAATCACGGAACCTCCTACACCCCTCCCCCCTAACACACACCTCCCAGCCCCTCTCTTGGGGTCCTTCGCCAGTTTTGTTTGCCGGTGCGTCTGCCGCTGAATAATTTAGGTTTGTACAATGCCAACTTTCAATGTAATTGTATATTAGAGACATTTTATGTATGGAGATGTAGAGCGAACCTCCATCCCGCAGTTAAAGGAACAGTCAAACGCACAATGACCTGACACATTCACTTATTTAAATTTATTATTTTATTAAAAGTGTTTAACTATAACATATTTTCTTAAATTTTTAATATTTACTATTTTATAACATTTGTTAAATGTTTACTAAAATTTACGATACACTTTCTAAATGTTTCAACATAATATATTTTTGACATGCTTTATAAACTCATAATGTCAGCGTTCGTAGCATAAATAGTTTCTTCGTATCTGAGTATTAAGGGATTTGACTTTAGTTTAAAAAACATGAATTAATTGGGGTATTTTATTATGTTTTTAAAAAATTTACTAGTACTTACCTAAATTCTTGTTATTTATTGTTAAGGGTCTTAGAATAAGAAATTAAAGTTTGAATTTTTTTCAATGATATTATTATTCAATTTATAAACAAATTTTACGTTAAATTATTTAAAGGGTGACAGCTGTTTCGCCTTCTTTAGTCATTATCAAATTGTGGTGATGACACTCACAGAAGGTATTTTTATATTACTTCAATATAGTTACACAAAAATGATCAACTAAATGCTTTTAATTTTATTACAAACGTCCTTTTTGATGTTCGAGTAAATTATAAATATATAAGTAACTCTATAAAAGTATTAGGAATATATCGTCTGTAAGTGGCCTAGCCACAGTTTGGTAATGCCTTCAAATGCGAAACAGCTAACACACGTAATAATAATTACACAGCAGAATTTGTTTTTCTTTCTTTTAAATGTACCTACATAGATATATGATCTTTTCCTAATTATCGTCCCAGAATCGTCATATTATTGTCACAGCAAATATCCTAGTATCCTATATTAAACGAAAGCATCATTCAAAATATGAGAGTTGCTTTAAAATGTGTGACTGTCTAAATGTAAAAAAATAAAACGATCTTTTTCCAAACATTAATCTTTCCCATGGTAGGGGTTGATATAGACACACTGGCTCCGGACACTTAAGAGCAGCCGAGACATTTGTGCGGTATTCATTTTATATTATAGCGACCGGTGTATCACGAATTTATCAATGGCTCTTTCAATTTTCGTGGGTCGTGTGTAATTCAAACATTTTCAGTCAATATTTACCTAGTGGAGTGATGACTCTAAACTAAAAAATAAAAACAAATACATGAATATGGGTCTTGTTTATGTGTACAAATGTACGTAATATGTATCATATGCTCCACGTGTATGTATATTGAATACATACACGTGAAGCAAGTGTAGAGGTTTACATATTTTATATTACCCTGAATAATGTAGCAGAACACCTAAATACGAAATAAACTCGGCCGTGGAAGGCAAGTAAGTTGGTACACCGAGATATCCGAACAAACCAACCAGCTTCCAACTACAATAAGAAGAAATAGACGTTTTATAATCAAGACAAAGTAGCAGGCAAAGGTTCCCCAACTGTTTTTAAAATTATCTTATTTTTTATTAGAAAATTAATAAAAACAATAAATGGCTATTTTAGTGCATGTTGAGCTTATTATTTTCAAATTATAACTGAGTAAAAATCTCATTACGAAACAAGTTATTCTTGTCTGGTTACAAAAACAAGTTATTTTTGAAATGTAAAAATAACATAATTTATTAAGCTCTATGGGGTTTGAACAAACGTTAACTTGGCATAGACCAAAGGTTTTATCTAACCCGCTCTGTTCAAAATGTCGTTTCAAAATGTCGTCTCAAAATAGCTTCTCAACCACTTAACGATGCTGCATTGGCCATCGCCATTGACAAAACAACTATATTTTGACGCATGTCACAAAATATTAAAATTTCTTCCTTGCCCTTTTTAATAATATTAATACTTCGCTTTATTGCTTTCTTCCAATCAACCTTCTCTAGGAGTTGTATTTAAGTAATGTAACACAATAATGTCACCTTATGCATGTTTATTTGATATTGTTGTCTTTAGGTAATAATATTTTAAATGTATTGTTTATGAATTTTATTCGATTATTTTGTGTTATTTCACAATAAATTAATTAAAAATAAGATGTTTTATTTGCGACACTTTCAAAGCGGAAGATACTCTCAGGATCACCCTGGTGTAAGACCACCGTTCAGAATAGAAGAGTTGCTTGAAATGACTTTAGGCGTGTTTGGTGGTCAGATCTAAATAGCCAGGTACTTCCTTACTACCTTCCCTAACTCATTCTTTCCCCACTACTTACCCACCCCATTAACTTCAATTGGGGATGCCATAGTCTAATTGGCTCCAGACGGGAGCAGTGGGAGCAGCTTGTGCGGTATTCTCTTAAAAAGTAATACAATGTAATACAAAGCATTATATATTTGTAATCTCTGTACTATAATGGTGGTTCTATTGGTATTACGTAAAATAAACATTCAAACGCGTAATTACTAACTGCTTTAATCTAAATTGACAATAGAGTCAATTTATTTCATCCATCCTCTTCTACACAAAACGAGTGTGCTTTAGACCACACGACTGAAATAAAACGTCTTTAGCTACATCTATAAGATAGAAAGAGAGAAAGAAAATGTGCGCACGCACTGCTCTCTCTTGCTCCTACAATGTGATACAGACAATAGGCCTGCACTGTGTCTTAGATATACGAAACGTAACTGGCTATGAGAGAAAGACAGAATGTGTGCTCGCACCTCTCTCTCTTGCCCCTACAGTAATTTGCCCCTTGACTAACTTATATCTCCCTCTCAACTACCGTTCGCTTCGCTTTTCGTAACGCTCTCGTCACGCATTCACCAGCTTACTTCCCAAGTCAAGCGTGCGTAAAGAATTTTCAGTTAAAAAAAGTATATTTTAATTTAAGTTGAAGAACCAGTGTCGAGTAATATAATAATATAATATAAAATACCATTCACAATATAAATTCAGCCGACTAGTGGCCACCGCGCCAGCCGGCCAGCCACAGAGGAAATAATCAATTAACTAACAAAAGAAACAAAACGACACACTACTTTTTTAATATTATCAATCTTTTTATCCGTCCGTCAGAAACTATGGCCCGTCCAACCAACTGCGGAGGTTCTCAGTTCTTACAGATGTAAATTAATAATTATTACGGATTTCTTTGTTGGCCCGTCTATTGTCTGAATTATTATGTTTCCCAGCGTGCGATGGATATTCAATTCAAACCCCAAGCCACTCGGAACAATCGTAATTATCATTCTCCGTAAGTTACTTCTTATATTATTATTATTGTCTTACTCGTATCTCCACTCGCATCAGTGTAAAGCAGTAGGTTAATATTTGATTTCGTGGTCGCTCTAGCGGAGCCTTGAAATGGATAGAGTATTATAGGAAATAAATATATATTATTGGCACACAAAACATGCATTATCCTACTAATATTATAAAGGCTAAGTTTGTATGGATGTATGGATGTATGTATGAATGTACGTTTGTTACTCTTTCACGCAAAAAAATACTGAACGGACCTTAAAAATTCTTTCACTAATAGAAAGCTACATTATTTGCGAGTTATGTAGGCTGTATATATTGGTAACCTCTGGCATTATGAAATTATTTATTGTACGTTTATTGTCCAGACAAAAAGCCGAACAAATCGTTGCTTGGTAACTATATGTAATTATTTGACGTGCGCTGTCATTTTCTTATTTGTTTAGGTTACTACGGAGATCCCTTTGATAGTTAAAATTCAAATATGTATAAAATACCTATCTATACTAATATTATAAATGCGAAACTGCGTGTGTTTGATTGTTACGCTTTAATAAGTGGCACGCGAGCTGTTTGAAAAATGAATGTAACGGGTGATGGGAGGAGGGGGAGAGGGAGAGGGAGAGGGGGGGGGGGAGTGGAGGGGCGATGAGGAAGGTGGAGGAGGCGGAGTGGGAACCCCTTAATACTATGCGAGCGAAGCCGTGGGCAAAAGCTAGTCTATAATTTAAAAATGAATCGCTAAATTTGTTGGTAAGCGCAAATCTCGAGAGCGGCTGAACCGATTTCGCTAATTCTTTTTTTAGAATATTCCTTGAAGTTCGAGGATGGTTCTTACGGAGAGAAAAATTAAGAAAATTGCGCAGAAAATTAGATAATAACAGAAAACATCGCACGTTTGACAGTTCGCGTGTTAGAGAATGACATTTTGCAAAACAATGAATGATTATGCAAACAGGATTCTATTTTTGAAAAGTTGAAAAATTTATTTAAAGTAGGTACTCCCCTAATACTTTGAATCGAATCAAGAGTTTAGATATTTTAAATAGGTACCTATGTTAGGTACCAAATTTAATATACATGAAAAATGGAAATTTGAGTAAAAATTGTTAAAGGTGGCACGCGGGCTGTTTAAGAACTGAATATACTGGGATTGAATATATGGAACACGGGAGGAGGGTTGGCGGGACTAGGGAGCGGGAAAGGGAAGAGGGAAGGCGGGAAAGGTGGGAGGGGAACGCGGGAGGGGGAAGGGGGACCTGGGAGGGGGGAGGGGAACTCGGGACGGGGGTTCGCGGGACGGGGAAAGGGGGGGGAGTGGAGTGGGGAGAGGGAAGGTGGAGGTGACGGAGTGGGAAAGCGAGAGGGGAAGAGGACGCAGGAGAAGAAGGGGAGGCGGAAGAGGAACGGGATGAAGGGGAAAGGACACTCAGGGAGAAACAATTTCTTTATTAAATGGCAGAGCAACGCATGCCGGGACCAGCTAGTATAGTATAAAATGTAGCCACAAGTTTCTGCAGAATGTGGACAAAAATTAAATCAGAATTTTTAAGAATTTTGAAAATATTTAATTTTTACTGAGATTAATTTTTACTACGAACATCTTTACATTATAAATACAAAAAAAATATGTTTTGGATAAATTGAAGCATTTCCTATCGTTTAGCTTGAGTATAATTAAAATAAAATTGTTAATTACTTTATAAAAAAATATTAATATAATCTACTAATATTTTTTCGTCAGAAATGAGTGAATGCAAATAACAAGCAGCTTTAAAAATTACAGAATTATGGCTATGATTATGTTGACATTTCCCTTGATTAACTTTTTTTTTCTTCTTCTTCGTGTGCCCTGTCCGTTCAACGGACGTTGGCTATCATGTTGGCTATGCGGACTTTGTTTACTGCGGCCCGAACAGCTCTACGGTAGACTGGCCAAACCACTGTCTCAGATTTTTCAGCCACAGGTTCTCCTTCTTCCAGGGCCCCGTCTTCCGGCAATCTTTCCCTGCATTATGAGATGCAAGATCTCTTACTTCTCTGGATGTCTCATCACATGTCCAAGATATTGAAGTTTTCGGATTTCTGTACTTTTAATAACGTTTTTTTCTTTATTCATCCGAACCTTGACATCAATGACATTTTTCTTTTTAATGAAATTATTTACTAAATTAATGTATTCAACTCTTGCGCCGAAATCGAACGTTTGCAGACTGCGTTGGCCAAGCGATTTTTATGCCTATTATTACCTACATTCGTGGTGATGTACTCACATTTTTGGCTTTTGTTATTGCTTAAAATGGGGGTCTATTTTACGAAATCAGAATAGTCAAGTGCCCTCGCTTCCAGTCTTATATCAAACCCCATTAGGGGGTGCCATAGAACCACTGGCTCCGGACAATTGGGAGCGTGGCGAGATCCTACTGGGGCCGTGCACATCTCTTTTTAAACCGGTTTCGGCACATCTGGGTCATAAAATGTAATATCTGCCCTAACGAAGGCGTGGTTGCGCTGAAACCGATCGGCAAAATTAATTAAATAAATTTGTGCACACAAGTTCACAGTTCGAACTTAGACCTTCGGTGTACAAAATGTAAAACCTTTTGAAACGTGCCTAAATTCTGTAATTTTAAATGCCGTAAACATACAAATAGAAAAGAGATAAACTCTCTCGGTTTACGAATAACCTGAAAAAATCAGTTTATCGTTGTAGCCTTAATATATATAAAACAATTAATTAATATATTTAAAAAGCCATATAATTAAGGTTTTTTTACCGGGTAATTTTACACAACTGATAAACAATCGTATTTGTGTCTTAGATGGTTCGTACAATTCTACAACTCCATTAAAAAACAAAATTTAAAATTTAAATTTATCAATTCTAATGTTATTATTATTAAGTTCTGCAAGCATTTTAGTTTTTAATATTGTGGCAGATATTGCAGCGATTAATATTATTATCAAACTAGTTAGACAATGAGACGACTCATTTATATGAATTTATTTAAAATCAAATGAATTTTTTTAATATTAAAAATGGTAAAATAAATAATAAGCCATCTCACAGTGGCGTAACCTCTGCTTGATAATGATCTTGAACGCTGAAACAGCTATCAAAGTAATGTAAATTAATGCTCTCCTCGAAATTAATAATAACATTAATTGGTTAAATTTGATTTACTTTAAATAAAGAAATAAATTAAAATAATATTTTCTTAACTTCTTCCACTATCACAACAAACTGAAAAAGTTATTTGTGCAATCTGACTGATGACTTTTTATAATTATTTTTTTTAAAAGAAAGACAAACATTCCCGGGTTACGAATAACCCGACAATATTTGAAAATCTCCTGCTACCAGTCGTGATGGAGGACTTAGCCAGCCGAGGAATCGAACACGGAACGCCCGAGTGGGACCCAAACGCGATGCCCTCTCAACCACTGACCGGTTCAATCTTTTACTTTGATAGTAAAGGATTGAACCCGCGACGCGCGCCCGGTCAAATTGTGACTAAAATGTTATTGCCGAGTTGTCGGTGATGGAATTTGAAACATGTAAAGGTATGCGTTTTTACGTGGGCGACATTATTAATTATTACCCGCCTCCCACGTCTTCACCAATTACGACGAAACAATCGCCTTTATTTATTAAGTCATCGTAGCTCTGTTACTAATTTTAATATTGTAATTTAAGCTTGTCGACATGCACAAAGACTTTACTTTCATTGCAGGTACCTACACAAAAGGCACTTCTCCATCAATAAAAATTATTACTTACGTAGGTATTACTCCACTGTTATAACCCGTTGTAACCACAAACGTTATTACACTTATTTCGTTTTATATATTTGAATATAAAACCAATTAATCCAAACGAAAATATGAAGAAAAAAATTAGTGTATAATTCACACGCGGTAGAAGTGAAACTAGAAAGTCTCTAGATGTCGCTTTTTTGGTTTGCCTGTCTATTTTGAAGTGGTTTGAAGATTGGATATTGATTTCACAAAATTTTTTTTTTTTTTTTTTAATTCGTAGGATTCGAACCCTCGTTCGCTTGATGTCTGTCTCTCTGTCAGGCACCTTGCCAACTACGCTATGGAAGGCACGCGACGAGGTGCGAATTTACAGCATTATATTAGAACCGAGTATTTGTGTAGAACTGAGTTGTGACGCATTTCCGTTTCACTCGAATTTTAAGTCACTAGCGGCGCTATCACTTCAAAAACAAGAATAGAATCATAAAAAAGGTATCGGTCGCTACTGGGAATCGAACCCAGGATTTCTTGTCTTACCACGACAAACGCCTTAACCAACTCGGCAATTATATTTTTGTGTGATTTTAGTCGATAACAATATTATCTTCGACTAATTTTTCCCATCATTTTGGCTGCTACCTTCCTAAATGACTATAAAGTTCTAAACGTTTGGTTTGCAACCTCGATTTTGTCCCGGATAAGCATATCCGCTTTCATTTATATGGGACAACAAACAAATTTAACATTTTTGTAAAAGTTTAAATGAATACATTGAGTCACGTTATTTTTCATATTTTCGTTTAGTTTTGTTAGTAAGTGTTATCTTCTTCGTTAATGATATCGATTAATTTTTCCGATTATATTTCTTTTCTTTTGTGAGTTTGTGGTTATACACAATATTTATGTTTGCATTTTTGAAGTGAAACTTCTTTAGCCCCGTTAGAGTGATTTGAAATTCGGATGAAACGAAAATGACGCACTACAGCACCTGCAAAGCATCAAACTATGCTCAAGGCTCCTTTTGGTTGAGATATAAAACGGAAACGACGGTAGGTCTGCGGTCATTGGCCGCTTTACGGGTCGTCGGATTATAATGCGTGAATTCGCGCCCCGCCGAGCGCGTCCCATAGCGCAGCGGTATAGAGCTTCACAAATCTCAGCAGCCAGAGAAATCCAGCTGACGGAGGTTCGAATCCTACGAAATCCAAAAAAAAAAAACATTTTTATTTTTGTAAATCAATATCCAATCTTCAAACCACTTTAAAATAAACAGGCACATGAAAGCGACAACTAGATACTTTCTAGTTTCACTTCTATCGCGTGTGAATTACACTATTTTTTTTTATTCCACGGAAGCAATAAAATGAATTGTTGACAGATTTACTGAGTAATAATTAAAGTGTTTTTATTCTTAATTTAATAAATGATCAGGATATTTTACTACAATGCAAGAAATGTACTATAATACAAGTTTTTTCAAACTGCTTTATTGTGCATCAACAAATCTTCCCTGTCTTTAAAAAAAATCATCACTGAACATAGAAATAAAGTTATTTCCAGAAATGTTTCTTTTAAGCGGTGGTCTTCCATCAAGCTGAGAGTACCTAACAATATTGTTTAATGGAATTTCTAGACCTAAAATACTAAAATGTCACTTCTTTCGCACTTTATTACATTTTAAATATGATTTCTTTTATACGCCAACCTAAAATTAAAGTTATTGGTATTCAGTATACTACCGTGGTAAGTAAAAACACAGTATCTTCCTTGAGACTCAAAGCAGAAACTGTGTTTTCATTTACCAAGTTAGTATAATCCTAATCTTATTGTACCAGCCTAATTAATTAGTAATTACCTACTTGTGTTTATAAAAATATGTTTTCAAATAATACAAAAGTAGGTAAACGAGTATCCACTTCGTTACCTATCTAAAGTAATTGGTGTAATTATTACCATGTACCTCGTTTTTTAATCAAGTATTGTAATTGCTTGCACATTATGATATCGATATGCTCGATAAACTGACTTCATTATGCGCTTATTTCTGTGTTATGAGTGCAGTAAATAAACATAATAAAAAAATTACTGATAAAAATTATTTGCAATCAGTAATATTAAATTCACTACTGTATTAATTCACTCCTATTATGTTCCTAATATTGGCGTCAGAAGAGATAGACTTGCCCTAACCTGAAATCCGGGTATCATTTCGACGAGTTGGAGACGAACCTCGTGACATCATTTTGAAACCAAAAAGGTTGAATAAACGACGAAATCTTTGAAAAAAATGGAACTCTTTCGCGGGATTTGGAATTAGCGATATTTATTACTAATACTAACAATTCGCGCGCTATTACAAAAAGGGCTATTACTTCTTAAGCCCATTTTATTTCCCAAGTCTTAATAATTAAGACTTACTACTACCACTATTATAGTGGTGGTAGAAAGCGGGTTACCTGAAAACTGTCAGATTCATTCTTTGAAAGGGTGACCCCACGCTATTTCCCCGCTCCTTGCAAAATGGTTTGTTCCTCTCATCATTATCTTCCTGTCTATTGTTTCTCATGGTTTTCTGACTTTATTTTTTAGACAATATAGGTATGTAATAATTAGATTTGATCAAGATTTTCCACAGGTATACAAAAAGGCTTGCACATGTCGTGACGCCAGATCCTCCTGTTAAGAGGGAAAGGTAATCAGAGTATTTTCGGGGTTGATTGAAAAAATCGAGCAAATCAAAAATAGACAAGTCGGATCACTTCAGCATTCGGAATTAAAATGAAACAAATATGAACGCGGACGTACCATAAATACCAAGCGACAGATGTGTAGTATATTATTTTTTACCCATCCCTGCGGAGAATTGATGTTTTAGTTACTCAGGTTAGCTGAAGTTATCAACAATATTTTTATGACTGATGTAATAACTGACTTGTAAAATTAATAATAACTTTATATATGTTCTTCAACTTTATTAAACATCTCTTCGACAGTGCAATTACACCCCCATCATACTACCAGTTTCGATTAAAGCTTAATTTCATACTGTAATGTGCTAGCTTGCGATATGACTAAAGTTGCACCATTGTTACATGACTGGTTGCAACTAAAAATAGTGTGGTCAGTAGGAGGGAAGGTGTCCATCGACAGCACACTTGTCTAATCTTAACCCGGCGTCGGTACAGTTGGGTCAATTTGACCCGCGCCATTTTAAAATTAGCTTATTTCTTAGAATTTTTGTACGACGTTGCCATACTTCTCAGTAGCTGGAGCTGACAATCTCCTCTCCCCGCTGGCTATCGCTGTTCAGTGTTGTAGCGGCCGCGACGGTGGATAGATGTGGCTAAACCCGAAAAAGGTAAATATGACCCAACCATACATTTCGTGTCGTAATTTCGCGCCAATTAATAACTAAACATTACATTCGACAATTGGTTCACCAGCTATGAATTAGTAAACCACTTGCTTCAAGAACACATCTGAGGCACTGTTCGCAAAAATAAAAGACAAATACCCGAAAAATTTACGAAAACAAGAGGAAAAGAAATAAACTCGTCGACTTTTGGTTTTCAGAAAAATATCACGATCGTTCCATATATTCCGAAAAAAAAATAAAGTGGTTTTACTTATGTCGAGCTTGCATCATGATGACAGTATTGGTGCATCTACCGGCCACAAATAAATTCTGAGATAAATACATTTTATAATGTGACAAAAGGTGGAGTATATTATATATATACTCCACCTTTTGGTGAAGTATATAGAGTATATTATTCGTAGTCCTACTATAGATATCATTCATATATATGATATTAGTTCACATTTTGAGAAAAAAAAAAAAGTTTTATTTAAATATTATAACTTTAAGACAGAGGTTGTCTATTTTATTAAAATTTTACTCTACTTTTATAAAAAATGTCATTAAAAGATTGTTTTATATGAATTTGTTTTATTTTACCCAAAATCTCGTAAACAAAATAGTTTTTAATCAAATTATTGCAATATGTTACTAAATTTCTTTTAAATATTGATATCAAAACCAGTTTTTAATTTGGGTCTCCTAGACCCAACCCTACTATCGTTGTTACATATTTTAACTGTACTGACGCCGGGTTAAATAAAAGATTTTATTACCAGTTTCATTTCAAGATTAATTTCACACTGAGTATTGTAAGTGTGGTCCAGTCTATTTATGTATGTAGGGCTATTCATGTGCTGAAATATAATTTTATATCACAGAATTGTTCTTACTGAGAGAATTTTTAGATTCTGGTAAAAATACGCAACATTATACCTTTGTTCGTATTAACCTTTATGAGCTAATAATTTAACTAATGAATTTTGAACTGACTGAACACGATTTAATTTTTTTACATGAAAGTCTCCAAGCTCTAGTTCCATATAATAGATTCAGCTAATGATAAATAAATTATTGGAAGTGTGAATAATGGAACATTTAATTATTTTTTCTACTAAAATAGATCTCATTTAAAAAAAGTCAATAATAACATTAAAATAAAAAATATTCTTTAAACAGTTCAATACCTACACAATGCAGGGATATCAAGATGTAAGCAATCTTAAGTGTGTATTTTTATTTCAAGTGTATTAATATTTGCCTTGGCATTGGGTGATCTAATATATATGAATTTAGTTTTTTTTTTGCATTTATGATTAAAACAAAATTAATTTCACGCCGTCACGCGACTGGTTGTGACAAAAGTCGCACTATCTTTTATAATTTGTTTCATGTTATAATATCAACGTGTGTGAAGAGTGTGGTCAGTGGGGGGAAGGCGTCCATCGACAGCACACTTCGGATATCGAAACTTAATTAAAGAATAATTATAATATAATGAACAACGGTTTTACGTAATTCAACACCGTTGTGCCGGCTGTGTTGGTTGTGTTGAGTGTTCCCGATGTAACGCCGTGATCAATAGTGTATGAAAGGCAATCACACTCTAATAAGTTTGATTATTACAATGCATGCAAATATGTTGATTGGATTATATTGCAGCAGAATGTCGCTTGGCTAGCAAACATCAAACCGCATAACTATATTTAATTATTTTCATTAATAATGGAAGTAAATTAATTATCACTAGGTTAATGGGTAGAATTGCGTAAGTTAATATCGAACGTCCAGTTGATTAACCAGACATCTCTGGAAAACCGAAATTTGATTTGAGTATGCAGTTGTATGTAAAAGTGTACCTTCTGTCTGTTAAAATAAAAACAGATAACACCACCAAATTAATTACAATGCAGAAAAACTTGTAGTGAATTAAACTTAATATTGATGCTTTCTTAGTCACTAGGATATTTCAAAATGTCTTTCTTGTACCGGACCGTTCTGCCTCCCGATATTATTCTATAGCTTAGTTAATATGTAAAACACAGACACGTGTAAATAATATTTGATTTAAGGTGAACATTGTAAAATTGCTTTCCTTATTATCTCAAAGCCTTTCTTTGGAAATGTCTTACTAATAAACTGGACGATAATACGATGATCGTGAAAATCTAAAATCATATCCAATGAAAGTTCGGGGTTTTTCAAAGAATTTGAGCAATTCCTCGAGTTAATTTTTAAGCTCTGTGTAAGTTCTATTCAAGTTCTGTTATTATATCTCTATAGGCCAGATGCTTCATAGAACTGAAATAGTAGTAGAACTTTTACAAAACTCGAAAATTAACTGCGAAATTTAAAGAATTGGCCAAATTATTTGGAACAACCGGTCCTAAGACATTTATGACAAAAGCTTTCGCCTTGGATTAATTATCAAATTATTATTAATAACTAATGCAAGGTGGTTATACGTAATTTAATATTAATCTTAATTAGTTATATTTATTTAGTTATTGGTATTAAAATTCTGCTGATAAAATAATGATCAGGAAAAATCGCTAATTTGCTACTAACAAAAACTCTCTCTAAGACTTTTGAAGGTTATTCCCAACAACATAATATATCAATGAAGAAGAAGATAACACTAATAATCTAAACGAAAATATGAAAGAGAATAAGACACAGAAAAACAGAAAAAAAGACAATGACAACCCAGACCCCTTGTCTAACTGGGACGTGCGCGTTAACCAATGTCGCTATTGCTTACTTCTGTCAAGCCGTCATAATAGTTAATCTCATATTTAAAATTTTTGAATTTTACAATATTATATTCAACTAATTATTTTTCCATATTATGGGCAACTACCCTTTTTATTGGAAACAATCATTCTAAGAATTGGTTTGTATCCTGGATAGCGTCTCGGATAAAAATATCCAAATTTATTAATTTTGGACTATTGACTTTTTATAAAAGTCTAAATGGATATTCAATTTTTTTATAAGAAAAACTATCTTCTGCTAATGAGAAATAATTATTAGTCAGTTAAGTAGGTATTTATGCATGACTATTAGGAGGCATCCACTCCTCACTAAGCTGACGTAAATATCAAAGCGCAATTCACATTTCATAGGATTTCACAAATTGCCCCTTCGGATGATGCGAATATTTGGATTTTAACTGCCCAACCCTGTGAAAAGCACTATCAATGTTCTAACCTAACCTAAATGCACATGTGCGCTCTCAGCAGTCTGATATATTGCGATATGAACATAATTTCAATGGCGTCCAATTAAGATGTAATTTAACTAATGCAGAAACATTCATTATTCAGCGAGCTGGCTCACAAAGTTGGTCCTCCTCGTGACGAAACTAAAGCTATGGCGGTGTTGTAGTTTGGCCGATGCGATGGTAAGGAACGCTAGGCAATATGAAGCCTGTTATTAATTTTAATTTCGAGATTGCGATATGGCGTGCAGCCGTGATGGCTGTTTGCACCAGAATTTGGCGTAGAAGTAGAAATCGAATTACACCATCGAATTTAAACTTAAATCCAAGTGCAATTACCGACTGAGAAAATAAGTGTTTAAAACTTTTAATCGCTGCTAAGTTCGTAAGACTTTCGCAGACTTTTCAAGAAATTTGATTAACGTGCATCGATTTTTATTTATATGCTCGCTCGCCTGGATACGAAATTAAAATAATTTAGCAACGCTTTTCACGTTAATAAATTTAATAATACAGTCGATCGATCTGGCGTTCGGGGTGAAACCATTGTCGAAGACTTAAAATAAAACAACATTTTGAACTAATACAATTATCTCGAACAACGTTCGAAGGCTTATTTGCAAGTTTCTTTTTTCGACAATGAATATCAACCCTCAAGTAAAAAGTGATAACACTTAAATTTGTACTGCTTAAATTTCTACAAAACTCAATTCATATATCGCACAACCCGTAGAAAAGTGTCGTAAGTCAAAAAATGTAATTTTACAGGAGAGTGAAAACAAATGAATGAATTCTGAACAAGCGGTCCCGTCGAAAAGGGATATTTGTGAAGATTGACTTCTTTGCGAAGATGGAGTGATCTCACTTATATACGGTTTTCGTGGTGCATAGATAATCCCAATCACTTTACTTTTTTTTACATTAGCTCCACACAGCGGACCCTGAGAAAAAATTCCCCCAGGGCCTAGGTCATGTTAGGGGATGCTGGGTGAAGGGTTTTCTTTAAGGAAAGGAGTAAAATGAAGTTCTGGAAAGGAAATAGATATTACAGATGGGTAGGAATCTGGGGGTCAGTCCAGGACGTCACACGTCCAGGAGTGACGGACGTACGAATACATTCCTTCAACTGCGGTGCAAGGTCATGGGTCGAGGGATTCTGGCTGGAAAGGTCAAAAGACCTCCTTAACCAGTCTCTCTCGATCCGGCCCGCTACGCAGCAGGAGGGCCATACCACATGAACCCAGGCACCAAAAGTCACCAAACGAGGCGAACCACTTGGGGTGATCTATGGCAGAGGTTTTGATTATTCAATAAATGGTTCCCCAGGCGGCGGTACACAAACCCGCCTTTCCAAAATGACAGAGATAAAAGTCGTAGAGATAAAACATAAAATAGAAAATTTTGACTTATGACACCTTTTTATGTGACGTGCGATATATTTTTTATTTATAACTGAAAATACTTAAAATGGATGCCCTAAAATTTGCTGAACGTCGATTGTCTTAGTTATGTTGCCCTCTGCGAGTGTAATTAGCTGTTCGGCAGTAATATAATAAATAAATAAATACAATTTAATTAAAAATAAAGAATTTACGGGTGAGCTCGCCGGTTGATAAGCCTTAATTACTTTAATAATTATTATTGATTCGAAGCCGCGTTACTACGAAGAAATGGTAAATGTATATTTTATGGCGCAATGCATAAGTTATAAGGCAATTCTCTTCGTTAGAATTACTAGTCTGGTAAAGCAGGCGTTTCGTTCATTCCGCGGAAGCAGTTTAAATAATTATCGCGGGAGAACAGAGCAGTAGTGAGCGGGCTAGTATGCGAGGTGGGTATCCAAATCGGTACAGAACTTTATAATTACTTATTGGTCCGACCGATTGGAATTAAGAATGAGTGCCATTTTGGAGCTGGGGAGGGGTGGAGGGTTTGAAGCGCCATTGCAAGAAAGTGGAGTGAAGTATGGCTGATAACAAAAACGTATACCTACCCAGGGCTGGGCAAAATGCATGCTTTCCTGTAATTAAATTACAAAATACTTTGTCGCATGTATTTAAAATACGAAATACAAATAATTTCAAGTCGTGTATTTGAAATACAAAATACAAATTACAAAATACATTTGGTTTAAGTAAAACCTTTGGTTGCAATAAATTGTCGTAAGTGCCCTGATCTAAGGATGTGTTTCCATAGAAGCAAAGCCGAGCAGAGTGAAACAGAGACGTGCAAAAATTGGCCAATCATATTGCTCAGAAGACACATCTCATCTCCGCTCCACTTGTAAAGTTTTGTGGTATAGGACTCAGGTGTTAGATAATAATAATAATAATTATAATAACATGACATTTGTACAGCGCAGTTTTGTGTTATTTTACTTCAAGTGTGCTCTAATTCTAATCTGTAATTAACTTAAAAATAATCAAATATGACACAAAAATGTACAAATGTATAAATGTGTAAGTGTACAAGCAATGACGGAATTTGATTATCCATTATGAATTATCAATTGCTCTTCAAGCAAGCTCTTCAAAAATAATGAATCCTCTACTAGATCCTGTATGCATAACACTAGATCGAATAAAAATGATATTAAAAATATTCCAAGTTATAAAACCACATTTGGACAAAGAAACTATACATACTTTGCAATAAAACTCCATAACATCCTTCCCCAAGACATAAAACAAATAAAAAATCCAATTGAATACAAATCAAGAATAAAAATATGGCTTAAAGAGGTCAATGAGAAAACTGACACTAAAAACGACATAGAAGACAAATGAACTATATTTAAATAACTTTAGTCCGCCTCGGCACGGGACCCCCTAGTGAGGAGGACTAAGAAATACAATATTTTATACTTAATTTCACATTGCATTTTGTATGTAATTTTTTTTTATATAGTCGCTATAATAAAAAAATAAATAAAAAAAAAATTAACACACGATACCGCGAAACGATGAAAATAACAATTGACTAGAGATACTTGAAGATACTTGCTTTGACGTACCTACAGTGTTGCCAACTCTAAATATTAACATAATATATTGCTCTGGATTCTAGCAGTTTTAGTCTATGCATTATCTATGTCAGTATATTTTTCATTATCATTATTAAGATCACTAAATGTATTTGAAAATGTATTTTGAAGCCATAAGTATTTGAAATACTAATTACAAAATACATTTTTAGGAAGTAATTGAAATACAAATACAAAATACGTATTTGTATTTCAAAAACAAGTAATTCAAATACTGTCCAGCCCTGTACCTACCTAAATACGTGCACTTTCAATAATTAATTTCAACATTAATAATATTAAGGGACTTACCGGTGATTTCTGACTTTATTTGGTGTAAAAAATGTAAACCAAATTTTGCTCTCTGGTGATATTCTCGTTTTTTTTTTTAACATAAAAAAATTGTGGGTGTTGAACAGTTGGGGACGGGGTGAGGGGTTGGTCGGCTACTCGGCTGAGAGACCAGTGACGACATGTTGAAGAACTTTTATTTTATTTGATTTTGAAGAAAAAATAAATGTAAAAAAGACTAAAATTTTATTAACATATTTTACTCAAAATAATGTAAGGAATCACTGGTTAAAGTAAGTCAAGTGCGTCCCTGAACACCATGTATAAGACATATAACAAAAATGGGAATTTTCACAAAAATATTGTAATAAATCAAAACTTCATAACATTAAATGTTCATAACCAATTGTTTAGAACATTTTTATGATCGTTTCTATTTTTGATACCAACAATTCATGTCGTAATCCTACTAATCTTACTTAAATATGTACTAATATTATAAAATCGAAAGTTCGTACCAATGTATGTGTGTTTGTTACTCTTTCACGCAAAACCTACTAAATGGATTTTAAAGAAACTTTACATAATATAGCTTACACATTAGAATAACATATAGGCTATAATTTATAAAGCTCGTTAGAAAGGGGACGGGGACGCACGGAAAAGGTGATTTAGGAAGAAAAAATGTATTTCTTTGAATATGGTATTGCAACGCATGCCGGGAACCAGCTAGTTCCATTATAACAATATATTATTAAAATATATAACTCTAAATATGAATCTTTTTTGTGACGTAACCGATTTCAGCCAGTTAAGATTGGTATTTCTTAATCTCAGGTTTACATACATGACATGTTGGGAAGGGGAAGAGGGGTGATCTACAAAGATTTTATTCAATTTTATGGGTTTTCCCACATTTGTTCTTATATTGTCCTTGAGTATTGAATTTCTTCTAGATTAAGAAACAATTGTACCAGTCTGAAGATGGCATTACGGCGTCACAAATAAAAAAAGTGGAAAAAAGTTTTGTATTTGTTTACATATATATTAAATAGAAGATGCCCGTAATCGGGTGAAAACAACACGAAAATATAATTTTATAGCATCTACCTACCTGCACAATACGCATAGGTAATATCTACTAATACATATTACACGTACTCTATTAATGCAACATGTTATTTGGTGTGAACGATTGAAAGAGTGGGTATTTGAAAATAATTTATTTGCGGTAAATGTCAGAGCATCAGTCTGCGGTGTGAATTGAATGGTTAATTACTCGCAAAATTAAACCTTTTTAGGTGAAACGTGGCTTTATGGTGTACCAGCAGTAAAGCGTGTTAACATTTCGTTAATTTCCTAAGTAGGTAATGGCATTGTGTATTCTCTGTATATATATTATGTACGTGGGCACGTTGTTTGTAATCCGCGAGACTTAGCGCGCTGCACCGCGTGCTGTGTGCCTTATTCCTTACAGGGGTGCGGAAAGGATAGGGGATGGGGGTAAACCTCTCTCGGGGATGTTTGGTGAAAGTATTTCAGATAGATATAGGTGAGTAGATCGCCAAGGCGGTGTAGCCGGGAAGGAGCGAACTCTTAGCTAAAGTTTGTTCGAATACCAGCCAGTCTATGGGTGTAGGTACGTGTACATGATGCGGCCGCGTGTGTGTGATAGCGATATTTGTCGAAAGGATTTCACGACTTTGGAGAGCATTTCGACTAGTAGACTTTAAGTATTTAGGGGGTGAAATTTTAAAGCCTTTAGGGGAAGCGTATCCGAGAAATTTGTATTAGGTTTTGTGCGGCGGCGGGGAAACAAGCGGTCTTCATAACAAATAAACATTCCGGAACAATATTCGCTACCTTAATCACATAATATTAAAAAAGAAATCATAAACCTCCTGCGGGACTATTTTTGATACAGCATGATTAACAAATAACCGTTGGAGAAAAATGTCATCAGATGAAGATAGTTTTTGGATAGTTGGATCAGAATTTTTTAAAGTTAAAACTTCTTTAGTGCCGTTGGGATTTGAAACTCGATGAAACGACAAAGCGACACTAAAAATAGACAAACACATACATCTGTAGGATTTACCTGCAAGAGAATGAGATAGAATAATCGGTCTCCTCTTTGTGCGGTGTTTCGTAGCCTCCCCACTCCCCACTCTTGTCTTTTTTCGGGGCCTATATCGTCTTTTGAGATGCTTGTTGGGAGTCTTTTTAAGGAAAAGAAGGAGAGGTAGTTCTGGGAAGTAAAAAGGTATGAGGGATGGATAGGAATTTAGGGGTCAGTGTGTCCAGGAGTGACGGACGTATGAATCCATCCCTCCAGCTGCGGTGCAAGACGATGGGTCGAATCAACCCATCTGGAGAGGTCAAATGGTCTTCCCACACCGGCCTCTCCCGATCCGGCCCACCGCGTAGCCGGAGAGCAGGCACATCCGACGCCAAGACTTGGACAGACGTCACCAGATGTCACTAAACGTAGCTAACTACTTAGGGTAACCCACGGCAGAGGTATTATCCAATCTACCCTCCTTCCAAATTGTTACACTTTTGTCAGACTATTTTTACCACATTTGTGAGTATCGACAAGCTTTGCTAAATCTACGGTAGTTTGGGCGGTCCGTGGCATGTAAGTAAGATCGCCAAAAGCCAAAGAAATCAATCGTAGTATTATTACACGAATACCGTTTTTACCACAATGAAATCGTCAAATATTATATTTTCGTGCCAACGTCGACTATAAACCATATCTAGTGAACGGTCACTCGGTCCAGCAAGTGCGCAAACCAGTAACCACGTGTAGCTCGCACTCGGCGGCCTCTGAGCGCCCGGCGTAGCAGCCGTCGCGCCGCCAGTCAGCGCGTCGCGTAGCGCCGTCCCCGGTCAGGTGAGACCGGATACCGGAGACCGGCGAGAGTCACTCACCCTGAGCGGGCGACGCGCGCGAGGCGTCTGGCCATGAGAAAACTATCGCCGGGCGGCACACGACGCGTCCAAAGTAGCCAAATACATTAAACCGACGTTAAACTAAAGGTGTGAAAGGTTATGTTGCTCTGATGTTAACTTATCGCATTACAAAACGGTATCTACATTTTGACACTGGTATAAAAGCTTATTTTTTTGTTGTGGTTTTACCTGACTGACCTTAACTTTACAGCTGGAGGCCTATTTGTATTTTTACTGAAAACTCAAGATTTAGCTCTGGCTTATGAAATTTGCTCAAATTTTTTGAAGTTAAACTTCTATAGCCCCGCTGTGTTTTGGATTTCGGATGAAACGGAAATGACGATTATTGCAACTGCCCTCATTGGCCGCTTTGATTATGATGTCAGTTTTAAAGGCTCCTAATGGTTGAGATATGAAACGGAAATTACGCTAGGTCTGCGCTCATTGGTCGCTTTGATTATGACCTCACTTTTCAAGTATTGGTTGAGATTGTTTTGGTAACATTTCGCTTATATCGTGTGTAAGCTGCAGTCGATTTTTTTTTTTACATTAACTCCACACAGGGAGCCCTGAGGAAAATAATTTTCCTCTTACGATATTTGGGGATGCTTTGTGATGGGTCTTTTTAAGGAAACGAAAGAGAGGAAGTTCTGGGAAGGAATAAAGGTATGAGGAGTGGGTAGGAATCTCTAAGTCAAAGAGCGCCGGTCAACCGCCGCCAAGAATTATTCAAACCAAATCCCTTGAAACCAGGCACCCCTGCTAACTCACCAAACGTAGCGAGACCAAGTAGGTATTCAATAATAAAGATTGAAATAATAGGGAAATTAGTGTAATAATAAGTTAAATGAAGCCAAGAATCATAGATGACACCATTTTTGATACTAACAATTTGTAATAATAAGTTAAATGTAATAATAAGTTAAATGAAGCCAAGAATCATAAATGACACCATTTTTGATACTAACAATTTGTAATAATAAGTTAAATGAAGCCAAGAATCATAGATGACACCATTTTTGATACTAACTATTTGTAATAATAAGTTAAATGAAGCCAAGAATCATAGATGACACCATTTTTGATACTAACAATTAGTGGTGGAATTACGTTGAAACATTGAAAAAAAATTCCACACAATTATGTACTTACCGGTTTCAGCCTACTACGGCCGTCTTCAGACTAAATTTCAAACCCAAAATGTTAAGCTATTCCCACAAATCTTTGCTCTTTCATATGAAAATTTTAAAATTATTTCAACTTTATGAACTCGCCGTTCTTGCCGTTAATGTAGCGGAGACAAATTTTGAAAACTTAGCCAGAAATTGATTTCTTTGCCAGTCCGGTTCGAAATTTCAGTTGATCAGTTGTTCAGCTGAAATAACCTGCATATAGATCCTTACTAATATTTAATTTATGTATAGGATACTGCCGTCATGGATCGACCCACGGTGCCCTTCTTGACAAAATCAAGGAGGATACTGTGCTTCGACTCTTGCCGACAGAAGAGCACTTATCCTAAAAATGGGAACACCTCAGCACAGGTTCGCCTAGTGAGGTGTTCACAAAACACTACTTTTAACCAATTTACGTACAGTTACGGATCAATAAAAATTTTCATATTCTTTATTATACTGAAACTTATTATTTATGTACTTAAACCAATGTAATAATCTGTTAAGTGTATGTTTGCGAATAGAAATAAATAAATAAATCTTTAAGATCGCTAAAAATGATATTTACATTGATCGTTGAATCTATATTGATAAACATTACTGAAATACCGACCCGTAATACAACACAATAGTTATATTGAAGACTTCTTGAATACTCAGTAGCTAGCCAACCTCCCCCATCCTCCAAATGTCTGGATAAATAGAACCTACGTGCACCAACTAAGTGCTGAGTGTGCAGTAGAGAAGTGTACGTATTGTCCACTTACACTTGTAAGGCCCTCAGCTGAGAGGAACTTTTCACTCACGTGATGTTTTTTACTCTATTTCGTAGAGTTTTATAAAATTTGATGGGCGCGTAGTACAAGGGTTTTGTGCAAGTTAACATGAGAGCCTAATCGTCCGTGTCTATCAATTACGTTATAAGTTAACGTTGTTAAGTGGTTATTAAATAAAATGGATTACCTTTCTTCTAAATAAGTACTAAGGTACATAAGTTAATTTGAATATTTAAGTTAAGTATTGTGATTGTCATACACAATTCATTCCACCCTTATTAGCAGCGTTATATGTAAGCAAGGTGATATAATTCTAGAGATGCTTTCATTTTGAATTTGGGGGCGGGGTGTGGGAACCATCGCTCAGGAAAACCATTCATTGCATAACCAAAATCTTTGCCCCAGGTCACCCAAGTGACTCACTACGTTTGGTGACAGTAGGTTCATGGGGTAAGCTATTCACCGCCTGTGTGGCAGGACGAATCGCAACATTTTGATCTCTCCAGCAGGACTCTGCCGGAATATCGTCTTGCATCGCAGTAGGAGGAAAAGATCGTTCCTTGTCCTACCCACCCATTTCTACCAACCCCTCTGACTTCTTTAATTCCAAGAGCTTCCTCTCCTTATTTTCCTAAAAATACCCTCAACACAGCGTCCCCAAAGCGATTTATTTTCTTCAGGTCCTTCTGTGTGGAACTGGTAATGAGTAGTGTACAACGCTTATACACTTGACTGAAAAATGTAATATTACAATCTGAGCGATTATTTTTTGGACAATGAAGAGATGTAATGCTAAGTTCAAGATACTGCTAGAATAAGTATAAGTATTTACCACTGTATGCGTTGAAAAATGTATATAAAGCGATGTAGTTAAATTACAATAACCCCGTCTTGAAATAACGTTTTCAACCTCCAAAGAGCAATTAAATTTGTTTAAAAATCCAGAATAATATATTCTTTTAGAAAAGAACACGCAATCATGATTTGCTTAATAAAAAGTAACGTTGTCTATTTGCCGGGGAGAGTGTTTCGCCTCAATCGGGCACGGGGAAAATAATATTTTATAATGTTGTAAATTCTCGAATGTAAGAGGGTTGTATTATTCAACACAAACAGCAATAATAAAGCGAACACCAGCGGAGATGGGGTAGAATAATAAGCGCCTAGGATTGATAAAAACAGGGAGAGGCCGACCCTCCACCTCAGCACCCCCTCTGTCGGCAGTCCAGCTATTTTAACCCGTTTGATTAATGAGTGGTGAAATAATGAAAAACTCGTGATAAGATCACGGGGCGAGTGGGAGGTGTGGGTGGTTGTTGGGAGGTCTTCCCTCCCCCTTCTGCTGGAAAAATCCGACATTAATGCTAGAAAGTCTCAGAAAGGAAACAAAACCGAACCTCAATTGACAAGCGCCCCTCAGGGCCTATCGGTGATTGCCTTGATGAATCCACTAAGTATAGAGGCCGGTCGCACTCACAAAACTGGCCAGTCATACTGCTAAAGCTTTTTGATGCGCGTCAAGTCAGGCGGGACTGACTTACCTTGTTCCTTTCCCACAAGACTGAGGACTTAATGTCTCAAACGAATATTCAGTTCTTATTCACGTTACATAATCTTCTAACAAGTTAGATCGATTCATAAAACGTTTTGATAGGTAGATAACTAACCAAAGATAGTGGAATATCTAAGTAACTAGCACATAGGAAGATTTTAATGTGGAAAATAATTTCCCTAAGTGCCTATGTCATCTTAGAGGACATTGTGTGTAGGGTTTTTGAAGTAAAACTTCTTTACGCACGCTTGAATTGGGGAGTAAGCTGGTGAAAGCGTGACGAGAGCGTTAAGCGAGGCGAACGGTAGTTGAGAGGGAGATATAAGTTAGTGGATATAGATAGAAAGATAAAGAGTTTTGTTTCGTATATTACTGTATATATATATATATACAAGAGAGAGAGGTGCAAGAACACAATTTCTTTCTCTCTTTCTCTCAAAGCCAGTTACGTTTCATTTATCTAAGACACAGTGTAGGCCTGTTGTCTGTATCACACTGTAGGAGCAAGAGAGAGCAGTGCGCGCGCACATTATCTTTTTCTCTTCCTATCATAGATGGAGCTAAAGAAGTTTTACTTCAGTCGTGTGGTCTAAAGCACACTCGTTTTTTTAAGGAAAAGAAGGAGAAGAAGATCTGGAAAGGAAAAGGGTATGAGGGGTGAGTAGGAATCACAGGTTCAGAAGAGACCAACGTATAAATGCATTCCTCCAATTGCGGTGCAAGGTGATGAGAATCTGGGTGGAGAGGTCAAAAGGCCTCACCTCACCTCATAAAACCGAGCACCTGTGCTAAGACACCAAACGTAGCGAACCACTCGAGGTGATATATGGCAAAGGTGTTGGTTATCCGATAAGTAGTTCTCGGAGCGGTGGTACCTACACCCGCCTCAAAAATTGAAGCTCGAAGTTTCATAATGAATGGAATTTTAAGATTTTATAATTATTATCGTATCGTTTTAACATTGAAGTTTTAGGTAAGTAATAAGCTATAGGACTTTAAGTCATTAAAATTTGAATAATTCTGTATGGACATATTGTGTATTTAATTGATTATCGAACTACAATTGTGATAACAAACCATTTTCACCAATTGTAAAAATACAGAAATAAAATAAAGTTGCAAAAAAAACGTTAAAACGAATCGTCACTATTTGCCATTCGATGGAATGATAAATAGTCGGGTGATCGACGAAAGCTTTGTCAATCACCTGCAAAATAATTTGTAGGTAACAAATAGACCGGTATGACATCGCATGCAGTAAAAAAGCTCTATTGATTCTTAACTGATGGGAATCTAGCGGGGAGATTAAAGCTATGTAAATGGATACCGCTGGGTGCAAAACTCCCCTCGAGTTCAATCATGTGCGCAAATAACAATTACACAAATTGCCCGCACCTAGTTCATTTACTTTTATAAAACAAACAATATAAATAATGTAAAGTACGAAAATATATTTATGGCCGAGCCCCGGTCTCGAAGTAATAATACGTTGAATTTTAAAGCATGTGCATTACTTATTTAGAAACCTTTGTGGGTAATTATGCATGAAAATGTAAAATACTTAACCGCTCAGGCTAATTTGTTCGGTTTTCGGAAAAGCTCATATAGGTTGTGTCTCCCTCACTATTATGATTAGAAATGTGATCTAAATAGTGTTAGAAAGAGCGCGTTACGGTAAAATCTAAAAGTTAACCGAAAAATAATCAAAATGTACAAATGCTCACAGAAATCGTTGTGTCTCCCTATCGTGGTTAGAAATATGATATAAATAGTGTTAGAAAGAGAAAACAACACGCTTTATGATAAAATCTGAAAGTTAACTGGAAAATTATTAAAATGTTCACCTTTATGAATACAAAGTTTCCGACCGCATTTAAAAAAAAAAGTTTAACTTGGGGAATTCTAAAGTGAAAACTTCTTTAGCAACCATTGTGATTTCAAACAGTATTTAAAACTTTTTATGTATGTTAGAATTACAAATTGTTATAATTAAAAAAATTATGGGTCAATTTCGAATTATTAAATTTTAAAGCGTATTTCACCACCTTTCAAAACAAGTTTTTATTTTTCGGATGCATTCAGAAATATTCCATTTATTTGGATTTTTTTGCAAAGCGGAATTATTTTGACATTCTGACAAAATAGGCCCGAGCATGAGGGGTTAATGTATTCGCCTTTAAAATTGCTTTTGTGTCGTATCTACCCATCGATCGAAACATTTTCTTTATATATGTATATTTTATATATGTATCTATGTATATTTATGGATGTAAATAGCGCTGAACAAAAAAAATGATTACAGCAATTTGCTCTCACTGGAAAACTTAAAGTCTACAAAAGAATTTTATAATAAACAAGAGATTAATAAACATTTTTCATAAGACAAAGAATCCCTAATTTAATAAAAATATATTATTTGTCAAGTGTTATTTGAAATAACGAAGAAAATATAATAATTAGAGAAATATACGTCTGGTTTTTCTCTTCGTCATAATAAACATCCAATCATGGAGTCGGTGTTTTACATCGCAATTCCACAGTAACTCAATAAAATCCAATTTACAAAATTCACAATTTATGAATCTCAAAAGTCTAAATAAATAAATAATTAAATAACAAGGAATTGGATTTTCCCAGAAACAAACCGAACGCAACACATAATATCTAATATGATAAAAGAGAAAAAGTAGAAAATTTAAGAATCCATTTAGGTAATGACGGGAATAACGTGGCTCTGGCGTACAATAAAATTAAAATGAAAACTTAATACAATATTATTATCCATTTTCTTGCAGAGTACTTTTTTTGTTAGAAATGAAAAATGTGTCTAAGCAGAGTTTCAGTAAACGAGAATGAAGAAAATTGTTTTCAAAGAAGTCCTCGTGAAACAATTACTTTTGGTATTACGGTGAATCTCGCTGTTGCTGGTTGGGTAATGAAATTATAAAAATGAAAATAAGCGCGGTGTAAGTTGATGATAGTGATTTTTAACAAATATATACCTACATCTGTACAATTTAGCCTACAAGATAAGAGATAGTATAATCGGTGTCATCTTTGTGCGGTGCTTCGTAGTCTCTCCACTCTTGTCTACTTCAGTTTTCTGAAGGTTTCATTTCTACCGCGTGTGAACTGCACACCTCTATTTTTTTAAGTACATGTCAATTTCGTAATGATACTGTTTTTGAAGTGAAAACTTCTTTATCACTGTTGATTTGAAACTCGATGAAACGAAAAAGCGACACTAAAAAGGGACAAATACATACGTCTAAAGGATTTAGCCTGGGAGAGAATGATATAGTATAATCGGTCTCCTCCCCACTCATGTCTACTTTAGGTTTCTGAAAGTTTCACTTCAACCGCGTGTGAACTGCACACTTGTATTTTTTTACATGTCAATTTCGTAATGTTACTAGTTTTGAAGTGAACACTTCTTTTGCACCGTTATGATTTGAAACTCGATGAAACGGAAGCTATGTAAGCTGTACCCACAACAAGTACTTAAGAACGAACATATTTAATGCAACTTTTTGTTTCAGTTTAATTTATGTGGAACCTCGGATTGCTAGCATTAAAAGTAACTATAAATTAACTTTTAAATATATTTTTTGTAATGACTTAATTAGTAAAAACCTCATTTTTTTATATTTAATCAACGAAGACAATATTAGCGACACTCCAATGAAAATTTGAAACAGAAACATCAGAAAAAGATTCGGTTGCGTCTAGGAATTGAACTCAGCACCTTAGCACTGCCGAGACACTTCTCTACTTCTGATCTAATTCGACCCTATCCCATTTGGTGATATTTAACTTAGTTTGAAAGGGAAGTGGTCGAATTAGCTCAGTGGTTAGAGTAAAGCCCCGACAAAGCTTTGGGTTCAATTCTTAGATGCGACTGAACCTTTTTTCTGTTTCAAATTAGTCACTAATATTGTATTCATGGATTAAATAATATAACTTGTTTGTAAGGTTAACGGTTATTCCACATCCGATTCATTTTACTGATCTCTCAGATATTCACAATTGTTGCTCTCTAATCAATAATGTTTCACCTTCAAGTCCCTAAACACGTTGAAGATCGTCTAATAATTTGAGACTTAGGCCTCTGATGTCAGGGTTCATGAGCAACTTAACTTTTACTCTTCAAGTAAGCTAAATTTACAGCGGAACCAACACTATGATAGGTACAGTTAAGTTAAGATTGTGCTGAAATGAAAAGCGCTGTCCCTGTGGAAAAACCCTGCATATTAAAATTTAATTTAATTCTTATAGAATGAAGTCGTAACGGAAGGTATCACAGAAAAATGAGACCCGTCTCCGCCTCTCTACGAACAAACGACTCCACCTAGCGGTCGATAGAAAAAGCGTAATTATAAAAGATTACAAGACGCCTGGAATTGTTATAAATTGAGAATGAAACGAATAAACAAGACATTCGGAATGAAATTCAATTCTTTATCGCAATTATTAATTGAAAGCAGTCGGTAGCTTGAAAAAATAAAAAGAAAACTAATCTTCGACTCAGCGGGAAGCGCGAGTGGGAGGGAAGGCGTGCGGGGGTCAAGTGCCGGAGTGAGGAATGAAACGCGGCTTCCCTTATGGAATGGGACATTTTTATAATCGTTTCATTCCATTTTATGTACCACATCAAATTGATGATTCGTTTTCTACCCTCGTATGACGGAATATTGGATACTACGGAACAAGTGTTCAGAATACAATTTAGTAGCATCGATAAATTAAAATAGGAAGATCTATAGTTTCTTGTTTTCATTTTTTTATATTTTCTACACACAGGAGGCCCTGAATAAAAAAAATTCGAGTGCAGTTTACAGGCGGTGGAAGCGAAACTTTACCAAAACAATCTCAACTTGAAAAGTGAGGTCATAATCAAAGCGACCAATGAGCGCAGATCAAGCGTAATTTCCGTTTCATATCTCAACTAATAGGAGCCTTTAGAAGTGACGTCATAATTAAAGCGGTCAATGAGCGCAGTTGATGCGTCGCAAGTGCAGTAATCGTCATTTCCGTTTCAACCGAAATCCAAACCATAGCGGGGCTATGCTAGAAGTTTCACTTCGAAAATCTCTCTGGGCCTATGTCATCTTTGGGGATGTGTGCGGATGGTCTGTTTAGGAAAAGATATGAGAGGAAGTTCTGGGAAGTATAAAGGTATGATGGGTAGGGGGGGAATATGGGCGTCAATGTGTTCAGGAATGACGAAAGTATGAATTCATCCCTTACCACAAATCAAATATTTTATATATATATAGCCTACGTTTTACATATTAGATATGCCATAAAATAATACCGGGAGGCATAACAGTCCGATAAATTAGTATGTCACTTTGAAATATCCTATTAGTGACCCAGAAAACATCATCAAATTGTTTAATGCACTACAAGTTTTTGTGCATTATAATTGATTTGGTGGTGTTTAAGAGCAATCTGACTATTGTAACAGATAGGGGGAACACTTTTACATATAACTAATAAAAAAAACACAAAATCACTCTCCTAAACAAGCAGTTGCTTTATTAGGAGAGTAATTGAAATATTGATATTTATATTATGTTGTTAAAAATGTAACCTTGTTCGATGTTTTAATAAAAAATAAAAAAATAAAAAAAATAAAAAAATAAAAAAAATAAAAAAAACTGCCATACTCAGTTAAAATTTCGAATTTTCGGAAATATCTGACTAATCAACTGAACGATCGATATATAATGGTGACAACAAGTCACATAGAAAGGCATAATTATTTTTCTTAGAATTATTTATATTTCCTAGGTTATTGAAGCTAGTAAAGAAGAAAAAAAATAAAAATATTATACGTGATAATATTTGAAAGAAGAAGAAACGCAAGCAGAAAAACCGGCTTACCATCCGAAGGAAATACCTGACATTATTTTCTCTAGTCCAATTCCCCAAACACGAAAAGCCCGTTAAAATAATAAAATAAATATTAAAAGTATCTAAAACAAACACGGCGAGAAGGCAGTAACAGTAAAGGCCACGCCGTATATTTCCCCGCCTAATTGGCGTTTTATTTTTGTGCCGTAGCGGGCGGCGGGCGGCGGGCGGGCGCGAGGCGTGCCGGCCCGGAGGTCAACTGTCTTCGTAGCCGATGCTCAGATAGGGTCGAGACAGTGCCGGTGCCAGTGCTAAAAAGAGGTAGTGTCCAACCGATGGGGCGCTGCCCAAAATCGCACTCAACCTCACAGTAGTGTTATGTAACGACTACATAGCGATGGTTACGGTTAAGATCCAGAAAAAATTATCATACTTTCCTTGAACACTTTCAAGTTTTTGAGCACTTAAAATAATTAATGTTATTTTTGAAGATAATCTCTATATAAAACATCGAAACGTCATCAATCAGAGAAATGCATGTACGTATGCTTGTGTACGTGAAAGTACCATTAAACGTTGGTAGAATGCATCTTCATCGACAACAAGATCAGATGTCTGTAAATTGGAATATTTACTACTTTCAATGTATTAATTTAATTAAGAAAACACATTTGTAGAGAGATTTTTGCTGTAGGTTAGATAAATCATGTAACATTACAAAAAAATTATGTACAATCCTAACATTCGTAGAATCCTTTCAAACTGCGAGTATCTTCAGTAATCTTCTTCATATTTTTGACCGCTAGCTACGACGACGCCTCAAAGAGGAAGGAGGAAAAGGAGGAAAACCGGAAAAATACAATAAATAATTTCTAACAACAAAAATAACCAAAACTATTGGAGTGAAATCGGTCTGGTCCAAATAAAAGGGGGAAAAATGTTTTTTTATGAAGATGCTTGTAGCAGATTTTAATCGGTCCGTGGAAAATTAATGAGAACACAAACTTATAAAGTTTTTAAAGACACTCGAAGCAAGGTGAACTTGCATCTATCATTTTCATATTTTCCGAGCTTTTTGAACATTTCAAAGAAAATTATAAAGAATTGTATTGATCTTGAATAAATATATATATAAATAAATTCCATTTTTCTCGTATCTAAGAAATGTATCATTGAAAAGTATAGAAGACACCAGACGGATTATTGAATATTTTAAAGCTCTTTATGTGGCGACGGTCAAGTCATTGATAAAGTGAGGTAAAGGGCGTTGACAAGGCAGTGAGATAAAGGTCGTTGACAGCTTAAAAAAAGTTTTACCTCAATCAGCTCAAAAAGAAAAGCAGTTAAATTTCATTACTGCATAAATACCAAACTTACTGTCTGAGAGTTCTTGTTGTGTTAGACAATTATAACCTCAAACTTCAAGTATTAATACCACATTCACATAATTTTAACAAACCGGGGTAAAAGAGCAGATTTGGCGTGCTTAAACAAATAATTAAAAAATATTTTTGAATTGAATTAATTTCTAAAAGCTTTGTCCGAACCAGATTATAAAGAAAATATGAAACTTTCAAATATTGTTTTTATGTTAGCTCCACACAGGAGGCCCAGAGGAAAATAATTTACCTCGCGGCCTGTGTCATTTTGGGGATGCTGTATGGAGGGTCTTTTTGAGGAATGGAATAAGAGGAAGTTCTAAAAAGGATAAATGTGTACGGTGGCGTACGTATGAAACCATTCCTCCCACTGCAGCGCAACGCGATATGGGTCGAAAAAGTCCGGCTAGAGAGGTCAAAAGGTCTTCCTTAACCAGTCTCTACCTATCCGGCCCACAACGCAGTAGGTGGGCAAAGGTATCCGCCACCAAGACATAGAAAAACCTCGAACCATGAAATGGCACCATGGCACCAAAAAACCATGGCACACCTGCTAAGTCAAGAACTACACGGGGAGACTAATGGCAGGGGTGTTGGTTATCCAATAAATGGTTTCCATTTTTATTGTTTAATTAACCTATAATTATTATTTTTTAAATGCTATTTATTGCCCCGGTTTTGCACTTGTTACCATGTCGAATAATCTTTTGTTTCGTCTCTGCGTTATAATGTAATGTAATTATTAATTTTTGTTATCAATACTCAAAGCATGGTAAGAACATTATGTAAAAGGTTTGATGACCTAACTTATATTTGTCTTCCAACAATATGTATTAATTGTGTTAAATATTCCTAAAGAACAATGAACAAATAAATATCTTTAAAATATTTTGGTTCATGTGCCGAAGGTTGCCGATCGGCTCACCCCATCAGGGCCGGTATAAGTTATAAGTTGCGGGTATTAGTACGTGCCCGATTCCGCCGATCGCCGATAGGGCAGTGTTTCCGGCCGACACCACTTACAGGGGCTGAGGCGCCCGCGGAGGTATGCCGAAGAAAGGACCGGAACCAAAATAGACGCGAGAAAATTTACATGTCGCGCCCCCGTGTCAGCGAGCGGGGTGTCGCTTACTTATTCATAACGGGGGGATCCTCGGCCAACACTTTAAATTATATAAATCCCCTTTAATTTCTTAAGGTCCACTTGGGAATTTTAAAATTCGTCGTGTTTATCGCGTCGTAGCGAGGTATCTACACTTCAATATTAGTTTTCCAGGTAAAGAAGGGTGTTAGAGAATGGTGGAAGCACAACATTGTAAGCTTTGTTTATTTGAGCAAATTACGTGGACGTACATATAAGTAGCTCTGTTGTAAACATTTCTCCTTTTGGTTTCATAAGATCCCCTTAGGAATTTCTAAATTCGTCGTATTTACCGCGTCGTAGCAAGGTATCTTATACTTGAACTTTATTTTTCCAGGAAAAAAGGAGATTATAGATTTGTGTGAGTGTAACATTGTAAGCTTTGCTTATTTAAGCAAATTAGTGAGCGTACATGTTGCTCAGTTGTAAATATGTGTATTTTTCCTTTTGGTTTATTAATATCCACTAGGGAATTTTATAATTCATCTTGTTTATCGCGTCGTAGCGAGGTATCTATACTTCAACATTAGTTTGCCAGGCAAAGAAGGGTGTTAGATATTGGTGTAAGCACAACATTGTAGGGTTTGCTTATTTGAGAAAATTACATGGGTACATATTGCTCAGTTGTAAATAAGTATATTTCTCCTTTTGGTTTCTTATGATCTATTTGGGAATTGTAAATTCATCGTGTTTATCGCGTCGCCGTGAGCGAAGTATCTACAAATCTACACTTAGCAAATTAACATTAGTTGGTGTTTTAAATTTTTTCGTAAAGAATGATTCTCCGTTTCTTGCCATAAGTAATAATTGAAGTTAGTTAACTTAACGAACAAGTACCTTATTTCATATAAATCTTATATGAAATAAGATACGTGTACATCACATTTAATCACTGAAGAAGACAATAATATTAATATATTTTAACAAACACAAGACACAGAAAATAAAAAGATAACAGTCTCAACTGGGGGCCGAAATCAGAACTACTGTATCACTGGAACATCACAGAAGATAAAATAATGGAATTAATTGAGGAACACATTGGTCTTTCTTAAAATGAAATACGAGATCAATAAAAAGTACGGAAAATAATCAGGTCTCAATAGATTAGTGGTAAGAGTGTTTTTTTTATTTTTTTTTTATGGAGAAAATACAGATACAGACGTCAATTGACAAGAATATACAAAACAATAGAGAATTCGCGTTAGAATTAGAATTATTTCTCACGAATTACATTGACAGCAGATAAAAACATATACAAATATTTTTACCGTTAAATACGGAAAAGACGTATGTATTATACATAAGTAAATATTATTTTACAAACAGAGAGATGAAAAAAAAAAATGCGCAATATCCTTATAAAAGTTTACAAATTGTTTTTGGAAAAATTTTGATGGTAAGAACAAAAATATATATAGATAAAAAATAATGTCATACAGAAATTAAAAAAAAAGAAAGGTAGTTAAAATTATAAACCAAGCAATGTCTAAGGTAAACGTTGTACTTTGTAGGAAAATGGCCTTCAATTTTCTACTAAAAGTACTGCGTGTATCAAAAAATAAGTCGGAATCTTTGAGGTTTTGATTTTGATTAAACGATTCGCACATTCTTCTGATTGGATCCCTGACACCAGCATTTGTACGCGTCCGGCCAATGTGGAATAAGTCGTTAAGCCTTGTTACTCTGGGTGGTATTTTGAAGTTTATTAGTTTCAGTAGGTCAGGACAGTCGATAAAGTTATTGCAGATTTTATAAAGCGTCATGAGGTCAAGGTATGTTCGCCGGTTAGTTAGAGTGGTGACGTTATAATTCGAGAGCGTTATAATTATGCTGTGTCGGTAAAATACAGGTCCTAGGATCGATCCACAATTGCGACCGTTTTTTTTAATTCTGTATTGTTCTGTATCACCTGTCGTTGAGATTTATTAATATTCACTTCTTTTTCAATGATTAAAAAATATAACATTGAGATGAGAACTTCCAAAGTTATTCCAATAAATTTGGTAAATCAAATACTTTAGTTTCGGTTCAGTTGAAAATTTATAATTAAGCTGTGTTTATTGCGTCGTAGCAGGGTCTACGTTTACCACATTAGCTAGCAAGGTACGCACTTATATTTAACATAATATTTTATTCGTGTAGAATGGGAAAGAAGGGTGCTACATTTCTTGCTAAACTCATCACCGATAACGAGTTATGGAAAATGGAGCTCTAACAAAGCAAGCAAATTATATAAATACCAAATTACCCTCTATTTCCTTAAATTCACATAGAATTTATAGAATTCGTTGTATTTATCTCTTTGTAGCAAAGTATCTACTCTAGAACACTAGATTGCTATTATTACAATATTGTTTTCTTGGAGGGTAAAATGGAGTGCTCCCTTTCTGTTAGACTTAACTCCGATAATGAGATGTTATGGAAAATTAATTTGAAACAATGCAAACCGTTTTCAAGGAATTATTAATGCACAATATCGCCATATCGATTATTAATTGTGTACTCTAGCAAGAAATAGACATTTTGTAGAACGAATACTTATCATAAGTGCAACATCATTAGATGTGCATTTTATCCCTTTGCTTGTTGAGTACTCAGTCTACAGTCTCTAGTATCTAGGATGAACGAAGTATGTATGAAGAATGAGTTAATGATGAATGTAAGTAAGTCTAAAGTCATGGTGTTTGAAAGAGAGAGTACGAAAACAGTGTGCGATATAGTAGTGAATGATGAATACTTGGAGCAGGTTGATGAGTTTGTTTATCTGGGTAGTATGTTTACGAGTGATGGGAAGGCTGATAGAGATATTGAAAGGAGGGTAAATGCCGGTAACTCCATTAATGGAGGACTGAATGCCGTTGGAGCTAATAAAAAACTTTCAATAAAAGCGAAACTAGCAGTCCACAATGGAGTCCTGGTACCTACCCTGATGTATGGCAGTGAGGCATGGAACTGGCAGAGGAAGGATGAAAGTAAACTGAATGCTGTTGAAATGAGATCCCTGAGACGTATGTGTGGTAAAACCATGTATGATCGTGTTAGAAATGTGGATATCCGCAAAGAATGTAAGGCTGATGTAAGTATAATGAGCAAAATAAGGAAAGGGACCCTCAGATGGTTTGGGCACGTAGAGCGAATGAACGAAGAAAGTAGTGTTAAAAGAATATATGATGCAAATGTGAATGGTAGAAGAAGTCGGGGACGCCCGAGGAAGACATGGCACGATCAAGTAAATCAGATACTTGAGACGGGCCATGTCAAAAGTCAGAATAATAGAAGAGTATGTATGAGACGATGTATGAATGTGAGTGAGGCAAAGAGTGTGTGCCAAGACCGAGTTGTTTGGCGGTCCGTCCTCTCTGCCTACCCCTGCGGGGAAACGGCGTGATGGTTAGTTAGTTAGTTTGTTGAGTACGTGAAGGTACTTGTACATATTTACTGACAATAATGTGCATTTATTTCATTTAGCAAGTTATTCTTCTTGTTGAGCGCTAAAAATTAGCCAACCATATAAGAAAAGATCATGTGTGCATGATTTTATTCGCAACCAAGTCTTATTATAACTGGACCGTCGTTTAGCTTTTCACCTGTCTGTAAATTTGTTTGAAAATCTCTTGCCACCACTTTATAATTCAAGCAAGCCTTACTTTAAATAGATGGCTAACTTTAACTGAACTTTTAAATATTATTGTAAAGCTACCTCCTAGAAGAATGTTTATATCATTGAGATAGTGATGTTTCTTTGGAATTGTAAAATTCGTTTTTAGAAATTTAAAAACAAATTTTTAATACAAAATTGCACTTTACAAAGAAAGGTATTCCAGTACCTACTTAGAAATAGATAGGTATTTAAGTACTTACTTATAAACTTAACGGTTTCAGTGTCACAATTTGGCAGTCAGCGACAACCTTTCAACTGTAAAAATAATAAAATAAAAATGGTGCTGAATAAACATGTGATGACCCTATTACACGTGAATTTCTGTGAAGCAACTGTGCAAAGAACTTTCAGTTATTTAGTTAAGTTTTGATTTTGAATTTTAATAAAATGATTTTGGCATTGCTTGTAAAATGTACATACTACCAGCATTCTCGCGGGGCTTGATTAAAAAATCGATAATAGAGACTGTCAATCAAACCGTAGCTCCGCGCAAAAAGGGTGGCGTGAAAAAACGTAACGGGGCCGTAAGTGCCTCCCGCGCCGGCGAGGGAGGCCCATTTGCAGCGAGCGGAGGAAATCGGCGGAGAAATAAGAAGACAGAGGAGCAGTTAACTACGGAATAAATGTTTTTCAGACGACTGAAGCGATCAGGTACGGCGGACACGACCGCGGGGAGGTTAGGTCTTAGTGACATTACGGGTGCTCCTACCTACACCGCCTACCGCTGCTGGGGCCGTAAACCTCGCAAATTTTCGCCTGTGAGGGGGAATGACAATAATGCCGCAAGAGCGCGATACATTTTGTCATATCTGACGGAAGCTGGATTGAGGTAGTTATATGTATCCATTCAATTAAGCGCCACTTGCAAACTGGCGCAGCCGTTTGAATAATATTAAGTAAACTGTGTTTGAGTAATGATCAGAAGAAGTTAACAGAGGAAATATTCATAGAAATACAGATGTATAAAATTAAAGATTTTATTTGTATTGATCTGTACAAAAAAAAAATCGAGTACAGTAGAAACGAAACTTTACCAAAACAATCTCAACCAATGAAGAATCAAGGAACCTTGAAAAGTTAGGTCATAATCAAGCGTCATTTCCGATTTATATTTCAACAAATAGGAGCCTTGATAGGAGTTTGATGCTTCATCTGAATTCTAAATCATAACGGGGATGTAGAAATTTCACTTCAAACACTCCTACTATTTATTATCTTTCAAATGTGAAATCTTAATTTATAAAAATGAATGTTTTTTTGTTTGTCCCTAACGTGCTTCTAAACCATTCGTCCGATTGCAGTGAAACTTTGATGATTTGATTTGCGCATGCCCGCGATGGTTTCTATATATGAGAGTGAGCTCTGGTGTCATGAAATTATTTCCTGTACTATTCATCTGATTGCGATGAAACTATGGTGAGTTGTTGTGCGCACGCCTGCGAAAGTATCTACATATACATATATACTGGCGAGCTCTGACGTTCCGAAAAATGTATTAAAAAGCTGCATGGATGGAAAGCGGGAGGAAGAGAGAAATCCAGGAGGGGCGAAAGGTAACAAAGGAGTCGGGGGGGGGGGGGTGGGAAGATCCTCCACACAGCATCCCCAAAGATGACAAAGGTCCTATATGTTCCTTAGGGCCTCCTGTGAGGAGCCAACGTTAACAAAAATGAAAGTGATGAAATTGTAATAGTATAAAAAAATATTGATGTGAAATATAAATTCAGCGTTTGGATGGATTGACTGTTAACGTATAGGTAAGTATATAACCTTTGAGAATCGTGAACATCTCTCCTAAATAACTGATAATATTGTCACACAAACTCGACTCATTTTGTAATATCTGACTGTAGCAATATTATTCAATAAAATGGCTTTTAAATAATAAAAGTGAGCAGTGTTTTTTAAATATTCAGAAGACAAGTTTTCAGACAAAATATTGACACTACAATACACAAATAGAAAATGTTAAATGAAACAAAAACTCGATAGATTTTGAATAATGCATTGGTCTCGTAGAATCATAACACATTGTGTGTTTGTTAATACTTTTGGAATTGTATGCCGAGGTGAAACCAAACTCGGCACGTTTTTAAAAATAACGTTTCTAAACGTTCACTTAAAACTTATTTTGACGAGTTTCATAATATAACAAGTTATAGTTCGATTAATAAAGTCGGGAGCGTGGAAATGGCCTCCGCCGGCATATTCCTGAGCGAATCGCATTTTTCCCATGAACAAGAACAAACTATAAGAGAGCGCAATAATTAAAACTTTTAATTCTAGTGGCTGCAGCTCATTAACAAAAGGTCTGGATAAAAATTTGGCATTGTTTCCAACTTTTTAAAACAGAATTTAAAATGAGTTATTATGGTTTTAAAAAATACAACCTCTCCACGCGGCTCGTGCGGGCGCGTTGCGGGTCCGGTGCGGGTGCGTTGCAGTTGCGTTGCGGGTCCGGTACGGGTGCGCATTTCAAAAAACCATATGGACCGGTTATTTCACAGGATTTTTGTTTTTAGTTCCACCCTGGAAGCCCTGAGGAAAATAATTCCCCTCAGGGCCCATGTCATCTCTGGGGATGCTGTGTGGAGGGTCTTTTTAGGAAAGTAAATAGAGGAAGTTCTGGGAAGGAAAGGGATGTTAGGGGTGGATAGAAATCTGGGGGTGAGTGTGTCTAGGTGTTCCGGAAGTTTGGATTCGTTCCTCCCACTGCGGTACCAGGCGATGTTTCGAGAGAATACGACAGGAGAAATCAAAGGGATTGTCTCAACCATTATCTCCCGATCCGGCCTGCCATGCAGTTGGTGGACAGAGGCAGCCAAGACTCGGACAAATCTCACCCCTTGAATCCGGGCACCCCTGCAAAGTCACCAAACGAAGCGAATCATTCAGAGGTGTTGGTTATCCAATAAAAGGTTCCCGTGATGGCCGTACCCATATCCGCCTCCCAAATTGTAAGATTCATCAAATTTCGAAGTTAAAAATCGAGTTCTGAGAAAGTTCCATTTAAGCTCTGTTATTATTTCGTCTTGGCTCACAATAATCAGATAGTAACAGAACTCGAATAGGACTTTCAAAGAACTTGAATTTTATCTTTGAAATTTCATGAATTGTTAAAATTCTGTGAAATAACCCGTCCTGAATGTCAAATGCACTGCATTTAAAAACGGCAATTAAAGTTCACGTGTTTTACATTATTGGCTTTAATTGTAGTGAAAATCTAAATTACCGGTTAGCTCTTTTGTTCTTGCTAAAAATATGACATAACGAAAATTTTACCACAAAATTAAAATAATTGATGTGAATTTAAACTGAAAATTTAATATCTAAAATAAACTGAAATTTTAACAACTATTCAATGACTGAAACAGAAAAGGGCACAGAAAATAATATTAAGTTTTATTAATGTAATTAGCTTCTTGAATGATTATATATTACAATGAGCAAATAGCAAATAAGTATTAAAAAATCTACCATAGTAAACAAGAAACTGGCGAATGACGTGGCGTGAGGTTGTTTTTACATTCACACCTCTCACAAAGGAGGCCCTGAAGAAAACAATTGCTCTTATGGTCCGTATTATTTTTTGGGGATGATGTGCGTAAGGTCGTTTCAGGAAAGGAGAGGAAGTTCTGTGAAGAAAAGGGTATCAGGAGTGGGTAGTTATCTGGAGGTCAGTGTGACCAGGGGTGACGCTGTGGAGCAAAGCGATGTTCCTGCTGGAGAGGTCAAAATGTCTCCCTCAACCAGTCTCTCCTAATCCGGTAAACCCCGCGGTAGATGGGCAGACGAATCCGCCGTCAAACATTCCCTGACAAACCTTGCTAAGTTATCAATCGTAGCAAAACCCTTGGGGTGATCTATGGCAGAGGTTTTGGTAATCAAATTAATTGTTCCCGGGGCAACGGTACCCATACCCGCGTCCCAAATAATTGAAGTGTTATTTAAATATCATTTCAGTTAAAATACAAACTAAAACTGCTAGCAACATTTTGGCGTCAAAAAATGCTCTAGAAATTATATAAAATTTTAAAATAAATAATAAAACTAATAAATGCGTGCTTTTTATAATACAATATTATAAGAGATTATCTTGATTTCAGTTGACCTATTTTTTGTCAATAATAGTATAAAATAAAATTAGCCTTTATTGCTGAAACTTATAAAACATTTTTCTGATGTATCTATTATTATTTTTTTTAATATTATTCTAAATTATCAGGGTTCGGGTAATTATTTTTAGAAATAGCTTGTCTTTCGACATAGGCCTCCTCTAAAAATTTCTATTTTTTCTCTATCCAATATCTTTTGAATTTTTGAATAAAAAATTGTATATTGTATAATATAACATTGTGTTATTTTTTCATGCAACGACGAGGCTGTTATTAACAGAATCTGTCAGGGCCAGTGACGTTGCCTCAGAGTGACGTGTATCGGTCGCGCTACTGCAGGAGAGAGAATCAGCTTTCACTCTTGCTTCAAAATTACATTTCAAAAAATCATTTATCAAATGTATTTTTAAAAAAGCTACATAAACTGTGCAATTTTAGATTCGTATGCTATTATATCGATTCCCTGTGAATACTTTGCATTTGTTTCCGAAAGACGCAGAATTAAAATCCGACATAAAAGTTAATTAGTTAAAATGTATTTTATGCTGCTAAATACGAGTATTTATATTCTAAATAGTTGTACTCTTAGTGTCGTGCTGCCAATCAAGCTAACATTCAGAACATTCCTGGAACATGTAAGATGTTTGTTAAGTGCGTCAAAGTCGCAGCAACTCCTCAAAGTAATATGATCACGGCACTAAGGAGATCATCGATCTTGAGACCGTCAGTATAAATGCCAAATTTAAGGACCAACGAGAAAGCCTGTTTGAACCGAAAGCTGTTCATGTAAGTATAAGTGTTGTAAACAAAGTAACAGTGACTAAATTATGTGCATCTTTCAAAATAAATTATATTTTTTCCTTAGATTTCTTCGGATTTTTTCATTACTTTATTACGAAACTCCTAGTATGTACAATACAGCACAGTACAGTAAGTGTGTTTGTATATGAATAACCAACTTTGAAGGATCTTCATAAGTTTATTAACTTAATCACTACAATAAGTGCAAGATTTTAGGAGGTTCAGAATACAAGGAAAATTAACCATCTAACTGTCGCCATTCCTTAAAGCGGAGTTTTGATATTCTTTATCGAATTTAGCATACTTGGCGTTCAAAATAAATGGAAAATTACTGCACACCTACATCACCTGCATCTTCCTTTCCCTAAAAGACCCTCCACACAGCATCCCTAAAGATGACATAGGCCCTCAGGGAAATTATTTGCCTCAGGGCCTCCTGTGTGGAGCTTATGTAAAAAAAAAAAAAAAAATTACACGCGGTAGAAGTGAAACCTTCAGAACACTAATGTAACCAAGTGTGGGGAGGCTACGAAGCACCGTATAAAGAGGATACCGATTATACTTTCTTATTCTCGCGCAGGCTAAATCTTATAGATGTACGTGTTTGTCTCTTTTTAGTGTTGAATTTTAAATCACAACTGCGCTAAAAAGTTTTCACTTAAAAAAACAGAGTGCGCAATCCACACGTGTAAGAAGTGAAACCTTCAGAAAACTAAAGTAGACAAGACCAGGGAGGCTACGAAGCACCGCACAAAGAGGAGACAGATTATTCTACCTCATTGTATGGCAGGCTAAATCCAATAGGCGATGTTGTATTTGTCTCTTTTTAGTGTCGCAGTTTCGTTTCATCGAGTTTCAAATCACTAAAGAAGTTTTCACTTTAAAAATATCGCGCAAAACCCGGGCAACGCCGGAGACTTCAGCCAGTCATAAATAAATTAAAAGAAAGCCCGTGTAGGTGCGAATATTATGCCAGTTATTTTATTCTACATTTCCAGATGCCATAGTGTGAAAGTGAGCGGGTTTCTCACAGGTCACCCCGGATTCTTTGGCTGTGTAGAGTTGGCCGGGTAGAATTTACATTCGCCCAAAACATACTGGGGTGTATTTTTCATGTTTAATGTATTTTACCGAAGGTGAAGAGAAAATACATATTTCTATATTCCGCGCGTATAAATGAAGCAATTTATTTTCATACTCCTTACCGCCGCGGTCGTAGATTTATACCGCACCCGCCTGAGCGCATTTTAACCGCGCAAAATTACTATAAAATATCGCACATTATAATAAATTACATTACGCTGTTATGTAAGTTATTAAATAAATTAGTGTTTCTTTTTCAGATGGGTTTAAACACACAGCAATCTAATTTGCTGGTGTAAAAGAACCCTTTTAACCTCATTTAATTTTTAATGAATATAAACACGATGACTTCTATTATATCGATGAATGTAAAATGCTTGTTGTTTATTCAATTTGGGAGGCGTCAATGGGTACCGCCGCTTCTTGAATATTTTTTTGGATAGCCATAACCTCTGCCGTAGGTTACCTCAAATGGTTTGCTACGTTTGGTGACTTAGCAGGGGTATCCAGATTAGTTAGATAGACCCTTTGAACTCCCCAGATTCCGACCCACCCCTCATTCGGTTTTCCATCCCAGACATTCCTCTCCTTCCTTTCCTTAAAAAACACCCTTCACACAGTGTCACCAAAGATGACATAGACCATGGGAGAAAGTATTTTCCTCAGGACCCCGAATGTAAAAAACAACCATTTTATAAACTTTGTATTTACGGAGATAAATTTACCAACAAAACAAAAAAATCACCTGAAAAAAAAAATATATTTCTAAAACTGAAACCTCTAATTATTCTCGTTTTATTATACACATTTGATATTAAAATGTAAGAAAGTTGCTCCGCAAACAAAAAAGATAATAATGCCGGTGGTGAGTCTCTGTGTTACTCTAAAACTAGGATTTGATTTTGCTTTGATGTTCATTGACGATTCAGAAAATAGATTAGGTAGGTACCAAAACTAATTCATTAATAAATAATTATATATACGCATATTTCTTTTGCTTACATTTTTGAAATTTAAAACGTCAAAAACGTCACTATTTCAATTACAATCCTTTTTTTAAACCTTTTTGGCACCGTCTTGAAACTGAAACAGAATGTTTACGGACAAAAAAACTTAGGGACATATGAAAAAGAAGGCGGTTGAGTGAAAACAGGACTTTAAAACAGCTATTCTCAGTATTTTCGGTTCATGGTTTCATTGAAAAAAAATTAGGCTTCTTGTCAGTAATTCTGACGTGTCCTACTTCTATTTGTGTCCCATTTAATAATAATTCATGCTCGACTTTTTTAAATTATTTAAATCACTCTGAAACGGTTATCGTTTGTTTGTTCGTTTTGTTTGGGGTTTCAGAATTTGTGATTGCATATCGGAATGTAGGTGATATAACACAGACTCGGAATTAATTTAGGAACTTTGTAAAATGTTGTCGAATTGTCTTGGGTTATCGTTTAAAATCATTCATTAAGCTGCCGGTTCGGATTTAGCTTCGTTGGTGGTGTTGTTTTGAATTAGTTTAGGTGGATTTTGAACAAAATTAATGGAAATTTGGTGAATATTGCATATGATTACATTATCTGACAGCAGAAGTGTTTCAAACTTGTTGTTTTACACAGAGTAGTTAATAACTTAATTGAGAGCTCTGACATCGTCGCCACTATTAAATACCATGTTCTGACGAGGACGAGGAACACAAGACAAAATGTAACATTCTTCTGCAACACATGCACAACCAACTATCTATGAACCAACTAACGGACCCACTCACTAACCAATAGCATGCATGATCTTGGTAACAATTTGGGGGTTACTATTGGTATATTTACTGACCACATTTGTAGAATTAAGCGTAATCTATACCAGCTCATTGCTGAATCTTACAAATTATAGAACTACAGGTAATGTTGTTTTAGCGATTTGTTTTACTTCATATTCAGTTTTACATTACTTCATAATTCATGCTTTAAAAACTTTTTTTATAATTTTCAAAATCTCGCGACATACATTCTAGTCTTACGTTCTATGTAAAGTGTTGGACGAAAAAGTGCAATAGTAATAATTTGAATCAAATGTCTTCGCAAACTTCGTTTAAATTCCGCCCGCAACAATAGCACGGACAATGTGAAGGTTCTTTGGATAAAATTATGAATGTTGTCGTTCAAATTCGTTCATTTTGCTGGTATTTTGTACCTAAATAGTAGATAGAAATGAAAGGTGGTATGTAGATAGAAATGGAAGGTGGTATGGCACGGGCAATGCGAGTAGGATCTTGTATTTAGAAATGGATGGTGATACAGAATGGATAATGTGACTAGTATAATCTTATTAATGTTATCGTATAAACTCATTAACTTTGCTGGCATTTTATAAATAGTAATTGTAGATGGAAAAGAACGGTGGTGAGGCACGGACAATGTGAATAGGACTTGTAGGTAGAAATGGAAGGTGACACAGAGGATCTTGGATAAACTAATTAAGTTATAGCATAAAATCGTTAATTTTGCTGGAATTTTATGAATAGTATTTGAAGATAAAAATAAAAGGTGAAATAGCACGGACAACGTGAATTGGTTCTTGGATAAAATTTTAAATGTTATCGTTTAAATCCCATCGTACTGTTGGAGATTATTGATCGCAAATCAGAATGTGGATGATGACGGACTTAGAGTGGATTTAGGAAGTTCGTAGGTGAGACATGTTGCCACAATGGGAATACTTATCGAAAGCAGGGTCTTCGTTAGGGGGGAGGGGGTGGGGCACCATCAGGAATAATTGAGAGAGGGCGAGCCATCGGGGATTCGTGTATTCAATTATTCAAATTTTGCGCAGGAGGTCTCATCCTTGCGCCTTACGCGTGTGAATTATAGATTAATCCATCCATGCCGCCTTCCTACACAACACATTCAAGGGCGTGTTACATTTTTATCTCGCGAATAGTCCCTTGCCAAGCAGTGTGTGCAGCGACCAAAGACATATATTAGGTTTTATAAAGGCTTAAATGCAGCCTCCTAATTCAATTAAAAAAAAAAAACAATACAACTATCACCTTTTTAAGTTTTCGGATAGTTGTTAACCATGTTGATTTCCTCTTCTTCCTGAGAAAATTTTTATTCTCAGTTTAAACACGTTATTTATTTAGGAACGGGGAATGTATATATAAGATATCCATGCAAGGATTTCATACGACTGTAGTAGGTACCTACAGTGGAAAACTTTGAAAATATACAATATGAAAATATAACATATTTATACAAGTGTAAAGAGATGTACTTGACTGATTTTAATCAGTGATTCCTGACATGATTTATAGTAAAAGATATAAATGAAATTTTGGTCTCCGGTTATTAATTTTTTTTTTCTTAAATATTTGATGTTAAAACAATTAAAATTCTAAGATGTGAAGAAAAGCGTATCTGGCGGAAAGAGCGTGGCGAACACCAGCGAGCGGCGTTTGTTTGATTTTATAAAAATCTACAGTTTTATTTCGTGAGGAATGAAATTTACTCATTTGACTTCAAAATATGAGGAAGGTTACTTCCTAAGTCTGATTTCGAAAATCCTTCTGTAAAGTCCGGGCAACGCCGGGGACTTCAACTAGTACAAAATGTAAAAGCAATTTCAACACATTTAAAATTTATATATTTAGCAAGGATAAATTGGTCGGATAGTCCACGGTTTCAGTTTCCATCGTCAAAGCATATGTGAATTAATATGTAGAAATATCAAAGTAATACTGTCGGCAGTGATAATCTAACTAGTGAAGTTTAATATATTTTTTATTTTTTTTTATTTAGTAACTATATATTTATTATTTTTTACATTTTAAAATGAAACATGTTAAGGTACATATATTTAATAGAAAATATATTCGTAGTCCTCCTCACTAGGAGATCCTGTGCTGAGGGGGACTATGCTTTGGATAAATTTTCAGCGACTTCTATGGTTTAACTTCACGGTTTGGATAAGGTTTTACAGAAACTTCTGTGACGATGTTTTAAGTATACTAGTAAGTTCATTTTCCGATAATTTCTTCAGCCTATGTAACATAGGTAACAATCCCACCTTGCACTATCCACTCTACAGAACAGCTAATCAGTCATTAAATGTGCGCGTCCACGCTTTTTTCAAGAATCACCCCTTACAAATATATCACGATATCCTACAGAGTCCTAAATATACGGTAAAAATCTGATCGTTTTGACCATCAAAAACGTTTGATTGCGAAGATCAAGAAATTTTCACAAGGGGGTCTCTATGCAATTTACAGATCAACGCAATTATTATCAGTTTGCAACGTCATTTCAATATTCAGAATCAAACATTTGAAAAATTTCCATTAAATTGTCAAAATATTAAAGTTTTTTTTTGTTCCGTAGAATGGAGATAGAAATCATTTTAGAATGAAGTCCAATTTGCAATTAATTAGACAACCAATACCCGTGCCACAGGTCAACCCTAGTAGTTTGCTGGGTTTGGTGACTTAGCAGGAGGGTGAGGTTTGTCTAGGTCTTGACGTCAAATGCATTTACCCACCTACTACGTGGCGGGCCGGATCGGAAGAGACTGGATGAGCGAGACCTTTTGAACTCTCCAGCCGGAGAGCTTTCGCCGTCACTCCTGGACGCACCCCAGATTCCTATCCATCCCTCATACACTTTTCCTTCCCAGAACATTATTTTCCCTAAAAAGACCCTCCACACAGCATCGCCAAAAACGACACAGGCCCTGAAGGAATATTTTTCCTCGGGGCCTCCTGTTTGGATCTAACGTAAAAAAAAATATTTCGCAAAATCTAATATAGCCGAATGACAAACAATATTTATGATAGAGCGTACAAATTAAATTAAAAACGTGGATAATATTATTTGTTTAAAATGCTCTCGTTCGAAATAATAAAAAATTGCATTAAATAAATCGCAGTGATTTCGCAGTCAGCACACGAAAAGTGATACATCACACGTTTTTAATAGCATTATGCGAGATGAAAAGCAGCGTTTAACGCCGGTGTTTCCACTCGGCGCCCACGAGCGATCAGCGATCAACAGATGTACTGCGGCCGCCGCACAGTGCCACGATGCTCCAAACAAAACTGCCGCTTTACCTATATTTTATTATCCTTGTTCTAATAAAATAATCGTAGGGCTTTTACAAACATAATACGATATGTTGAACAATAATAAGGTAAAATAGAAGTAGGAATGTTAAAAATCACTAAAACTTAGGGGATTGTATCTATATCATTACTCGTTGTATCTCTATCGTTACTTTTTTACGTTAAACGTCGTTCGTGGTTTTTTGCTCAGCTCTACACAACGACGCACGAACAACTCTTCTAATTGTGATTTAGACCTATTGTGGATTTATACCTATTTTTTGGTCGACCCTCTCCCCGCTCGTTGACGAAGGCGTAGGTTCTAAAAAGCAACAGACAATGGTACATTTTAAAAATATATATGCCACTGGGCGCCACAACCCTTGGGCCACAAAATATATTTAAATATTTGGTGACAGTAAAAATGTTCCATGGATAAGCGATTGGCGGGATCTTATCTAAACTTTTGATTTTGAAACTGTAAATTGATGAGGAATAGATTTAATAAGCAGTTTCGACCAAAATTTAGTTAGAAAGAGAAAAACTAACATTTTGTCATGATCTTTTACAGTGAGTTACAGTAATGGAAATAATGGTTCGAGTAAAAAATATTTACGGTGACAAACTACAAGAATTTTATGAGAGCAGAACTTGTAATTTTAGAGTTTTTTTTTCATGTTTCAGAAAAAACTATTTCTGCATTTCAGCAAAAAGGTATCTCAAAAGTAATACAATAAAATCGTTACAGGCTGATTTTAATAATCTCCGCAGGGGTGGGAAGAGAGGGCGGACTACTCGGTCTTGGTACATACTCCTTACCTCATTCACAGTCGTACATCGTTTCATAAATACTCTTTTATTATCCTGTCTTCTATGGCCCGACTCAATCCCAGACTTTTTCTACCATTCACAATTGCGTCATATATTTTCCTAACACTCCTCTCTTCAATCGTTCGCTCTACAAGCTTAAACCATCTTAACGTCCCTTTCTTAAGGGCCCGCAACCCTGATTTCTACCGATTTATTACACATTTCCCTTAAACACGGTAAGTTTTAAAGCTCTTAAAAAATATATGTTATTCTTGAAGATAATATCTAGAGTTTGCCCGCGCCGAAACGCAAATTATATAAAATTCCCTCTATAGAAAAAAAATCGCAAAGAATGCTCCAAAAATTATTATAAACACGTTTGTTTCAGTTATTTTACAGTGTTTCTATAAATGCTGTTTAAGATAATGCCCGCGAGATTTTTGCTCTATTTTAAGCGAGTCGTGTTTTATTAAACATTTTCGCAATTTTCGCATCGATTTTGTCGCTGTAAATGTTAGCGCTCTCCTCTAACATTCGTAATTTCGTATCTCTCCATCTTATTCTTTTCGGGCCCGGTTGCAGAGCCTTAATCTTACTCATTACGCTTACATCAGCCTCGAATTCTGCTATTCCTAAAATAAGTCAAATATTTACTAATATAACTCTTCAACAATAAATACTACGTAAAAAAATTAAAACCAAATTTAACAGATTTATCTCATTGTGCGATGTCTGTATGTGAGTTTATCGAGTAGGTCCACATTGTCCATACAGCGCACGGCGCACACGCGTGCAGGTGGCTACACCGTGTAAATGCACCGCGCCGACCGCGTGTATACACGCCGTGAAAAAGTCACACTCAACATCACACCCTAAACCGTGTGCCAATAAATTTGAATGATGCAGTCATTTAGCGGATGACGAGTGATACAACTTTATTAAATGACTCCAATTTTAAAACAATTATAAGCGGCGCCACGGGGCGAGCGACGGGCAGTTGACACGCGACGAGATTACCAGCGACACCGATGCTCAAATACGGCCGGGTTAAGCGCTGATTTCATTTTATAATTCCCAAATAGTTTACTGTTTTAGCGGCGAAATCAATCACCAGATATATTGTGGTTGATGAGCTGACTAATGATTTTATACTTTAATAGGTCATTATTGAACTTTAATGTATTCCATTCAAACCTTATTATTGGGGACTTTATACTTTCACAGTTTGTTGCATGTTATCTTTTGTATTCCGTTTTGATATAAGACTTTTAGTAGCCATTACCTTTTTTTCTTTTCATTTTATTCTAGGCCATGAAGTGGGAATCATTTAAGGCTCTGCAACGATGGAGAGATACGAAATTACGAATGTTTTAGAGGAGAATTTTTATCAAAAATACTGTGCTGATTGATAAAATTTGATGAAATGAAAAATTACTTAAGGCTCCGCAACCGGGGTCGAAAAGAAGAAGATGGAGAGATACGAAATTACGAATGTTAGAGGAGAGCGCTAACATTTACAGCGACAAAATCGATGCGAAAATTGCGAAAATGTTTAATTAAACACGACTCGTTTTAAATAGAGCAAAAATCTCGCGGGCATTATCTTAAACAGCATTTAAAGAAACACTGTGATTTTTTTCATACATATAACTTGTAAAATAACTGAAACAAACGTGTTAATAATAATTTTTGGAGCATACTTTGCAATTTTTTCTATCGAGGGAATTTAATTTAATTTGCGTTTCGGCACGGGCAAAATCTAGATATTATCTTCAAGAGTAACATATATTTTTTAAGAGCTTTAAAACTTACCGTGTTTAAGGGAAATATGTAATAAATCGGTACAAATCCGGGTTGCGGGCCCTTAAATTACTGAACTTAAAGCTAATGTCCTTTATTCTTTGCTGAACGGTGAGTGGCTGAGTTGGCATCGCATTGGGTCCCACCCAGGGGTCGCATTTTCGATTCTTGGGCTGGCTAGGTCCTCCATAACGACACAAGTAACATTTTCCGCTTACTGGTTGTTCAAAATGTTGCCTGGCTATTATAGACTTTATATATTTTAGTGGCCTCATGTTTTCTCGGTAGGGAAAAATTATTACTAAAAACCCTACTAAAATTACATGTTTTCATTAGCAAGCCACAGTAAGCTGTAAGATGTCGCTGGTTGCTGATGCTGATGGTTACTGAAATTGATGAAAACGTGTAATTTTAGTAAGATTTTTAGGTAATAGTTTTTCCCACCGAGAAAACACAAGGTCTCTATAATATATAAAGTCTATAATAGCCAGGTAACATTGTGGGTACATATGTGTCTTTTTGTATTATGTTGTGAGTGGAAGGGAGTTGGTCGTGTCCCTTTGTTTGCAATTCTTCTGCATTTGCTTTTGGAAATAAGGAATCCCGCTTATTCAGTAAGAGGCGGCCGGTTGTCAACTTGAAACAGAATCGGCCTTCAGTGACATCAATACATGATATCCTGCATTGTGAGGTCTGTGTGAGTCCACGTTAACACAACAGAAAATTTTGACTTACGACCCTTTTCTACGGGGTGTGCGATATATCATTTTTTTATGTTCGACATCTATTGACTTTTCTGCAGCTCTATTTATTGTCTTCAATGATTAAATATTATAATTTGCGGTTTTCCTCATAAGTTATTTAAAAAAAAATCTATGTTGTCTTCATTGTGCGATGAGAATTGAACCCGGTACAGCAATGCCAAATATAATATACCTGCTGCATTGCACCACCCAGCCATTTCGCACAGGCAATAAACTCCAATAAGAATAAAACTGAAAATGTTCGATTAAAATAAATCAGTTCAGAGGAATATAGCGATTAAAAATAACATTTACTGAATATATGCATAAATACGAGCCTTTGTTCCAATAAATTTTAATTATGTTAAATTCATGAAGCGATAAGTTGATTACACCGAGAACGGTAATAAAGTTATATTTCGAAATATCGACGTGCTTATTTATGTTTTTGATAAGAAAATCAAATGGCGCCCGCATTTTATTTGAGCTAGTTTTCATTTCAATCGAAATTACTTTAAAACACATTTAATAGTTTAATTATTATTGTTTTAACCCCTCAGGCTAATTTGTTCGCTATTGGAAACAGCTCGTAAAGGTCTCATAGAAATCGTATGACGGTGGAAAATATGATCTAAACGGTGTTAGAAAGAGACACTTTACATTTAAATCTAATAGTTTATCTCACGATAATAAAAAAGTGCACCTTTCTGAAACCAAAGTAAAAAATTATTTTGTAATTTGGAAATTTTTCAATAATTATTTTTACATTTAAAGACAAAAAAATGAGGTGACGATAATGTTCATATTACAATTTGTCTATCAAAATATGTGTTTTTTTTTTTTTAAAAGAAAACTTCTTTGGCACCGTTGTGATTCGAAAGACGATGAAACGAAAAATAGCGACATTAAAAAGAGGCAATAAGATACATCTATGGGATTTAGCCTGCGAGAGAATGAGATAGTACAATCGGTCTCATTTTGTTCGGTGCTTCGTAGCCTCCCTTTTTTTGTCCAATTTATTTTTCAGAAGGTTTCACTTCTATCGCGTGTAAACTGTACACATTTTTTTCAATATCAGTAATTTTAGATAGAAAAAAATGCTAATGGAGCCATTTTTAAAACTTTTTATAAAATTAATTTTATGTAAAAAATTATTTTTTCATTTCATTAGAAGTTGCATTCCCATGAGTTATCAAAACTCATTAAGGGATCGCCAATTGGTACTTTTGAAAAGTTAAACCCAACCCAACCCAATATGCAGACACAATAAATGAAGAAAAATTTTACAAAACATTTCACAGAAGCAACATAAAGACACAACATATGAAGAATCACTTTATCAAATCAAAAACAGTTGATAGTTTTCGGATGCGTTCAGAAATATTCCATTTATTTGGACTTATTGCAAGGCGGAAATATTTTGATCTTCGTAAAAATCATGCCCGAGGCCTGAGGGGTTAAGATGTTTATAATGAAATTTGAATACGATCGAACAAAGGCGTTTGTTAGTTACGAATGAATTAATGGCGGAATGTAGATTATTTTTACTAGGTAGGAAATAAAATAAGTCTCGAATTTTCATTAAAACCGTGACAAATGAATTTCTACAATATAAGTTTATAAGTGCGCGATTAGAATAATAATTGAAAATATATCGGAATATCGTAAAAGTAATTAAAACGAAGGCATGCGTGATCCAGAAAGAAGTTGTGTAGAAAACCAGATTAAAAGTTGATTGTAATCCGTGCGCGGCGGATCCTATTACCGAATTCTATGATGTTTAAAGCTTTAGTTTGATAATGCATAACTAATACATCCTTCGCCTTTAGCTGGCATCATTAATCTATATGTGATGCCAGCTAGAGTATAACTCTACGTTATGGTCTCCATTATATAATATTCATTCCTACAGCATTGAAAATATTCAACATAAGTTCCTGAGGTTTATAAACTATAAATTGCATATTCCTGTAGATACATCATATATAAATATTGATTAAAATTAACTACTGGATAAAATGTCCCTATTAAAACTTTCAGAAAGAAGAATTACCACAGATTTAATATTATTACATTAAATTCTGCATTACAAAATTGACTGTCCTGAATTACTTCAATTAATCAACATCCATATTCCCAAAAGATCTTGCCGACATTTACTACCCTTTTACTTTAACAACACTTGGACACTCTCTTACCAAAATTCCCCGATTCCGAGACTTCACAATCTCGGAAATAAATATTCTGATCCAGGAGATATATTTCACCTTAAGAATTAGCAGTATAAACATTGTTTATTCCAATTCTTTTATACATCTAGACACAAATCGCGGTGGATAATTTCTGCAATTTTGTTTATATTGCATATTTTTTTGTGTTAGACTTCTAACCTTTTTACCAATTTATTGTATTTCATATTATATGCTTTGGTTGTTACACTTTTTTTCATTATATTTTATTTTAATTATTGTTTTAGTTTTAAAATATTTAAAAGTACTACGTTCTTAACTTATAAAAAAAGAATGTAAAAGCCCATTAGGGTATGTAATAAGTAAATAAAAATAAAACATGCATTATTATAAAAGAAAACATATAAAAGTGCGTCCCGCTAAAACTCAGGAATGAGTCCCGATATGATCAAGGGAGTTGTATGGTGTGGTAGCCCTCCATCCCCTATCCATGAAGAAGGTACCCGTTTTTACCTGAAGGGCGTACTTTTGAATATATAAGGGCTGGAAATTTAATCTAGAAATTTCTTAAACAGTCCAGAACGTTCTAGAGTATTCGAGAGCATTCCACAACATTCTAGGACATTCCGAATATTGTGGAATGTTCGGGAATAGTCCGGAACGTTCGGGAACACCCCGGAACATACACATCATTGTGGAACTTTCCAGAACACTCTCGAATGTTCTGTAACATTGTGGACCAATTGGGCTACCCACTGGTAGAGATGTATAAAGAAAGATCCATCGTGGGTTCGAACGACTGTTCAATCTCTTATTGACACACTGAGCGAATGTAATAAAGCCCAGTAGAAAAATTACATAATACCGAGTGCCGGCAGTAAGCAAACGCATATCGTTTGATAGATTGTTTAATTAAGGCTGCAATTAATAGATTTCTTTGCGATTATTTACCTACCTACTGATTCCCGCAGATGAAAACTTCCAGCGGAAAACGCCATACAATTGAGCTTCCGCTTCGTATCATGTCCTTACGGTCACAGTACCCTATTTAAGTTTCCAGATCCATCGATCATTGTAGAACCATTTCAGAGCCCGCGACTTCTGTAAATACGTTTACTTGGGTGAGTGGGTACCGCCCAAGTGCTTCATCTGGTTTCAACTGTATCTACTATGAAATACCAATGGTATTATGGAATATACAATTATTGGGATACCTGTGTTTTGAGGCTGAATGCAGTTGAACAGAGAAGGAGATGGGGAGAAGAATGTCGGTTCAAGTTGTTGTTCAAGACACCTGCGAATGAAATGTTTTGTCCAAGTTGATATTTAATGCTTCATTTTCTGAAGGAAATATTCTTGAGTCTATTTCGACTCGTTAAATTTTTTTAAAGATCATAGAAATAATGTTTCTCTTCAGTAACAGACTAGAATTGGTGATTATTTTGGCAATGCTGACACGATTGTAATCTCAATAATATAAATTAAAATTTCAATCTATTAATTTTCAATTCTTTTTCAAAAGTAAGTTCATAACTTTATTTAAAAGTAATGACACCACTCTAATGTGTAAGTACTACCAATATTTGTCTGTGTTTCGGCACGCTGTCTTCTTATTCGACTATCGAAAAATATGGTGTGTTGATTTATTTTATCGTTTTACAATATCTTTTATTTGTAGTTTCAACTCATCTGTTATATTTTTTTCTGATTTTCTGAGCAACCGAAAAAATGGCGTCGTTCCTTTTTACCTGACACCAAGACGGTTATTTCAAGACTCCATATTATCTTGTGATGTAAATGACGTTGAGAGCTGAAGATAGTTCAGTTGGCCGCGTTGAATTCTACACAGAACAGGTGTGCAAATTTCTCCACCACACCATCGCACAGTTTAACCACGTAAAAGTAAAAGTATTTCGGCTTTGCAATAAAATCATAGTATATGAAACATTTCTAAACGCATTCCGAAAACAAAATCAAAAATTTAATAATTCGAAATAAACGTACAATTTTTAAATTATAATTTTTTTTAATGCTGTCGTAAAAAAATACTTTTTTTTTAACTAAAATTACTGATAAAGAAAAAAACACATATATTTTGTTAATCAAATGTTTTATAAACCTTATCGTCAACTCACTTTTTAGTCGTTTCATGTAAAAATAATTAATAAAAAATTCCCAAAAATTTAAGTTTTTTTTTTTTAATTTGCGGTGGGAAACTTTGGATTCATAAAGGTGTACATTTTAATTATTTTGTGGATAACTTTTTGATTTGAATATAAAGTACAGTTTTTTTTTATTTCTGACACCGTTTAGATCATATTTATAATCATCACAACGATTTCTAAGAGACCTATATGAGTTGTTTCGAAAACTTATAAGCCTGAGGGATTAAGAGTTTTTGTTGCTTCAATCAATCAGATTTCTGCCGAAAAGAGGCTTACGTAAAATGTGGTTATGTTACATAATCAACTAGCTATCTAAAATATTTTTGCAAAATCAATCACAATTCTCAATACTTTTATAGCGTACTTGAATAATATGTTTTTTTTTCGCGTTACTAAGGCCCCTGTTGAGAGTGTTGTGTGCCGAGGATGAATTAAACATCGCACTGAAGGTTTATCTAGATACACTATTAATAATTGCTTATTGTTATCTTATAGACGGTAAATATTATGCAAAAGTGCAAATAAGAAGCCACAATCTCTGCCATACTTATTCAATAACTTATACTATAACAGAATTACACCTTATTAAACTAACGATAAGTTAACAAAGAAAGCCAGATGCAAATAATGGCGTAAAACATACAATGCAGGTTGTATTTGCTTGCAGTGACATTTAAAATACGATATATCGTTAAGCTTTATAAATTATGTATATTTGTTTGTTTGTAAATTATCACAGTTTAATACAGTAGTTTTTCCTGTAGATTCTACTGTGAGATAATCGTAAAATTGTGCTTTTACAAATGGAACTTTTTCAGATAAATTAAAAAAAAAACTGGTAATTAAATATTTGACTACCAACAATGGATGTAGATGTATTTAACCTTTGGGCGGGCGCGGCTAATCTGTGAGATGAAGTGATCTGTTCTTTTTATGCCAAAGGTTAAATATCGCCGATCTTGGGGCACGGCCTAGTGACTTTTTCTCTTTCATCACTACTAACATTTTACAAAAAATTTTTTTTTGAAAAATTGAAGTGAAAAATCTATTTTAATTTGTTTTTATATGATGTAATCTCACAGATGAATTGTGCCCGATCGTGTTAGGATTTGCTTTGCGCCCGACGGAGGGTTAATAAACATTGATAGTAAACTGTTTAGACTTTTCTGTCTTATAAGAAACCTGGACATTAAACATAACATTCACATAAAACTTGAATTGTGGTTATATTTATGGAGACATTCTCAAACTCTCCTGGATTGAGTATGTAGAATACCTCATTTAGAAGTTTTTAAAATTGTGATTTTTTACTATATGTAAAAAACCAAAGTTTGCAATTTCGTGCAGTAGAAGTAAAAATTTCAGAAAAATTAAGTAGAAAGAGTGGGGAGGCTACGAAGCACCACCCCAAGATCAGACCGATTATACTTTCTCATTCTCTCGCATGCTAAATCCTACAGATGTATGTGTTTGTCACTTTTTTTACGGATTCCAAATCTGATTGGTGCGAGTGGAGTTCCGGTTCTGCAGCCTGAAGAATTAAACAGCCAAATATAGAAGTATCACTCACTCTATAATTTATAATTTTTTGACAATATTTACCAGCTTTTATGAAAAGTAAAATTAATATTATCTTAATAGAGGCTGATTTCAGGATTAATATAATTACTTCTCCTGGCTCTAATCTTAATCTAATTGTGAATATGTGTGTTATTAAGTCACTAGCTTTAGGTCAGCATGTATATGTCTTAGTCATAAGTCACTAGCTATAAGTCTTACATGTAATTCAGTATTAATAATTGTAAATCTTAATTGTAAGCTAGTAAGTCAGAAGCTCTAAGTCATAGATGTAAGTCACTAGTTATAATTGTAATCTTAATTGTAAGCCAGTAATATTAATTCTTTTAAATACTTATTTGTACAGCACCCATGTGGTGATTTTTATATTCTATATATATTATTATATTTTATCAAATATTATTATTATTATTCCTCAAACAACCATCATGCCATAACATTAAGTTTAAAATACAAATCTTTGTTTAGGAGAGGGTTCAACTATTCAAATCCAAGAGAAATAATGGTAATATTTGAATTGGTGATGGACACTGTTGAAATATCCGTTTCCGAAAGGTTTAAAAAAATTTAATGGTGTTTCGCGTTTCTCTCGGATATGGACTTCGTCGAATGCGACGATGGCAATGTTGTACTCCATAAAAAGCGACGGTGGTAATTTTTCAGCTAAATAAACAACGACGCCAATTTTAGTTCTAGGAAGGGGAATTCGATGTTTAAAATATGTGTTTATTTTTTATAAATTCTTTGTCGGTCGACGGATAAAAATTCGCTGATAAAATGTTTCGGTTTTCCAGCCGCATATTGTAAATTTCTCAAATTTCAAACGAAACAAAGAGTTAAGGGCTTTTAGTTTTTTTAAGGAATAATACATATCACTTTTTATTTATTAATGGACTTAAACATCAAAATTTACAAAATAATAACACTAAATTTAAAAAAATTTTAATTATAAGACTTAAGGGGCCGCAACCCGGATTTGTACCGATTTATTACATATTTCCCTTAAACACGGTTAGTTTTAAAGCTCTTAAAAAATATATGTTATTCTTGAAGATAATATCTAGACTTTGCCTTTAAATTACCTCGATAGAAAAAAATCGCAAAGCATGCTCCAAAAATTATTATTAACACGTTTGTTTCAGTTATTTTACAAGTTATATGTATGAAAAAATTCACAGTGTTTCTTTAAATGCTGTTTAGGATAATGCCCGCGAGATTTTTGCTCTATTTTAAACGAGTCGTGTTTTATTAAACATTTTCTCATTTTCGCATCGATTTCGTCGCTGTAAATGTTAGCGCTCTCCTCTAACATTCGTAATTTCGTATCTCTCCATTTTCTTCTTTTCGGGCCCGGTTGCAGAGCCTTAAGGGCCCGCAACCCGGATTTGTACCGATTTATTACATATTTCCCTTAAACACGGTAAGTTTTAAAGCTCTTAAAAAATATATGTTATTCTTGAAGATAATATCTAGACTTTGCCCGCGCCAAAACGCAAAGTGACTCTATTTTAAACGAGTCGTGTTTTATTAAACATTTTCGCAATTTTCGCATCGTTTTTGTCGCTGTAAATGTTAGCGCTCTCCTCTAATCTAATTTTCGCATCGATTTCGTCGCTCTAAATGTTAGCGCTCTCCTCTAACATTCGTAATTTCGTATCTCTCCATCTTCTTCTTTTCGGGCCCGGTTGCAGAGCCTTAAGGGCCCGCAACCCGGATTTGTACCGATTTATTACATATTTCCCTTAAACACGGTAAGTTTTAAAGCTCTTAAAAAATATATATGTTATTCTTGAAGATAATATCTAGATTTTGCCCGCGCCGAAACGCAAATTAAATTAAATTCCCTCGATAGAAAAAACCGCAAAGTATGCTCCATAAATTATTATTAACACGTTTGTTTCAGTTATTTTACAAGTTATATGTATAAAAAAATTCACAGTGTTTCTTTAAATGCTGTTTAAGATAATGCCCGCGAGATTTTTGCTCTATTTTAAACGAGTCGTGTTAAACATTTTGATTTGATTAAACATTTTCGCAATTTCGCATCGATTTTGTCGCTGTAAATGTTAGCGCTTTCCTCTAACATTCGTAATTTCGTATCTCTCCACCGTTTTCTTTTCGGGCCCGGTTGCAGAGCCTTAAATGATTCCCACTTCATGGCCTAGAATAAAATGAAAAGAAAAAAGGTAATGGCTATTAAAAGTCTTATATCAAAACGGAATACAAAAGATAACATGCAACAAACTGTGAAAGTATAAAGTCCCCAATAATAGGGTTTGAATGGAATACATTAAAGTTGCTGCGATGATGCGAACTCAGCTGATGATGGCGGGTGACATATGAGCCACGAACTCACCCGAAGTCAGACGAACGACGCGCGATAATTCACGAATTTTAATGTTATCTGTGTAAAAGAATAGTGAGGAGTAGAGAGTACAGTTTTGCCTGCGTAAAACAGCATTCCAAACTCCGTTAGATTATGTTGCAAATTCGACACCGAATTATTTTTTTTCTGCAACACAAAGGCAATTTGGTAAAAAATGAAAAGCGACGTGTGCAAGCGATACTGGCTTGTGTGCAGTTACCACCCACCCGCACATATTCCGTTCTAAGGTTCAACCCCCGCAACCCCCCCACCAAGCCCACTCCCGCTGCACTCGATTCACGGATATTTGATCCGGGGCCTTTGCGTATCGCTTTAATTACTTTCAAAGAGTGGCTTTTATGACACTGTACATTTTCATAACGAAGCTCCAGTGCTTGGTCAATCACTGCGCATTGGGAGTCGATCAGGCGGACTCGATTGAACCGCGGAGGATTACGGGTCACCACCGGCTCGTGTAGGAAATCCACCGCAGCGCGAACCGGCGCGGCGCGGTGATGAGCAATCGAACTATCTATTTTGAAGTGTTTGATTATTTTAAGGATCGGCACATTTCAATCCTTTGAATTAATCCAATTCAATTTGATTTGAATCAAAATTCGTGGAATATAAGTCACTTCAAGACAGTTTTAGGAAAGTACACTCGTATTGTTATTTATTTTGTGAATAATTTTATAAGAAAGAAAAAAGTTAATCAACTGAAAGGGTCCCTGATAATTTAAAAAGTTGTTTCTCACATGCTTTCATGTTTTCATTTCTATGGAAAAAAAATAAATTTTATGAGTAATCGCTTGTATTTTTTGTAAAGTAATTAACAATTATATTTTAATTAAAAATAAAACAATAACTTTGTAAAGACCACTTTTATTTTGTCTACTTTATGCCGTCCGGATTTCGCAACAACTGCAGCTTCTTCAGGGGACTATAATACTCTCAATGCCCTGAAGAAGCTACGGTTGTAGCGAAACCCGGTAGGCATAAAGTAAAAGTGGTGTTTACAAAGTTATTGTTTTATTTTAAATTATAATGTCACATGAGTATAAAAATTATATTTTAATTCTAATTAAGTACAACGGTAGGAAAAGCTTCAATTTTTATATTTATGACGTAAACCGATTTGTAGTAAATATTAATCGAAAATAGTGATTTGGCATTAATCTTCGCATTAGCGAAATAATAAGAAAAACAGGTGTTTTCAGGTGGAAAAAATATAACAAGCAGTAATTGTTGAATGAAACACTAGTATATATTGAATTATTTGGCGGGTATTTGATAAGCCGCCATAGCTCAGTGGTCAGAGCATTCGACCGGCAATCGGAAGGACACGGGTTCAAGTCCCGTTGGCGGCAAGTATCTTTTCTCGGAAGATTTTTCAATGTAAATGAGTGTTTCAGGCTGACAATTATTGCTTGTAATAATTAATAAGAAAAACAATTTGCTTTTAAACATATAATAAGAAAAACAAGTTGAGGAATTCGGTATGAAACGTTGTTTGTATTACGATGGGGATTAAAAAAGTCCTATATATATTTTATTTTATTTTATTTTATTTTATTTGTAAGAAACAAACAGCTTATATACATACAATAGACATAAAAATATACACGATAACTGCAGTGAAGCCAAAAGAGTTTCTTATGCTAATATTGTTTCTAGATGGAGTTTTAATTTATCTTAAGCTAAATTTAGACTTAGGAAGGGGAGAGGAAGGGGAGAGTAGGGGGGGGGAGGGAGAATATAGGATAGGGATATGAGATGCTCTCGATACCTTGCACACTAATATTTGCATATAAGAGCTAATAGTGTATTAGTTAGCTGATAAGTTATGAATACAATGTTCTAGTAATCACTACCTGGCTTCACCCGGTTTTCTTTCTTTTTCCAGTAATATGTTTTCATATTGAACGTTTAAAATTTATGGAGCAATGAAAATGGCGTCTCGTCTGATTTATTAAAAGTTATCGGGATATTTTTAAGCTATATATGTTTAAAGCAAATTGTTTAAAGTTCCTGCGTTTGTTTTGGAATTCAGGAAAATACATTAAAATAATATATTGAATAAAATAAAATACTTTGTTGTTTAAAACCACGATATTTATTAATTTTTTAACCGACCGGTATATATATGTATACATATACTTAATAATCAATTAGACATATCAAGTAGTCCTATATTAGGTCTGTTTCCAATAAACCCTTAAAAATAAAAATTCCCAGTGCTCCTTACCACCATGCCAGTTGATGTTTGGTTTCTCCAAATTTATTATTATAACCCATTAGTCTACATAATTATCTTTCTGTTTTTTCCCATTACTTGAGTACTTATGTTAATTATTTTATGACCGTTTATTTGTTTGTAATATTTGTATCATGTTGTCTCCCTCTATATTTTGTTATATATAAACACACATTATGTACTTCTTGTTTAGTATTAATTTGTACCCTGAAGATGCTTAAGTTAAGCAAAACCGGTCGGTTAAAAAATTAATAAATATCGTGGTTTTAAACACAAAGTGATTGCTTTCTACAATAATATAATATATTGAGTTTCTGTTTGATCATACAGTTTGTATGCATCGTAAAAAGATTATCTTTATTTTCGATTTTTTTTTACATTAATTTCGCATAGGAGGCCTTGAGGAAAATAATTTCCCTGGGGACCTATGTCATCTAAGCCGGAGAAACGACTTCAGGTGACGTATGTAAAAATGTTGGGCGCGCGTTTGGCGTGTCCCATGACCGTGCACCGGTGCCGAATTGATCAATGATTCTAGTTCCTCGGAGCATCTTCTGTGCTCCAATATTGCAATCAGTTTATTAAGATAGGATAACCGTTTCTGCACAGTTTCTGTGTACCGCCCGTTTCTGTACAGAGTCGAGTGTTTTTACGGGTATTTGGGCCTCCAGACCAAAGGGGGATGTCAAACTCAACTGCGGGGCGCACTTGCGATTTATTTCTCCAGGGTTAGCAGTTATGTATTCATGGGGTGAGATCCTGGCGGCAAATTGGTTTGCCCACCTACTGCATGGCGGGCCAGATCGGGAGACTATTTGAGAGAGAACTGACCTAGACTTTTCCAGCCGGACTTTCTCGTCCCCATTGCCTTGCACCGCACTCTTAAGCCCGTTACTCTTGGGTACATTGACCCCCCAGATTACCACCTATCCCTCATACCTTTTTCCCAAAAAAAACCCTCCACACAGCACTCCTAAAGTTGACATAAGCACTGATGCATTTTTTTTTCTCGGGGCCTCCTCTGTATTACACTTACATAGTAACAATATTAAATTAATATTATTTTAAATAACAATATTTTTATATACCTATTCAATAAACAACTTAGTATTCTAATTGCCTTTCTCAAAACTGCAATCACAGTATGCGCCATTACTAATAGTAAAATCTAATAAATGTCAGCGTCCGTCAAACTAATTACTGAAGAATAGAACCTACCTAAGCATTGGGGAGGAGTGCCATCCCAGCAGAGGTGGACTCATCTCAATATTCAATCACAGTCGGCGGTCACGTCAAATTACAAATTCAAAAATCGCAGTGTACCTAGTATCTACGCTGAAGCTGGGTAGAATTCTGCCCATCACAAGTTTATGGTGAAGCCCGCCTATAAGTTAGACATATACAGACGCATATTATCATGACTGTGTGCGCAAATGTAGTTCCTATCTGTGTGTGTGCAAATGTTGTGTGTGGGTATGTGTATAGCTCCATATTTGCATTTGATCGAAATATAATTCCAAAAAGCGATACCATCCCTCGGCTGGGCGCAAATTTGACCGCGGATTCAGCGAGCGCCGATTTGCCGATAAAGCAGTAATTGTTAATCGAACAGTTGTGAAAACAGGAAATGTGGCGACAAATAATCACTGAATATTTGAGGGGTGTTTCCGTGCCTCGATCCGTCGCGCGCGGTGCTACATTTCGCACTCAAATGCTGTTGTGCATGTATGCGTATTTTTTTTGCATTGCAACGAGGGCAGGTAATGTTGCTAGTTGACATTTCAATCAACACGATAAATATCTCTTTTAAAAATCTCCGGAAGAATGATAGAAAATGTTTCGAAGCACTCAACACTACCTGCTAACTTCTGTTAAATTTAATTATATTTTGCCAAATGAAAAAAACAGTTTTTTTAAAAGAAACTGAGCAAATTGTTCCAACGACTTATGAATGGAAAAATTGATAACGCCTTTTTAAATGCAAAAAAATTATGGGTATAATAACGTCACTCTTTAGCACCCCCTCTCCGCTCGATGACGTAAGAATTTTTTTAGAATATATGTACAAATTTGCGCCACAACCCTTGGGCCATTTGTTATGTTTAAATATTTGGCGACAGCACAACGACAGGGCGTTTCATCGCTAACTCTGGTGGGGCTCTTAGCTTGCGAGGCATTTTAAAAACGGTTTCATATTAAAAATAATCAATATATATTTTAAAAGATAGTTAAAAAAACGTGCGTCCGGCAAAACTCAGAAACGAGTCCCGGTACGTGCAAGGGAGTTATATGGTGTGGTAGGTCTCTATCCCCCCTCTAGAGTGACGGTTCCCGTTTTTACTTGAAGATATAAGGGCTGGAAGTTTCGCCCTCTTGAAATTTGAAGACGCAATAACACCAGACCGCAGCAGAGGACACGGACAAGCAATGAAATATTTGCATTCAGTAAATTAAAAAGTAAAATTGAGTAAAAAGTTCAGAACTTAATGTTTTTCCTTTTCTTTGAATTTGTATGAGGTTTTTTATCCAGTTAAGAATTTTTCCTCATAAAGCACAATAATGTAACGTAAACTCAGTCAATTAAATACAACCATCAGATGGTAATAGTAATAAGGCCAAATGAGCCGCAGTACTAGTCAGCTAGAAACATGAAGGGTATTGCAAAGCCCTAGCTAGTTAGAGGATTACGAAAGAATCCATAAAATCAAAAAAAAACTCTTGAAATTTATAGAACAGTTTTCCGAAAAGTTCTAGAAGGTTCGAAAGAGCTCTAGAAAGTTCTGGAAGGAGTGGCGGATTATGTCGTGGAATGTTCGGGAATAGGGAATCGGGAACATCATTGTGGAACATTCTACATTGGAATACTCTCAAATGTTGTCCTGAGCGAAACCGGGTAATCAAGCTAGTTTTTAATAACACAAAACGCCGCTGGCATAGTCTTGCCGCTGATAACTGCATTGTAACATCTCTTTTTTGTTGATAATACAATCATAATACGTTACAGAGGAGCAATCGGCGACATACTTTCTGGTAGATATGTAATCTTACCTACACCTTTAATGGAGTCAACTGTTTCTGACGGCCGTTTGAGCAAGGCATTCGATTGTGGATTATCCAAAATTATTCAAATGTGACAAATGTTTGTTGTGTACCTACCTGCCACGCAAATTCAAGGAAACTCTCGATGTGGGTTTGTAGAATTTCCACAAAATTGCTTTGTTGAGCGCGTCCAGACTAATAATTCGGCACAGTGTAATAGTACCACGGTGATTGTGACAACATCAACGGCGCAGAGGCCGGCATTTTAGAAAATGGACCAATTCCCTTTGAAGTTATTTTACGATTCTTCGAAAATGCTCATAAACCATAATGTAAATACAATAACAAAGTAGATACTTCCAGGAAAAATCAAATTTCAGGGTATTATGCAGCTGTGGGAGAATTGTTAACTTGTGTTCTAATGTAACAACTTTTACTTCGTTCAATATGACGAAGAGAATTATAAATTGCTTTGTCTCTAATATTTTAAAAACACCTAATTATTATTTTTCAATTTCTATTCTAGTACCCAATCATTTCGAAGGGCAGCTATATCAATTTAGTCTTCACATTACAGATTGCAGCCCGGAACAACACTTTTTTATTCGTGATGAAAACATTTTTAAAAATCAGTGTCATCGATGAAAAACTTTCGTTGTCGCAAAATATTTAAATATGTCTTGTGGCCCAAGGGTTGTGGTGCTAAGTTGGTGCTAATATTCCAAAATTTACCATTATCTGTTGCTTGTCAGTGTGCTTACGACATCGACCGGGGAGCGTATTTCCCAAACCCATACCGGTTTAGTCGCGGTAGCGACAATTTACATTTTCAATGTCAAAATTTAAAAAATTTTGAAATAAAATTATTGACTGAACCGTAGACTGTAGATTTTGGAAATACGCGACCGGGGAGGGGGGTCAGAATGGATTACGTGAGTTATTCGTGCGTCGTCGTGTTGATATTGAGGTGCTCTAAAAAGTATAAGCTGAGCAAAAAAAAAATTATGCCCCATGACGAATGAAAAACTTTTTATGTTCTGAATATATTGATAACTAAACCATTTCAAGATGGAAACAAGTCAAAGTAAGTGTGATATTCACGTTTAAATGGAATTGTAAAACTGAAAGAGGTAATAAATGTTTTTAGTTGCATTGAAATAAAGGTATTAAAAGAAAAATTATAGAACTAAGCGTGGCAAATCTAAAATGTCAATAAGTAGAAAAATAGTTTTTCAGACCTATTTTTTCTGTCTATGTATCGACATATTTTATCAAACCAGTTCAATAAAATTTATATCAATAAAACTCTAGTGATATCCAGTTTTTTTTTTTAATGTAGTATCTGTATAAACATTCTCATCCGGTATTATTACATTATTTTTATTATTATTATTTACAGACTGATGCAACATGTTTATTTTACAATAATTGCCATGTTTGTAGGCATAGAGATGCTGAATTGTATTGTATAAATAATAACCATACCCATACAATAAACGCGTTGTGTGGTATTCTTTAGTTTCTCAAATAAAGATATTAATAACACCAATTCACTTCGTTAGATAATTATCTTCTAAACATACAACAATCGAACAATTATCAAACAAGAGTTGTATGTACATAAAAAGTACCTGCGAACGAGCAATTTATAAAGTATTTATCTGTCCAAGAAGATTAATACTATTAATAAGTGCGTAATTAGCAGTAAACTGTTAGACAAATTAGGCGATAATTTAGAAATTCGTGTTTATTGTCAGTTGCTGTCTTTACATATTCAAAATAACGATATTTTTTAAAGATTTAAATGTTAAATTATATGGTTTTAATACGCTATTTTACAAATAGTCAACTAATTTCGGTTATGGCTAACCTTCTACAGGACCGTAATAATATAAACTATCTTAATTATAAACATTTACCTACACATAAAAAAGTTAACGATAAAAAGAGAGAGAAAATATTATTAGGGGACAGAACCTCAAACCGGGGTAGGTTGGAGGATGAGAAGCGGGAAATTTGAAATTTTAATTCCTTTTGTTTATTTAAAATGAAACCATTATTATTTTTGATTGCTTTCAAAATTTCTAAATCCTCCAAGTTATAAAGGCACAAGTCTATTCCATTTTTATATAGGACTTGCACCCCCTGTGATCTTATAATAAGTACAAAATGTATTAATTAGATGTTTGGCAAAATTCGAAAATTCTGTACTTGTTAAACACCTGACGTGTTCTTTTAAACGAGTGTTTACATTTCTTTTAAAGTTAGTATTAGTACAGAAATCTGGCCTGAATTCTGAAAGGAGTTTTGATGTACAATGAAGAACAAAATTTACTGATGTACAAAATTCTGCGCCATTGGGGAGGTAAGTTATTATTTTGTATAGATTGTAGACGGTTATAAAGAAATTTAATGTTGTAAAGCCACAAAGATATTGTTTCTTCGATATTTTTTAATATGACACAATTTTAAATTTTCATTTATTCTAAATATTCGTATTTACATAAGTTGGGGTTATCAGTCCATCTATTTTATTTCATCTCTATTTCTATCGTATTTTTCTTCAAAATATTTGTTTGAGTCTCGCTATTTTTTATGTATCACTTATATCTTATTACTTAATATAATGAATACGTTGGTTATTTCGAGGTCGAGGATTGTTTACACTAAAATGTATTGTAGTAATTTTCTAAGCATCCAGGCTATCAAAATTTTATCTAAAGTTAGTTGTGTCAGTTGTGTGTAGAGGTACAAGCACACAAATTTGGCGATAGATTATGTTAAACCTAAATACTTTAATTATGGAGAATGAGCGAGTTCCCTGAAGAATTGTGGATGTTTCTTTACTTTCTAAAACAAAGATTATTATCACCAATATTCGGCAATAAGTTGAACTTCTAAACGCAGAGCTACCTATTTGTAAAACAAATCCAATTTGATTTGTGTGTAAAATGAAAAGCATTTTTTTTAAACTTTATCAAGAAGTTATGTAACTACTGTTAGTATAGATATTTACTAACTCCAATTCTCGCCGAAAAGTCATCTAACTCAATGTGGTTAATCTTGTTTACACACAACGTTTGCGGACGACGTTATCGTCAAACAATATAAAGGTAATAAACTGCAATTTTGCCTCCTTATATACTAATGTTGACTGGGTACTAATGGTAACCAGTTACCATTAATGGCAATAAATCAACATACTTTTGAAAAGCGATACAAAGTTACCAAAAGTGATGAAAAAACACTAAGGTAAATAGGTTAAGTAAGGTTAGGTTAGGTTAGGTTAAATGAGGTTCGGTTTGTGTTTGTCTGTGGCATGAAACCCTAATACATAAATTTATATATCAATTGAGCATATTACATCAAAGGGTGACCGGCCAACTCAGAATGAAACCAACTCAGAACCACCTCAGAAAGGTCATTAAGAGTGATGATAAAAAATGGTTTAAATAGTTTAATTTAAGTTAGGGTTACCCGGCTATTTTAAAATTATTTTTTCATAGCTTTTAATGACCTTTCTGAGGTGGTTCTGAGTTGGTTTCATTCTGAGTTGGCATCAAAGTCTATATTTCAGTTGATTCTGTATTCGTGCAATATTCTTGTAACGACAAAATTTAATGCATTCGATAAAAAGAAAGTTAAACACAAGAGACGTTATTACCAAAACAAGCAATTTAAAAATATGTTTTTGACGCAGAAGTAGATAATATGGGATGTTGTAAGCGGTGTTTAAGTTAGGCGGGAATGAGCGCATCCGATTAGTGTTTGAATGATCACACCATTTAAATTGCAATAACCGTCAAATAAATAAAGTGAATACCCAATCGTTTTACCGAAACAAAATGTGTGAATTTAATTGACATTTGCCGGCGGCAAAAAGAGTAGAGTGGCGAAGGGAGGGGGGAGAGGGAGGGCGGCTATCGGTTGACCGGGAACTATCAGCCCCGCAGAATTCACACGGATTAACAAAAATCACTGACACCCGCTAATATTCATGAGCGCAATTGACCGGACTAATTAATATCTTTATTAAAATTTCCGTTAATTATAAATAGGACACGATTACCGCCGTCAATTGGCTGGAATAAATGTTTCAACATACATTTAAACTACCATTCTCTAGCCAACATGAAAATTTAATACATATTGTTTTAAAAGAGTTTTATTTAAAATTAAGCAATTTAATTTAATTATTAATTAATTTAATTTAATTTCAAATTAAGTAACAAATGTAAATGTGAATTAAAACTATTTCAAAACAAGATGTCTAGAAATTGAACATAGTTATTTCCCAAGAAATATAACAAAAATCAAGGTGTGCAATTCATTCGCGGTAGAACTGAAACGTTCAGAAAACTATATTAGAAAAAGTGGGGAGGCTACGGTGCACCGCAAAAAGGGGAGACCGACTATTCTATCTCATTCTCTCGCAGATTAAACCCTAGAGATGTATGTGTCTGTCTCTTTTTAGTGCCGCTTTTTTCTGTTTGATCGAGTTTCAAATCGCAAAGGTGGTAAAGAAGTTTTCACTTCAAAAATTACAAGTGTGTAGTTCACACGCGGTATAAGTGAAGTCTTAAGAAAACTAAAGTAAACGTAAACAAAATGGGGAGGCTACAAAGCACCGCACAAAGAGGACACCGATTATACGATCTCATTATTTCGCAGGCTAAATCATACAGATATATGCGTTTGTCTCTGTTTAGTGCCGCTTTTTCGTTTCATCGAGTTTCAAACCACAACGGTGCTAAAGAAGTTTGCACTTAAAAAAATACTGGCAGTGTATTTAAATATACTTAATCGTTTTTCCATCGGCTGTGTAATATTGTTATGTTATAAAACAATAAATTTGATAAAAGGCTTAGTGTTGCCTTCCCATAGTTACTAATATTATTATTATTTGTTATGGTAATAAACTTATTGTTTTGCGCAAGTTTTTATTTTGTTTCGTTATGGAGCGATGATTTTCATTAAAATTCTATTGCCCTGTTCCTGTGAGTGACTTTAAATATTATAAACAAATTCATTATATATTTCCTTTACTTACCCTGGGCTGCAGAAAAAAATCAACAAGAAATGACAAACATTACTATTTTTAACAACTGAAATAAATCAGTGCGCATGAAGTGAAAAATAAACCAAAAGTAAAAAAAAAAACAAAACCGCGAAATATTTAAAATTAAATTTAAAAATAATATAATAGGTTCTTAGAAACTTATTCATCCAAATCAGCGAAGTGTGATGACTCCCGCATTTTTTAAATTTTATATTTCTGAATGTTAAAACTAATAATAAAAATATTAAGATAGTACTTGTAGGGGCTTTTATAAATCTCACGGTCATGGCACGGCAACGGCAGAAAAAATCATAAAACGTACGTTCCTTACCAAAATATTGTTGCATATTTTTCTTACCCACTAAATAATAGTGTAACAAACAATGTTCGTACGTTTGCTTCCTCTAAAGGAAACAATCATAATTTTCTTACATCTCCCTCACTCGTGTTAAAGAAACGAGATGCTGCGAGCCGTCTCCATATCGTTGCCACTAGAATTGTAAAGGGCCCACAGGCGCTTTTGTAATTCTCACGGTTACGTTACGGCGTCGCTACAAAAAAGGCAATAAACGTTATGTACGTACCTTAACACAATAATTCTTTTTTATTTTTAAATAATAGTGGGACAAACGTTGTCTCCAAAGGAAAAAGAAGTAACTTTCTTGCACTCATCATCTCCTCCACACGTATCAAAGAAATTACGATGCCGCGTGCCATTGCCGTGTCGTTGCCGTGCCGTTGTTGTGAGAAGTATAAAAACAGCCATTCTCTAATAAGTGAACTCAAATAACACAAAAAATCATATTTTGATTTAGTATGTTTAACATAATGCATAAACATTTTGTTTATGAAATCGCGTAAGAAATCACAGCACGCCTTTTCGGAAGGTACTCTCGGTACAAAAGTTGGCAATAATAATAACTTTATCTGGTCAATAAAAAAATATCTTCATAAGTATGCTTAAAATTATAATAATTGTCAAGTTCCTTACTATCCAAGATTTTGTCTGAATAATTCATTGTAATTTTATGTGACACCAGCTTTACCAAAATCTTTAACCGTAAAAACTGAGAATTTTTGCGATAAAAATTTTGCTGCCTAACTGGAATTGAAGAAATGAGTAAGTACCCTATTACAACTTATAGATAATATCCTCTTAACACAGGTCTTAATTAGCTGCTTTTGCGCAAAGGAAGCTATTGGATCCCGTTCATCCCATGTAAGACAAAAATTACCTTTAATCCGACACCTATAATCCTCGTTTAAAATTTAATAAAACAATGCACTTCTCTTTATTGTAATCTACCTTTTCACTGAAAACTGTGAACAAACAATTTATTTATACACGGTTTGTAGTTAGTTATCAACATAATGAAAAAAAGACACAATCGATAAAAAAAATATAAAATATCTTTCAAATGACATTGATAAATACTATTGTTTAAGTCCAATTCTACGTGTAAACTTGAGCACGTTGTGAACACAAACGAAAAGTTACAAAGTCAAAATCCCTGTCAAATTAATACTGTAGAGTCTACAGTATTAAAGGTCTACAGTGTAGACCTTTGCACAGACACAGACACAGCTTTGCAAGTCAGATATTTTTTTAGATATGTGAAGGAAAATACACTTTAAATAAAGATTATATTAACGTTATTTGTTTTTGGGGTGTTACGCCATGTTGCGCTACCTCCTTCTTTAGCCAACGTTTCGCACAGCGTTACACATCTGCCCTGATGATGGACACTTTAACGCTATCCGAAAGGTTGGTCAAAGAAGGAGGTAGCCAAACACGACATAAAACCCCCAAAACAAATAACGAAAATACTTTTGTAAATCTAGAAAACGTATCCCAAAGACTATATTTCTTCAGAAAACATCAAAATCTACATGACGACGCACGAATAACTCACGTATCCCTTTCCAGACTGATTCTTTGGCAGCGCAGACTGAATTTCGAGGCTCTTATCTAATCCCTTTCGGACGATAGTCTATTTATTTAACATACACGTGACTTAGCGCCACAACCCTTGGGCCACGATATATATTTACTCTGACGAGACCTTATAATATGGGAACCTTAACAATCTCAATTTCAATCAACAAACAATGACTGACTTGAATGAAGAATGAATTTATTAGTTTCTTACTTGCTGATGATTTGCATTACAAGCTAGTTACAGCTAAGTAAGAAGGTAAGTTATACCAGTCCAGCCGGGCGACTGTTTGCCAAAAATATATACACTATAATATTTCTTCAGCCGTAGAGTGTTAATCCCATCCGCGGCCAAGCCCGTGACAAATAATTCATTTATTTCTAGCACGGGCCGCAGAACGCATTTATTGCCGTTCCAACAGCCACCGCCGCGCCGCGCCGCTATCAAATAAAATCACGGCGCGGCGGAGTGAGTGTGACAATTATTCAACTATTAGGCTTATTTTACATATCGGCAGAATTTAAGTGCGAATCAATCGCGCAATAGGCCACTTGCAACACATTTAAAAAAAAATCCGGTTTAGTCAAATATTCTAAGACATTCGGTATTCTTTTTTTTTAATCGTATTTTTGAAACCCTGGGGATTTAAACCGGAAAGACGGGACATAATTTATAGGTGTGAAAAAACGATAATTACATAGCCGAAATTCATTAAAAAGAAAGAACGTTTTCCACACGAATGGCAAAGGGGAATAACGAGGCATACCAAAAATTTTACATCTCATAAATATTTTTTTCCTTGATCCATCTTATTGATCATAACTCATTATAATGTACAACGTCTATATTACTAAATTCAATGTAATATACTTGTACTTGTAAATTATAATAATAATAAAAATATTATAAAATTTTATTTTGTTAAAATCAGCACCATAATCATTATACCTCTAAAACACGTACCGACATCATCTTCACGTTCTGAAGAGAACCCCGTACATCATTAAATGTACATCATTAAATGTACATTAAATGTATTAATGTAACCCCGTACATCATTAAATGTACGGGATTCTCTTCAGGACATCTGTCAAAAAATCAAACCAAATGATAAGTTCGCAGAGAACAAACAATAAATCTTGTGAACGAATTAAAAAATTCGCCTGAAATCAAAGTGATGCCATATAAAAAATTAATCAGTGTGGAATTTTACAAAAATTAATAGGAACATTTTCGGAGACGGGACATTTTCATGTAGTGACGTCACGAGCCCAAATAATGGATTTATTTATTTAAAAAAAAAAAACTGTACATTTCTAAACAATTTTACTAACATTTTCTTAATCTTAGTAAAAAGATCTTTCCACATGACTTTTTCCAAGTCGTTATGAAATCCATGCAAGTGGCCTATTGAAACAATAGATGGCATGACGCGCACTTCGGATTAACGCGAGGTTCGTGCTTAGATATCTGCCTATTTACAAATTTGCCAAAAATATCTAAAATATTTATTTATTAACTCAATTTTTATAAATATAAATAATGCGTTATACGTAGTCATTACGTACTATTAGCAGTTATTTAAAAAAAATCAGAGTGTGCAGAAGTGAAACCTCCAGAAAACTAAAGTAGACAACAGTGGGGAGACTACGAAGCACCGCACAAATAATAATGATAATAATGACAACGTAATATTTGTACAGCGCAGTTTTGTGTTATTTCACTTCAGGTGCGCTTAACTATAATAAACTTAAAAGTAATCCTATAGTTTTCCTTATGAGTCCTTACAAAATATTAAAAATAATATGAAGGAAAGAATATACAGTATACACAACGCAATGCCAAAAGAACAAAATTAACAACAACAGTGCTGCTTTGGCACAGGTGGGTGGCACAGATAATGACAAACAAAATCTCAACCAATAGGAGCCTTGAAAACTGAGCTCATAATCAATGCGGTCAATGTGGTAAGGTTTCATTCTATCTCATTCTCTCGCAGGCTAAATTATATAGATGTACGTATTTGTCTCTTTTTAGTGTCGTTTCCGTTTCATCGTCAAATCACAACGGTGCTAAAGAAGTTTCACTTAAAAACAGAGTGTGCGTATAAGTGAAACCCTCAGAAAACTAAATTAGACAAGAGTGGGGAGGCTACGAAGTACCGCACAAAGAAGAGACTCGCAGGCTAAATCCCGTAGATGTGTGTGTTTGTCTCTTTTTAGTGTCGCTTTTTTGTTTTATCGAATTTCAAATCACAACGGTGCTTAAGAGGTATTCGTTTCAAAAAATTGTTATTATACTTGCTGAACTGCCTCAGTAACAAGATTTGTATTTGTTTAGTGAAAATGTCCACAGACTCGATATAATTATTTCCGTCCATCAGTATTCTGGTAGAGAGGAATATACAGGGAGTTAAGGGACGTACTTGACTTACTTTAACCAGTGATTCCTGACATTATTTGGAGTAAAAAATGTAAATGAAATTTTGGTCTCCGGTGACTTTTTTTGACCACTTTTTTTTTTTTTTCAAAAAATTTTTCTTCAAAATCAAACAAAAAAAAATTTCTTCCGCATGTCGTCACTGGTCACTCAGCCGGGTGTCCGACGAACCCCTTAAACCGCCTCCAACTATTCAACAACAACCATTTTTTTATGTTTTTGTAGAAAAAAAAAAAAAAAAAAACATCAAAAATGTCACCGGAGACAAAAATTTCATTTACATTTTTTACTCCAAATAATGTCAGGAATCACTGGTTAAAGTAAGTCAAGTACGTCCCTTAACACCCTGTATGTAGTAGATGGTTCAAGAATTTCTGCTCTGGAATAAATTCCGACTTCTGGTATTTTGCAGTGAAATCCGAGAGCTTATCAATGCAAGAAATTCTGGGCTCTCAAATACATCTTTTAGAATTTTATATAGAAATACCAAGTCACTGAAAATTCTTCTGTCCGATACATTTTAAAGAGTGTTGTGTTCAACAAATTTGCTGGAATATCCATTTTAAAACTTATAAAATGTAAGAATTTATTTTGAATTCTTTCGATAGCTTGTTCCAGACGGGAGAATTGTAGTCAAGTTTACTTCTAACAAAGGCAAAATATAACATTTTAATGAACTTAATTTTGTTAAAATTTCTAGTTATGAATCTCAACATTGTTAAGCCCTTGTTAGAGATTTCCGTTATATGGTTGAAAATGAAAGATTAGATTGAAAAGGGATGCTTAAGTCTTTAATTTGTGTTAATATTTTGTGTAAAAAGCATTGTTATCAATGTAGTAATAAAGATCACTGGATTTTTCATTCGAGAAAACCTCAATTTGTGATATTTTGAGATATTTAAGTGAAGTTAATTTATAATGTTTAAATTTTTTTTTTTGACTTTTTTTGAGAATTTAGATTAGAGGAACTCTTGAAGGAAAGGAAAATTGAAATTGAAAGGGGAATATTATGAATAATGAAAAGCAGATCATCTGAATTCTACCTGCTAAATTAACTAACTAACCATCACGCCGTTTCCCCACAGGGGTAGGCAGAGAGGACGGACAGCCAAACAACTCGATCTTGGCACACACTCTTTGCCTCGTTCACATTCATACATCGTCTCATACATGCTCTTCTATTATTCTGACTCTTCACATGGCCCGACTCAAGTATCTGATTCACTTGGTCGTGCCATGTCTTCCTCGGGCGTCCCCGAATTCTTCTTCCATTCACGTTTGTGTCATATATTCTCCTTACACTCCTTTCCTCGTTCATTCGCTCTACATGCCCAAACCATCTGAGCGTCCCTTTCTTAATTTTACTCATCACGCTTACATCTGCCTTGCATTCTTCGCGGATCTCCACATTTCTCACACGATCGTACATGGTTTTACCACACATTCGCCTCAGGGATCTCAATTCTACAGCATGCAGTCTACTTTCATCCTTCCTCTGCCAGTTCCATGACTCACTGCCATACATCAGGGTAGGTACTAGGTACCAGCACTCCATTATGGACGGCTAACTTCGCTTCTTTGGACAGCTTTTTGTTGGCGCCAACGGCGTTCAGTCTCCATGCCCGCATTTACCCTTCTTTCAATATCTCTGTCAGCCCTTCCATCTCTCGTAAACATACTTCCCAAGTACACAAACTCATCCACCTGCTCCAAATACTCATCATTCACAACTATGTTGCACATTGTTTTCATACTCTCTCTTTCAAATACCATGACTTTAGACTTACATTCATCATTAACTCATTCTTCATACATACTTCGTTCATCCTAGATACGAGAGACTGTAGATCTTCCATACTGTTAGAAATCAGCACCGCATCATCAGCACACAACAGGCAACATACTTCCAGATCTACCTGCTTGTGTCTAAAAAAGCTGATTTAATTCTGTGGTAGGAAGGTTATTTTTTTTAAAGAAATTAGAAAAAGAAATTAAATTTTTAAAGAAATTAAAAATACCAAAAAAATGTGAAAAAACTTTTTAGGCATACAAAAGAGCCGTATAATATAATAACATGGAATTAAGGACGGTAAAAATGGTTCAAAGTCGACCTCGAGTTTTTGGTTTGTCGTCCTGTAATTGATTGAATTCCTGCAAAATCACTATGTTCGACCTTACTACAACAGAATTGTTTGTGCATTGATAGGAAACTTAGCTAGCAGATGACAATTATACTCGTATAACTGATGATTTCAGATAATGTTAAAAAAAACCATATAAGCAATGTTTAAGACTACCTATTTACCACGATGAAAAATAAAATGTAAATGTGACACTTTATGTACTCTTTTGAATCCTGAACCGCAGACCTCAAAGCGAATGATCTTACCACTTTTTAGTGGAAATTGTCTAATTCACCCTTTCCATTGAAACGATTATGACAACTGAGCGTCTTTCACGTCGGAACCTGCTACAAAAGTTCGATTTTTAGAGCTTTTCCGGTTTTGAACCTGTAATTTTTTTGTACTCAGGCAGACGGCTACCGATTAAACCAAACCGATCAATTGCCGCAATAACTCTGATAACCAATCAGCACTAATAATTACCTAGTACTTATCTACCTAAGCTACCGATTATGCAGTATTCGCGGTATTCAATAGTGATATTAGATGTATTATTGTTTGGAAGGATAATTGACTCTGCTGTTAGATCGGTTTACCCGTAGATTGATACCTCAAATCCTATTATTATTCGGCCTGAGTTATAGAATACTCTGAATTCCATTGTTTAGAGATACCGAAGGCAATAATACGTTATGCGTTAGCAAACAGACAAGATATTTTCGCTGAAACCAAAACTAGTGGAACATGCCCCTGTTGTGTTTAGTATCCAGAAACTAGACAATGTAAGACATATAATATTACTGTAATGTTTAAACAACTACAACAACAACTGCATTTCCTATCTAAATTTCAACCATTAGGCACTTACCTAACTACTTGTAGCGGATTTCAGTGGGTTTTACCAAAAGCAGATATTATATCAACAACTAAAAACTTCTATTACAAGTATTTGAGGAAACTACCTTTACTACTCGTTCTCATCCGAGTTCAAGTTGATGTTTTCAAGCGTTTTTATAATTGACCAATATATTGTTCGTTTTGGAAATGCAGATTGGGATCTGAAAATAGTTTCATAGATCTAGAAATTCAAGACAGAAAATTTCTGTCTTGTCATGGCCCTGAAAGACCAACAGAGCGCAGTCGAGTGCTCCAACGCAAACAGTGCGCAGATTAAACTTAAAAATAAATAGTCTTACGGTCCCTGCTCCCAACATTTAGACCGATAAATCTGAGTCTTCGATCAGCTAAGTGATTTGTTTGGTAATGCTCGATGCGCCTATTGGTCGGAGAGTTGCGTTGGGAAGAGCGTATTTCTGCATTTGAGGAGTGTTGATCCTCTCAACAGTTGATCAGTGGGATTGGGAACAACGGGCGTTAGTGTAATTAATAAAGGCGAACATTACCTAATAGTAAATAAAGTATTTTTTTTGTAGTGAATAATTAAAAATATGATAATCATTGAATTGACCAATTTTCTAATGAACCCCCACGACCCTATCATGTCACTGTTATTAACTTATTGATACACTTTCAACAGCCAACTTCAGTATTGCAGTGCCCGCCTCGCAAATTGAGTCGATAATGGAAGGTATCTACTATATCCATATGACATGGCTACGATCATTATCAATTATTGCAACATTTATTCAGAGTGTGTTTGAGCTATTCGATACGGCTCCCAATTTGCATAGAAGCAGAATTCACCGCTGATGAGATCGACGCATAGAGGCATTATAATGGGGAGAAAACTAATCGGACTAATTTTGATTTACAAATTATTGTAATGGAGAGCGGAGTAAACATTGCACTGTACCGCACCGCACTCGATAGTACTAGATTCTGTAATGTGCAGATTAGATGCCTTGCAAAAACATGATGTTCATAATGGACACTGTCATGGAAAATGGTTTGAACATGTACCTGTACGTAGCTCTTGCCGATATAATAGTAAAAAAATATGTCAAGTAGTAAACAAAATCAGAAAATTAATATATATATATTTTTAAGAATTGGAAATTTTCTGTCGATAAAAAATCTATATTTAATCTACTATGCCTTAGTTCAATCCACTTTACAACACGCTATTATTAGTTGGGGATCCGCGTATAAATGTAACCTTCTTCCAATAGAAATTGTACAAAGAACAATTATTAAAATTATATTTAAAAAAAATCCTTAGACTACCCAACAGAACGCCTGTTTGAAGAATTTCAAGTACCCACATTTAAAGATTTATAAATTAAAAATTCATTAATTCAAATTATAAAAGAAAAAGATAAATATCCATTTTTAAATGAAAACAGAACTCGACTTAAACGTGTTTTTCTATGCCCAAAACTAAATACGTCTTTTGCACAGCATCATTACCCTTACCAGGGAAGAACTTTTTTCAATCGACTACCAGAAGAAATAAGAAGCATTAATGATAAAACCCGAATACTGCTCTCTGTCAAGAGACATTTTAAAAATATTCTTAAGAAAAAAACCCCTGTCACTTAATTAATCTTACAAAAATCCTGTTTTCAATAACATTCTTTCTTTTTTTAAATACACACTGTTATCAAAATAAATACTGCAGCTCAAATATATTTATGTACAAAGAATTATTTAAGTACTAACTAATAACATTAATGTACACTCCCCTGCCATACACAAGCACATGCTTTCAATGGAAGGGTAGTAAAAAAAACCTGAGATGTATAATTACCATACCATGTAAAACATAATATTAAAAATAAAACATTTTAAAAAAAAAATAATGTATCTGTGACATGATATATATGCGCTCAAAAAATTCTTTCAAACTTAATTTTAACTTAAAGAAGGTACATTATTATATCAACTAATACTACCTAATAATAATGATAGCAAAAATGTTAATAACAAATAAAAAATAAATATAATACATTTTATAATAAAATTTATATACTTATTAAAAAATAATAAATTTCAGCCCCTTCGCAAATATGTTCCCATTCACTGTCCAGTGTCCATTCCATCTCCTCCCCCCCACTATTCACCAATCCCTTGTCAAGCCTCCACCCCCATTTCAACACCTAATACTTATGTTCAGCCATAATAATATGTAATAGTAAGTTAGCATAATTTTGTTCTGAGAAAGGAACGGTTGTTTCGAAACCGGTCGGCGTTCAAATAAAAAATTCAGTTTTTCTCTAATTCTCGTGTTTTCTCTAATTTTCTCTAATTCTCGTGTTTTCAATATTGGCGCGCTCTCTCTAACATTTAATTAATACGAATCGCCCTTTCAAACCACCTTCTTCTTATTTTTTAACCTTTACTACGGAGCCTTAACGCGAGAGCAATCCGTGATACTATCAAAAGTAATAGATCTTTGCATCCAATAGTTGAGAAAGAATAAAGTTGAGGGTACTAAGTTTGAAAATTTAAAAAAACGATATGGCGGTATGTACTAATTTTAAATACCACTTAAATATAGGTACATATTGAGAGTGATATGTCATTTATACATTTGATATGTCCGTTACGTGACTGCTTAGCCTCCCGTGCCCAGGAACAAACCGATGAAGGATGATTTGACGTGCGATCATTTGACAGCGATATTAAAAGATGGGAATCGCCGTTTGTGATTGATGATGCCAAATTTGTTTTTATTTATGACGCATTGTTCGCAAACGTCCGAATATATTGAAAACTGTAAATTGCGCTGTGGCCCGGATGTAAAATACGAATTGCTCATTGTTTAACGGAAAAGATTTATAGTTACGCGGTAGGAGAAATGAAAAGCAGAAAAACACTCACAAAGTATTTTTTGTTTTCATATAGTTTGAAATAGGGGTTTTAATTACTTTAATTAAAGGAAACATGTGTATCAAAAGCGAATTGTAGGAAATATCTTAACTAGTTACGGAAATGTACTTGAAAATACTAGCGTAGTATCTCAATTAACAAGTTTTTGCTTCAAACTAAAAACTCTTCAACGTTGAGGCATCGTGGAATAAACGCATCTCTTCTGCATAGCATATACATTTTTTGGCTGCAACGTCACCCCCTTTATGAATTATGAGAACCTGAATAAAAGTAGATTTCATAAACTAACATAGGAAGCCTTATACTTAATGTATTTTATAACAAATAAAATAAATAAATAAATAAAAAAGCCATTTTGATTTTACAATCGAAACTTAATGGTGGAACAATAAATATTTTGCAATTATTTTCTTCTATCTTCAGCAGAGTTTCTGTTCGTGGCTTTGTGGCGGGCGGCTTGGATTTGACTCTTTAAAAATCTACAGTTATATTATTTGCTTGATGAAATTTTGCTTACTTCACCTTTAAAACAAGAGGAAGGTCACTGTCTACGAAATCTAGAAAAAACTATCCTTATCTCCTTTTTCTACCCCTCAAAACAGCATTTTGATGCTTTTTGATGAAATTTGTTAATCTATTATTCAAAATGAGAGAGAAATTACTGTCTACATCTGATTTCGAAAAACTATGAGTAAAGTCCGGGCAAGGTCGGGAATTCAGCAATATTTTTAATTTATCTATTTGAACATTTTAAAATTTTCACTTCTTCATTTTAAGTACCAATATATTATAAAGAAGTGTCCCGGTTTTAATAAAGTTGGTTGTTTGCAGTTATAATAATTAATATTTGACAAGTTAAAGAATTTCACCGAAAAATGTAGACATAATTTGTCTCGACGCCACCTAGCGAGAGATTTAGCACTAACAATGCCTCTCACAAAAATAAAGTTAGTTGTTTTCAGGTGGAAAAATGTAATAAGCAGTAATTGTTGAATGAAACACTAGTATAATATTTTCGTTATTTGTTTTTGGGGTGTTATGCCGTGTTGCGCTACCTCCTTCTTTAGCCAACGTTTCGGACATCGTTGCAGTGTCCATCATCCGGATCCGGTAGATGTGTAATAGTATAATATATTGAATTATTTGGCGGGTAGGAGATAAGCCGACGTAGCTCAATGGTAGAGAAAAAAAAACGGAAATCAGGAGGACGCGGTTTCGTGTCCCGTCGGCGGCATGTATCTTTTCTCGAGAGATTTTTTCAATGTAGATGAGTGTTTCAGGCTAACAATTATTGCTTTTAATAATTGTCCCGGTGTGGCTTAGTTTTTTTAAAAATAAATCTACAGTTTTTTTTTTAATTTTTTACAATGACTGGCGAAGATTTCAAAAAAACTATCTAATTCTATATTCCCAATCCTTAAAGCAGAATAAATCCCCGGGAAAAGTCAAAGAAAGTATCACTTCTATCTAAGAAATTCTAAAATATAATGTTAATTTCAGAAATTATAAAAGCATACCCGAACAACGGATTACAGTGGGATAATGCGGAAAAGTGAAGAAGTCAATTCTTTTCCATATATTATCGAGTGCCACAAGGATAAAAACTGGTACCATTGCTATACAAAATATTAATGACATAATATGAACTAGACCTAAATTGCGATTGTTTCTTGTTTGCATAAAGAAACACTGTGCTTTATACTTCGCAACACAACCAGTAAAGAAAACTCCCGAAACTAGAATGTAATTAAGACATTTTTTCTTCTATCAACAACCTGTCAACTAGATCTAAAAGGGGAATTTTACTCTTTTGAATGCGATATTACGATTTTAAATGCAGAAAAAATATAACTATTGAATCTGAAAATTTTGATTTGGACATATACATTATTTTTGTCGATGATTTAATTCGCTCTCCGGCACGAGTCGTTGAGTGGGGGCCATCGAACAGGTCCGGGGGCGGTACCGCGCCTCGGAGGGTGGGGCCGGTGCCGCGCCGCTGCAAAAAGTGCGCGGAAATAAACAAATGGGAAAACAATATTGAAAATGCCCGCAACAAAACGGCGAATGATAGTTGTAATTGATGGCAGGCCCGGGCAGAGCCGCAAGCCGACGGCCAACGCAGCAAATGGTTTTGATACCTCCGATGTCAATTTAAGTGTGAACCGAATGAATAATATATTTATGTGCTGCGCAAATTCAACTCGCGCGGTGAAAACGAAACAGTTTTTAAGCAATGATTGGCAAATATCACCATTCAATTATTAGAACCCTTTTAAAATACACGAATACTCTAAAACATTATCTACTTTTCACTGCCACGTTCAACAATTACAAAAGATTGACAGCAAGAATAGAAAATGTCTGAACATATTTTTTACCGACCGGAATTCGTTGATTTTACTTAATAATATGATCAAATGCAATAAATCTGATATATGTGGATTGATGAAATTCGAATTGTTTGATTCTGGGGTTAAGAGTGACTGGTCGGGCTCGTGTCATTTATAAAGTTAATAACTTTGTGTAAAGTTTTCAATTACAATTACATTTTATAAATCGGAGCTTAACTGAACTTCATATGATAAATATCAAGGACATCGCATTATGCAACATTAAAATAAAATAATTTTGAAATAAAAAAAAGGTTTTTGATGCACAATTTAAGAATGGCATCACCAAGTACGATAAAGTTCTACAAGAGTGCGATGGCTCAGAAGAAAATTCTAAAATATAATTATATTTTTCAGTGTCGAAGAAATTAAGAAATTATTAGACATAATGTGATATTTCTCATATGAATAATCCTAAGGATTGGATAATATAGGCCACTTGCATCACATTTAAAAAAAAAAATCCGGTTTTGGCAAATATTCTAAGACATTCTGTTTTTTTTTTTAATCGTATTTTTGAAACTCTGGCGATTTTTTGAAAATTTCAACCCGACAAATCAGAGCATTTTTTATAAACCGGAAAGACGGGACATAATTTTATAGGTGCGAAAAACCGATAATTACATAGCCAAAAATCATTAAAAAAAACGTTTTCCACACGAATGACACAGGAGAATAACGAGGCATACCAAAAATATTAAATCTAATAAATATTTTTTTCCTTGTTCCGTCTTATTGATCATAAATCATTATAATGTTCAACGTCTATATTACTAAATCAAATGAACTTGTAAATTATAATAATAATAAGAATATTTTAAAATTTGATTTTGTTAAAATCCGCACCATTGTCATTATACCTCTAAAACACGTACGGACAACGTAAAATGTACTTGGTTCTCTGATACGTTCGCAGAGAACAAACAATAAATCTAGTGAACGTTAATGTCAAATTCAAAAATTCACCTGAAATCAAAGTGATGCAATATAAATAAATCAGTCTGGAATTTTATAAAATTAATAGGAACATTTTCGGAGACGGGAAATTTTCATGTAGTGACGTCACGAACCCAAATAATGGATTTATTTATTTAAAAATAAAAAAAACTGTACATTTCTAAAAAAATTAACTAACATTTTTGTAATCTTAGTAAAAAAATCTATCCACACGATTTTTTCCAAGTCGTTATGAAGTCCATGCAAGTGGCCTATTGTATAAAATTGTCACTATCAAAACGAAAAGTGACACCTACAATAATTTTGTTGAACATATTTTAGGATATGTTTAATTTTAAATTCACCACCGTGAATCAGGCAATTACGGAAATTTTAATACGACTTCACGAAAAACTTATTTTAGTTAGATTTGTCTCACTTTGTATTAAGCTAACATGGGTGTCTTTATAGTATCTACCTGTATTTTCAAATCGAAACGACCTTGGTCCGGGCTAGTATGCAATGTCTAACCTAATAAGTATCTACATACTCGTTTAAGGCGATCCACTAGTTCAGGAAAAAATCGAAATCGGAATTCACGCCCTTTATGGTAAAAACCGTATTGTAAAATAACAACGCGAGAATGCATATTTTATTTTATTTTGAGAAGATTGGGCGTAAATAACAACTTTTTTTGCGATCATTATAAAATAAACTGAATTTGCCACATTATACAATAAAACCATAACCGAAAAGGGGTTTATAAATAGGAGAGTTTGGACTTGAAAGTGTGTTTTTTAGACCTTATACTTTATTTTTTTATAGGCTTATTAAAAGACTTATTAAAAAAATGACCGATATTTTTAAGGGCCAAGGTATGTTCTACACGCAGTATTTAATTAAAGCATCTACAATACTTCTAAGCGATCAAATTTTCAAAACAAAAACATATGATTTTGCATTATTTACTTCATCTTAACCTTAATTTGTTTTAAGCATGAAGATATTTTTTGATTGATTTAGATATTTTTCATATAAAAAGTAATAACATTGCGAAAATAATAAAAGCTTATCAAACCTATCTCGATTTGTTTTTTGCAGAATGTTTTATCGATTCCATTTAGACTGGTCAGCGTCGAGGTGAACTTACCTAGAAAAAAAGAAAACACCACATTAGTAAGTATAAGTTCCTTCAGCGTTGTCAAATTTTGTAAGAAAAAACATTATTTTACACAATAAAAATATTTGATGATGGTAATTTACTTTTATTTATCGTTATCAAAGTTAAATTGCAGAAATCCATTAATTTTTTTGTATATTCAATAATATTATTATTCAATTTATAAAAATATTTTATTTAAAGGTTAGGCAGATTTCACAGCAGAATTTGTTTGTAAATTATCTATTTTTTATAAATAGAAAAATAATATTGTTTTGTTTTTATTAGCTCCACACATTATTCCCTCTAGGACCTATATAATCTCTGGGGTGCTATGTGGACGGTCTTATATTAAAAAACAAGGAGCGAAAGTTTTGGGAAGGAAAAAGGTATGAGGGTTGGTAGGAATCTCGGAATCAGTGGACCAGGAGAGACGAATGTATAAATCTATCCCTCTGTACTGCTGGAGAGGTCAAAAGGTCTCCCTCAACCAGTCACTCCAGATCCGCCGCCACGACTCGGACAAATCTCAACCGATGAACCTGGGTTTCCCAAAGTCATCAAACGTAGTAAACCACTTGGGGCGACCTATGGCAGGGGTGTTGGGTATAATATAAATGGTTCCTGATGCGGCGAAACACATATCCGCCTCTCAAAATTGAATATATAAAAGTAAATTCAAGAATTTTTTTAATTAAAGTGAAATTTATAAACAAATTCATACAAATAATAATATTACAGATGATGACTGTCTTGCCAATTTCGCAATTTTTTTTAGACTGTTTACATTTTGTGTATTTTCTCAAAGTTTTCATCAATGTGTTTTCACAAGTTTGTTCTGTTGATGTGTACCGTTTCGCCTAGGGGCATTCTTGTACGCATTCGAAAATCGGATTACATAACTCCACTCACGGCAACAGGGGCTTATGTTAATTTTCAACGTCGCGAGTTGTCGACTTGTATTGGGTACTCGAGTCGAAGTTGGAATCAAACGTATAAAATCCGTCACCAATTACTACGAAATCATAATAATAATTCGGACGACTTAAAGTAATCATGGGCCGGGAGCGCGAGGTTTATTTACATAGAAGGCTGCCGCTCGCGCGTGTAATTTCCGGTTAATTTGCCTGGGAACGGGCAAACTCAGATTGCCGGTGAGTGCTAATAGTTGGCACCACCTCCAGCGGCCCTCGCCACCTCCAGCCGGTTCCGCAACTTTCCATCCCGCGACAAAATACCCCCTGACAAAATATCCCCGACAAACTATCCCACGGACAAAACATCCTCCAAAAAAAAATCTACTTTTTTTTTTTTTTTTACATTTATTTATTTATTTATTTATTTATTTATTTATTTATTTATTTATTTATTTATTTATTTATTTATTTATTTATTTATTTATTTATTTATTTAATACAAACGGCATAAGTATGCCATAAACATTAATTACATGTCACAAATTCATATTCAAAATATTAGTAATGGTAAAACAGTGTATGTATAACAGTTAATTGTGACGATACATTGGGAAGTGACACCAGAGATACATTTACATGCAAAAATCTATAATAGAAATAAAATTAATAGTGACTAAAAAAATATGATAGCATAGCCGTCTTGTACCTCTGTTCCGTGCAGTTAAATAGATCTATCACATCTGCATATCTATTAGTAACTTCATGCAACCTAGGTAAAAGTGAGTGTTAACATGAGTGTTAACATGAGCTCCACACAGGATGCCCTGAGGAAAATAATTTCCCTCAGGGCCTATGTCATCTTTGGGGATGCTGAGTGGAGGGTTTTTTTCAAGGAAAGGAAGGAGAGGAGAGTTCTGGGAAGGAAAAGGGTTTAAGGGGTGGGTAGGAATCCGGGGTTCAGTATGTCCTGGTCATCCGCCTCCGAGACCTAGACAAACCTCACCCCATGAACCCGGGCACCCCTGCTAAATCACCAAACGTAGCGAACCACTTGGGGTGACCTATGGCAGAGGTGTTGGTTATCCAATAAAGGTTCCCGGGGCGGCGGTAACCATTCCCGCCTCCCAAATTAAACGGGAACTACTACTAAAATCAAACTTAACGTAACCTATTAACCTAACCTAACCTAAACCTAACAAAAAAATGAAACAAAAATAAATACAGACAATCTGTAAATAAATAAATTATTAAATTTTAGAAGAAAAACTATCTTATATAACTTTTGAAGGTTATTCCCATCCCATATTATTATTATTATTATACGAGAGGTTCCGGATTCAAGACCCAGTTACCACCGTTATCTTTTTCGGGTTTTCTGTGTCTTGTTCTCTTTCATATTTTCGTTTGGATTACTATCTTCTACTTCAATAAATTATTGTTCAAAAATAGTAAAATGAGACAAAAATAATAGACATCTTGTAAAGATAATAAATTATTTTTCAAAAATAGTGAAATAAGGTTAGGTTAGGTTAGGTTTTAGTGGATATTTTTTGGAGGATTTTTTATCCGTGGGATATTTTATCCTTGTGATATTATGTCGAGAGTTATTTTGTCGGAGTATATTGTGTCGGGGATATTTTGTCGCGGGTTGAAAATGCGCGCTACCGCTCCAGCCCGAGCCCGATCGCATCCCCAGTCTGCATAACTCGCATCTCTTTGTGCTACATTATTTGGTGTCCGGATCGTTTGCCGTGACAAAATTTTCGTTTGCCCTTTGGCCCGCGCCAACAGCACTCTTTTGATATGCCGGTGTTTTTACTTGCGCAACTTTAATGTTCGCACCTGTTCGGGTGGCAGATTTTGGCGATTTTTGACAAAAAACGAGTTTGGTCGGTATTTATTCAGCAAAAGAAAGGCAGCTATTTTGAACCCTTGACCAATTTTTCGATTTTATCTTTTTTCCGCCACAAAATATATATTATACTAACAAAATAATTTCAGTTTGTTTTTTCCTTAATTATTGCAGACAAGCTTTTAGCTGCGGCTTCGCCCACGTGGTATTAGGAGTTTTCCCACGGGAACAAAACTTTTTTCCGGGATGAAAATTAACCTATTTCACTTCTCAGTTCTCCAGATATCCCTACGCAAAAAATCACGTCCATCAGTCGCTCCATTGCGACGTGAAAGAAGGATAAACAAACTTTCACATTTATAACATTTTTTGGAATACCTAAAACTAGGGTTGTTAATTTTTTAAATATACAAGTGTACAGTTCAGACGCGGAAACCTTCAGAAAACTAAAGTAGACAAGAGTGGGGAGGCTACGAAGCACCGCACAAAGAGGAGACAGATTATTTTACCTCATTCTCTCGCAGGCTAAAATTTTAAAGTGTTTGTCCTTTAGTGTAGCTTTTTCGTTTCATGTAGTTTCAAATCACAACGGTACTAAAGAAGTTTTCACTTCAAAAACGCCTTGAATCGAATTTATAATTTCTGAAATCGAATTTATCATTAGGCGAAGATGTTCTCAAAACTTTCTAAAAATAACATTTTATCCAGCCACGTCACCTCACTACGAACCTAGTATTCGTCCCTGATTGAGTAGATAATTGTCTGTGTGAATTTTTAAAAGATAAATCGCATTTCCAACCACAATGCAAACCAAATAGTTGCATTTGTAAGCGCTTACAATGGACGTATTGTAATAACGAAGCCTAGGCAAGCACCGGCAGCGGCTGAACGCTGTACACGGTACCCGGGCGTCATTTCCAATCTGGCGTAGCCGGTCATATAAATTTATGCGAGAGTCTTGTTTAACATCCGGCGGAAGGCATAACGAATTTCCAATCAGCGAATTCAGACAGACAGAGAGACGGCTGCGGGACGAGAAGGTGAGACAAGTCAAATTGCCAATTGCCGCAATATTGGCACATGTACAATCACTGCAATTAAACGTGCGATTTAATAAACTACACGGGTTTCCTAAATAATCGGTTCGATTGATTATTGATCATGGAGACCGGACAAGTTGCATGTATTCATTTGTTACTATTACTATTTTATTAAGTACCTGAAGAATTGTCCCTGGATGGAAAAGAAAGATCATTTCACAAAGTTCTTAGTTAAGTACCCTACAATTCTCTGATTAGTTTTTTTATTTATTTATTTTTATTTATTTATTAATTTTCAACGCCCTGGTGGGCTTTTACATGACAAGTTTATGATACAGAGACAGTTTTTTTTTTTAATAAAAAAGATAAACTATAAAAACATAAAAAGAAAACGTTAACAAGTTTTTACAGAGAGATAGAAATACACAAATATACGCAATAGACCCTACGTGATGCTCCTTAGATATCAACATATTCTACATAAAAATATTGTTCAGATATTTCTTGAATAACGGTAAACTTGTATTAAATACATCGATATTTGAGGTATATTTGTTGTAAATAATATAAATATTATATCATGTATAGTATCATGAAAACTACTTTGTTCCTATCTCATTCCTCGACTTTTTCTATCATTCATTAGGTACTGTATACCATGCTGTTAAAAAAATATATTATATCGATTTTAATTGGACTTCGTATCCACATCTCATTTCAGTGGAGAGATAATGCGTTTTCCCGGGCCGTCATCGACTTCTTCTACCATTCAAACCACTCTTTACCCACTCTTGGCATAAGAACAAACCTTGTAATTTTCGGAAAAATTGGTCACGTAGTTTTTAAGTCTAAAGGGCACATGTACAGACGATTAATTAGACATGTAATTTATATAGACGATTAATATAAAAACGGGTTGCCGGGCTTTACGCAGAGTAATCTTTAAATTAATACAGGTCTTGGACATATCATTGAAAAATAAAATAATACACAAATGAATCTAAATGAAACACGATACAGGACAAAAACAAGACAGAAAAAAAACAGAGTGTGCAATTCAATTCACACGCGGTAGAAGAGAAACCTTCAGAAAGCTAAAGTAGACAAGTGTGGAGAGGCTTCGGTCATCGCATAAAGAAGAGACCGATAGACTTCGGAGGCACAAAAAATAGACCGATAGGCTAAGAAGCATCACACAAAGAAGAGACCGATTATACTATCTCATTCTCTGGCAGGCTAAATCCTAGTTTATCTCTTTTTAGTTTCAAATCACAACGGTGCTAAAGAAGTTTTCACTTCAAAAAGAAGTTATGGTAGCAAATGGGAATTTTGAAATTCCACAAGATTGAATAAAAATTGTTAGAGATAATTTTTAGTCTACCCTTTCATTCTATCGCGGTCAGAATTCGACGCGGATGGGCGTAGAGGCGTAGAGGCGTAGTATTCCACCAACAGCTATTTGCGGAAGAGGGTAAATTGAAGAATACGTTTAATGTTTTTTTTTCTACGAATTGGCCACCCTTCGAAAAACACAGTAACAAGTTGACAATATTAAAAAACAACTTTATCGATTTTGCTGTAATGATATTTTTATTTACTTAATACTATCAGTTATAGATTGTATTCTTCAAACCACCGTCATCATGTGTAGCACTACACCATATGCGTAGAATATCTCATAATATAAGCTCAGAAAAATGTTAATTAATTATAAAAAAACGAGTGTGCTTTAGACCACACGTCTGAAGTAAAATTTCTTTAGCTCCATCTATATGATAGGAAGAGAGAAAGAAAATGTGCGCGCGCACTGCTCTCTCTCTTGCTCCTACAGTGTGATACAGACAATAAGCACTGGGTCTTAGATGTACGAAATGTAACTGGCTATGAGAGAAAAAGAGAAAGAAAATGTGTGCTCGCACCTCTCTCTTGCCCCTACAGTAATATACGAAACGTAACTCTCTCTCTTTCTATCATCACTAACTTATATCTCCCTCTCAACTACCGTTCGCTTCGCTTTTTTTTTCGCCAGCTTACTACCCAAGTCAAGCGTGCATAAAGAAGTTTTATTTCAAAAAGTTATATCCTTAAGGGCGGGAAATAAAACCGATCATTTATATCTTAAAAGTTTTCTTCGCCAAGCTCAACTTCACTAGTTTTTCCTTTTATTTCATTACAAATTTAAGCCCGTGCATCGGAAACTGTAATTTTCCATTTACCAATTGATTGATTTGAACATTTTTAAAAGCACACTTCTTTGACATTATTAGACTTGGAAGAAGCGCCGTTCTATGCACATACACAAGTACAGGATTTAATAAGACAATTTATTTATACTGCTTTTACAAATAGTATCAATTCTATCGAAAGTTTTCATTTTTAACACTTAAGTGGAACGGCAGAAATGCAACCTACACATCTGAAAAGGTCTTATGATACAAATTGAAACTTTTCAAGATACAGAAACGTGCACACGAGATACACATCTATCATTCTTTAAATAGGGGGCATTTTCCTTCGACAGTTGGAAGATTATATCGTAGAATACGACGATGAAAAGAAACTAGTTCGCAAAGACTGATCAATGAGCGCGGCTCTCAATAAAAGCTCATAATTACGAATATTCATACGTACATTTTTCAAAGTGTATACCTCCTTGCGAATGACTCTACATTATTAATTCCTTAATTGGTAATTAAACCGAAATTCCACAGGCCCACGACACGTTAGTCGCTCTCAGAAGGGCGGGGGCGGGGTAAAGATTATAATTAATTGGAAGACGCGCGTTTGAACAAATAATTCGTAATGCGATGTTTTATAACCAAGAATAATGTCACTGACTCTGCTCAGGTAAAGACGACGTTGTAAGGTAATAAAAAATATGAATTTTGGTTGATTTTTATTAATATAGATACTCCTTTCTAAGGCATTGTGAAGCTGTGTAATTAGAAAATAGCATCTTAATTCCTAACATTCAATACAAACAATCTGCATCATCACACACGATTAATTTGATCACACATGTGTATTTGATTCTTGGTTGTTCCATATCTTCGGGCATCCCACCATTCATTTCCACGTTATACATTCTTCTTTAACCTCTTTCTTCGTGCATTACGTACACCTCATTTTACCACAAATATTATATCATGAAAACTACTTTGTTACTATCTCATTCCGGTGCAGAGAAAACACGTTAGGTCTTCTTCAGGTCGGGCGTCCTCGACTTTTTCTACCATTCATTATGTACTGTATATCATGTTGTCGCTGTTAAAAAAAACATTATATCGAGTTTAATTAGACTCCATATATTCCAGTATAGAGATAATGCGTTTTCCCGGGCCGTCATGGACTTCTTCTATCATTCAAACCACTCTTTACCCACGCTTGCCATTAATAAGAACAAACCTTGTAATTTTCGGAAAAATTGATCACGTAGTTTTTTAGTCTAAAGAGCACATATACGGACGATTTCTTTTATTTATAATGACAATTAATATAAAAAACGTGTTACCGGGCGATACGCACAGTTTTCTAAATCATTCGACATTAATAACATGGGTAGTATTAACAAAATTTGATAGAATCAAAGTTTCGTTCAAGGGATGGAAAAAAAGGATGGGATAGTTTTTCGAAATCTCATGTAAACAGTGACCTTCCTCTTATCTTTCAGGTGAAATGAGCAAAATTTTGTCCACCGTGGAATAAAACTATAGACGATACTATGATTTGTACGCAAAACAAAGCCACATCGCCACTCAATAATGTTTCTCTTATTTTGAACACCAAGTGATCAAAATTTCATCAAAAAGTATCAAAATACTTTTTAAGGGGTAGGAAAGGCGATGGGGGTGGTTGAAAATCTCATATGGACTGCGATCAGTGTTTTGAAGGTTGATATGTGCAAAGTTTAAAACCTCGGAATAAAACTGTGGATTTGTAAACATAACAAATGCAAGCCGCCCACCACAAAGCCAGAAACAGACAATCAACTTTAAATGTTAGATTTTTAATATATTCAACAGACATGTTGTGTCAGGATTTTGTAAAACAATTTGTAGATACTACAAGCGCAATTAGAAATCCCATATATATGGACAACGGGCTATATTTGAGGAGCGCTAGCGTCGGGGGGCGGACGGGGGTGAAAAGGGGTGGAGGCAGTGGCAGGGGGGGAGGGGAGGGGCGGGGAGGAAACAGAGTTGCTGCATTATTCAAGCGGCTATATGGCAAGAGAGGTCATTTAACATTAAAGCGCATTGTAAGGCAAACCACATTACTTATGTAACAGCTTAGGGTTGGACGCATACGCTCTGTGGACTGAGCTTTCTGTATGACTATGTCTCTTAGCTTTTCTGTATGACTATGACACATATAATCACTCCGATCACGGTTATGTTTAATCTTGCCACAACCCGACCAATTAATAACTTAACATCCACACGCCGACACTTGCACATAACCGTACAGCGCTTCTATGCTACACGTGAATGGACAATCAACAATGATCAGATAACTGACTGTATAAAATATAGCCTTTTTTTAAGTGAATGCTTCTTTAGCACCGTTGTGATTTGAAACTCGATGGAACGAAAAATAGCTACACTAAAAAGATACAAACACATACATCAGGAGGTTTTAGTCTTCTCTTTTTGCGGTGCTTCAAAACCTCCTCACTCTTGTCTACTTTAGTTTTCTGAAGGGATCAGTTCTACCGCGTGTGTGCACGCTTGTATTTCTTGGGTAACAATTTCATTGCCCGGAAGAATTTTATTGCAACGATTTCGGATGAAACGGAAAGGACGATTACTCCTATTGGTTGAGATATGAAACGGAAATTACGCTGACTGCGCTCATTGGTAGCTTTGATTATGACCTCACTTTTCAGTATTGGTTGATATTGTTTTGATAAACTGCACTGAATTTTTTTTAATCTTCTACCGTTTTCGACTCAACCCTGTCATTCACTAGCTAATTTTAAGATTGCTGGTGGATGACACGGATGTGTAAAAAACAAAAACCGGTAGCAGTTAAATAAAATTTAAGTAACAAATGTCAAAATAAAATATAAACGTCTGGAAAAATTGTTTAATGAAAAATACCTATATTTTTTTCTAACGCGTGTATCGGGCAAAATCAAAATAAAAAAGCTACCACTTTAAACAAAGCTCTCCGATTGACCAATAATTTCCAAAAGCCAAAATAACTGTCTAGGTAGGTCTCACATTTTTAAAGCTGAATTTTAACTGCATTTTTAATAATTCACATCAGTCTGTTGTGAAAAATGCACGCTGCAGTCAACTGCTTAGTTTATTTGAAATCACAATGTGAACTACAAACCGGTGAACGAAGTTCATATGAAATAATAATAGGACCGGCGTGAAATGTTTTGCATGTAGTTTCTGTCTGCTAAAGTAGGATAATTTCATAAGGAGAGAATTATGAAAATATTGACGATGGACTGTTTCACGGGTAAAAGCTTTGCACAGTTAGCGCTCATAAGCTGCTGCATTATGTTCGTAATGAATCTTAGACAAAGTGCTATCAGACCGGAGATCGTCGCCATGTCACGTCCATTATTGTTATTATTATAAGTTCTTACCTATTTAAGACGACGAGCAAGATTTTCTTTCTTAGATAATTAAAGAGAAAACGGAGCTCAAATTGTCAGAAACATTTATAAAATCAGGAAGACAGAAAATATCTATAATTTTGTAGTCAATTATTACGTTTTCTTGAGCAGGAAAAGAGAAAGAGAGGGGGTGACGACAGTGAACGTGAACATTAGCTTCTACATTATGTTCGTAATGAATCTTAGACAAAGTGCTATCAGACCGGAGATCGTCACCATGTCACGTAGCCATTATTATTATACCTTTTTAGGACGACAACAGGACTTTCTTTCGAAGACACAAAATATCTGTTTTTGTGGTCAATTATTACGTTTTCTTGAGCATGGAAAGATAAATAGAGGTGTGATATCCAACATGAATCTTAGACAAAGTGCTATCAGACCGGAGATCGTCGCCATGTCGCATAGCCATTATTATTATAAGTGCTTACATATTTAAGAAGACGAGCAGGACTTTATTTTGTCTAAAATAATTCAACATAATATAATGTAACTGCTAAGATCAAATTGTCGTTAGGAATCTGTAAAATTACGAAGACACAAAATATCTCTATTTTTGTGGTCAGTTATTACGTTTTCTTGGGTAGGGAAAGAATAATAGAGGTGGATAAAGCTACTAAATTGGTGAATAAAAATATTTCAAATAAATTTTCTGCTTATAAAGTCGTTTTAGTATTTATTCAAATTAAAGTTCAAAAAAATTATTTATTATACAAAATAAGCCTAAAGTATTGAGGGTGTAGCTTCTGCGTATGTACACCTAACCCAATTAATAATATTATATATAATATTTGTAATGTAAATAAAACTACCGAAAAGACAGACAGAGGATAAAGAAGAAGAATATATATTTAATTTACGTAATATGTAAAGTATTCGTTTAACGTGTACGTTAGTTAAAAAATAATGTTTTTATTCCATTATTGATCATATAAATCGGAGTTTCTATTCTTGTATTATTAAGTTTGTAGTAATATACTTCAATAGTCACGTGTAGGACCGTTTTTGAAATAACGTTTCGTTTTCTTTTAGTAGGTATTATAAGTTTTCTGTAAGTTTTGTATTGTGTTTTTGGGTTGAATGTCTTAGTGGAAACTCGCCTGAAGATGACTGAACATAACATATATGTATCTCTGACTGTCATAAGTTTTAGTTTTTTAAGGGGAGTACATAATCTATTTAACCGGAATTTGTGATTTTCATAAAACACCTCAGTTGGATAGTGATTATTCAAAGATTTAAACTGTTTCCCACCTCTGACTCCCCTGCTTTACTAATAAGCATCTAAATTATCAAGTTATATCACTAATTTGTTACATAGGTACTTTTGTTACTAAGAGAAGAAAAAAAAGATGGCGTCCAAAGTGCCAACGACCTGAGAGTTGCTAGTTGCTAGCCAAGGAAAGCTAAGCTATTGTTGTGAACACTGTTTTCCTTCACTTTATATTGTTTTATATACTTATTTACATTCTTTGAATCAATATACATCAAGAAATCGCAGCTTATAATACCCACTACGAAAAATTACTTTACTTAAACATTTTCCATGATTCCTTGCTAACATGCAAAACTAATTTATAAAATTTCTTAGCGTGATATAAATTATTTTAATACTATATTTTTGAATGTAGCTATTACTTTGTGGTTATCCATTATAATAAAATGAAACAATGCAACTTTGTATAAACCACTTATAAAATGTGCAAATCCGACCGGTTTCGGAACAAACGTTCCTTCGTCAGAGAAAGCTTATACTAATTTGACAGTTTAGAACAATGTTTTATTATGGTAGGGGTGGAGCCGTTGTTAGTTAATAATGTAGATTTTAGTATATATAGCAAGCCAACATACACTGACATAGTAATTCATAAGACCTCCAACCACCCTGTCTCACAAAAACACTCCACCTTCCATTCCATGATACACCGCTTAGTAAATGTCCCAATGTCTAATAATAATTTCCTTTCTGAACTTTCTATAATAAAACAAATTGCTATAAATAACGGATATGAACCAAAATTAATTGATAACATCTTAAATAAAAAACTTAGCAAAATTTCTAAAAATAAATATCTATACAATTCTAATAATATTATTGATAAAGAATGGCGTAAAATTTTGTATATTAATAATTTTTCAGTTCAATGTTGCAAAAATTTCCCTCCTAATATTAAACCAGCGTTTTATACAAGAAATTATATCGGTAATTTTTTGAGAAATACTAAAGATAAAGACCATAAATTGACTAATTCCGGAATATATAAACTCAAATGCAATGATTGTCCCTCATTTTATATTGGAAAAACAACTCGTAATTTTGAAATCAGAATCAAAGAACATTTAAGGTGTCTTAATAATAATAATTTTTCTGAGTTCGCTAACCATATCATTGAAAATAACCATAGTTTTGAAAAAAACACAGGGATAAATATTCTTCATATTAATCATAAAGGAAAACGTTTAGATAACTTAGAAGCTTTGGAAATTAAAAAATCCCTTAAAAATAATGAATCTATTATCAACAAACAAAAAATATTGTCATATAGCCCAATCATGGATTTGTTCCCCTACCCACCCACTCTACACTAATACCTACCCACCCAATCTACATTATTCACTAACAACGGCTCCACCCCTACCATAATAAAACATTGTTCTAAACTGTCAAATTAGTATAAGCTTTCCCTGACGAAGGAACGTTTGTTCCGAAACCGGTCGGATTTGCACATTTTATAAGTGGTTTATACAAAGTTGCATTGTTTCATTTTATTATTTTAATACTACTTACACTTCGTTTTTCATTAAACTTTTATTAACAGTCGATTACAATTCGCGATCATACAAATTTGATTTCAAAAATTTTCGTTATCTCTGAACACACTTTCTTCCTTTTTATTACTATTACTCGTATAAATTTTAAAAACATCCTAGGCGATATTACCCACCGACATACCAAGGACTTATGTACGTAGTAGGTACAATAACCATGTAATAATTTTATTTAATATCGTATGACTTGTATCATTTGTACCATATTGCTGTGTACCTTAAAAGCGTTCAACCAGCCAGCGGCCGAAAATCCACATTTCGTCGAAAGTTGTTCTTCCGATCGGTTATGCAGGGCGGTTACAATAAGAAAAAATTATTCTCCGTACCAGCTTTTTAAAATTAGAACTCAATATCGATTTTATTTCATTCCAAATTTGCTTTTAATTCATACCTACATCCAAAAATTTTGAAAAGCGTGATGATAAAACTATTAAAATAATGTACTTTTTGTAATTATTTTTTGATTATAAGTATTTATCATTTTTCAATAATGTCTAAGTTAAATATAAATGTTAAAAAATCTTAAATATATCAGTTTGTAAGTGCGCAAATAAATACTAAAACGGACCAATTTTCGTAAAGAAACACATGTACGTATATATTTTTTATGATTTTATTTATACTAAAATTAAAATTGTAAAACTTGCGATACCCAGATAATGTATTGGTTTATTTTACTACATGATTATATGGTTTGAAATGGGTGTGGTATAATACAAAATCTTTTTTGAAAATTTAACAAATCTGCCAACGACCTGTGGTATAACCTTATTATACTAAAAATAAACATTTTTTCTCAAAATTTAAAACATGCCAATGCTAGATAAAATAACAATCTTTTATCTAGCATTGGCTATCTAGATTTTTTCGAAATCCATTTATAATTTTTTGTGGAAAAGAGTCAATACGTCTAAAATCTGATTTAAAAATGACATACTTCTTGTTTTCTCTGGTAATACCCTCTTAAAAAACAAATAAATAACTAAACACCTTCTTATATCGTTTTATCACAAGCGTTAGGTTAGCAGTTATTTATTTTGAAATACGTTTATTTAGTCATGTTTACCGACATAGAATCCGAGAGCTATTTATATTGCAACCATTTTATTTTTCCTATGCCCCGTAAATATTTAATTCCTCGTATGAACACGAACAAGAAGTTTGTCATTTAAATAATAGAATACAGCAGACATTGTGAAGGAAGGTACCCGTTCCCAGTAGCTGTATTTTATATATAAATCATCGGCAACTATGCTCGAAGCTTTAAAGAAACTTGAATCAATTAATTATTCAGAGGCAGTCAATCCACGAACTTCAAATAATTAAGACTAAGCAAAACAGGTGGAGCAAATAAATTTAACTTAATTTATCAAAAAGCAGCCAACCAACACAAAAAAACGGCCTTCAAAAAAGCTCGTGAAAAGTCTTCATAAATATAGAAAAATGTATTTACTTAGAAAATTTTAACGAAAATGCAGAAAAAATGCAAAAAAATACAAGTGTGCAGTTCACACGCGGTAGAACTGAACTGAAAAGAAGGAGGCTACGAAGCACTGCACAAAGAGGAGATCGATTATTCAATCTCATTTTCTCGCAGGCTAAATCCAATAGATGTATATGTTTTTCTCTTTTTAGTGTCGCTTTTTCGTTTAATCGAGTGCAAAATCACAATGGTGCTAAAGAAGTTTTCACTTAAAAAATCTAGTTCTGACGTTATGAAATTTTAGGTTAAACCCCAACAGTCGGCCCTCCAAAATTATAATAATTATAAAATTAAAATTTTATATGCATTACTTACCAATTATAAAACTAAACGCTTCAAAAATAACTTTAATAATAAGTTGGTATGGATTTCAAACTAATTTATTAAATGTGTCGTTTTGTTGTTCTTATGCGCTTGTATATAGAGTAGGTACGTAGACAAGAAGTTTTATCCTTGATGCATTTGAATTAAATATGTTTTATATTTTCGTTATTCGACGGCGCATCCTCTCTGCGCATCCCTTCGGAGCACTTAATTATATTTTGTGTAAGTAGGTATATAGTATTTTCACTAAACCGAAATTTTCACTAAACATGTTGTAGCTAAATATGCCGGGGGCTATCTGTCGGGGGATCAACTGTTATGGCATTGAAAATTTGTTTGTTATTTTTTCTGGAGCCATGAAATATTTATTGAATGAATACGGTAAGACTCGAAGTTGTCCATTCCGTAACTCAAAATTGTTCAAATTGAAAAATGATTTCTAAAACTCGGTAACTATCTACTGGTGAATTAAAATATTGACCAATGAAAGATGGCATTTTATATAATGGGAGGTAGTTAAAATTACTCATTTAGTTATCTATTTTCAACGTTATAATTTCACACTAAATAATTAACTAAATGGTCCAAGATTTAAAATAAAAATTCAGTGTGCAGTTCACACGCGGTAGAAGTGAAACCTTAAGAAAATTAAAGTAGACAAGAGTGGGGAAGCTACGAAGCACTTTTTTTATTAATGTGAAGGATGATTTTTTCCATATTTTTGTCGTCGAATTCCAGTGAATCTTTTCCTATACATTTGGTCATCTTATTAGTATTAGTGTTTTCTTCTTCGGAGTCGCTGATATCGCTTTCTTTTGTGTTTTCTTTGCCTGTTCATTTTGGAGTGAAAAAAAAAAAATATATATATATATATATATATTGGTCCCCTGAACGTCTGGCCACTAAAGGTTCGTCAGGCGCTTTATACCAGCAGACTAAACGAGACTCTAGAGAGACCGTGGATTTATCGTATTATATTGAAACCGAGTACCCGTGAAATAAATAAATATTTTATTGCTATCTCATTCTCTCGCAGGGTAAATCTCTTGTAAATCCAGGGTGTTTGTCTCTTTTTAGTGTCACTCGCTTTCGTTTCGAGTTTCAAATCACAAAAAAACTTTTTTTCGTAATTTGTTTTTGGGATGTTATGCCGTGTTGCGCTACCTCCTTCTTTAGCCAAGGTTTCGGACAGCGTTGCAGTGCTTATCATCAGGGCAGATCCGACACATCTGCCGGATCTAAAAACGTATCTCACAAAAAAACTTTTCCACATTTTTAAAACGATATATGTCGATTGATATTTTATTAGGAGTGTTCAAATAGAAAATAGATGATACAAGAATTCGATAAACGGTTCTGATTATTCTGTGGCCCGGCTATTTTCTGCAAAACTTTGTCCAGAACAGAGTTCAAACATTTCAATCAAATTAAACCCGAACAATATTAAAACAGTTCATTTATATTTAATTTGGAAAGTTGTGCGAACTGGCGCGGAATTAAGAGTGTAGCCAGGTCGGAGTTTAGTTTAACTAATTACTGCCGTCGAATCGGTATAATTACGTTTTTTTGTTAGGCATCGAGTAGATCTTATAAGCTGATTATGACTACATTTCCTTGTAACTTAGCTGTACCCTTAAACTTAAACTCACAATGAATGGCCTCAATTGTAATATTCTCAAACATTTAAACGACATTGAACATTTTATAAATTAGTACGTAGGGATGGGGCCTGCTTTATACATTATTATACAAACATTTCTTTGGAAGTAAAACACGTTAATCTTAATGCCTAAAAAAAAGTCGGGTTAGTTTCATTTTTAACTCAAGAACGGCTAGATCGATTTTTATGATTTTTGATTTGTTGGATTTGACGTCGCTTCGAATAGCAGAATAGCTATTAAAATATCGGAAAAATTCAAGAAAAAACAGTTATGAAGAAATTATTTTCCTCATACATTTTGTATGGAACGAATTTTCATCTTTTGAAAGAGCTGCAGTAATTTTGTGTTAGGTATAATTTTGAAGTTTGCGTGAATTCCAAAAATTCGAAAACGTCAAATGTTAATGCGCTGATTGTTTTGCTTTTTTTTAATAAAAACACATAATACCTACTGCCCCTCTTTCTTACACACTAAATGTCAACAGTCGAAAATGGGAAAAACGGTGAACGTATGTCTGCACCCCTCCACAGAAAAAATACAATAATTATAATAAATCTCTCTCACATGTATAAAGAAAATGAAACGCTATTCCCGTGAGTAAGTGGGAAAGTAAGAAAATCACAAAAATTATAAATCCGTACACAACGCCATCTCTGATACTGACAAAAACAAAAAAGGGACAGTTGCGCATCGATAATTGCTTCTTTGTGTAATGCTTAACTTAATAAAAAAACTGAATTTAATTCAGCTAATAAGTTAACACATCAGTTATTGATTCTGAGGCGGTACGAAATTCACCGGGTCAGCTAGTTATTTATAATTTTGAAACCTTTAACTCATGGTGGAATTTCGTAAAATGGCCACGTCGAGAGTCAGAATAATAGAAGAGCATGTATGAGACGATGTATGAATGTGAACGAGGCAAGGAGTGTATGCCGAGACCGACTTGTTTCGCGGTCCGTCCGCTCTGCCTACCCCGGGTAAAACGCCGTGATGGTTAGTTTGTTAGGTATATATATATATTTATAAAAAGAGTCAGAATAATAGAAGAGCATGTGTGAAACGATGTATGAATGTATACGATATATGTCTGCCTACCCCTGCCTAGAAACTGCGTGATGGTTAGTTAGTTAGTTATAAAAATGGTACATATCAAATCAATCCAATGTAGTTTTCCCATGACAGCTACTTACATTCAGAGAAATGATTTCATTATTGGATTTTGCTGAGGTGCATTAGTATACCTAACATTTATAAAACGTCAAATAATAATATGTTAGTGATCGTAAGGAGATCGTTGACTATAATATAAATTAATATTATGAAAATTATTCGGAACTTTGAGTTGATTACATCGATATATTAACTATAGATAAGCCCTCCCATACCCAATTCCAATCCCAAAGTGACACCACCTACGAGTAATTTCATAATACAACTACCCATCGAATTCCTTGCATCTCTTGCGTGACGTAGTTGTTTTACTAGGAAGAAATTAAACTTTTTTTTTTTTTATCAATTGTTACTTTTCTCGATACGCTGCTTGAATTCATATGTTATGTACACATTTTTTTAGATATTCATATAACTGGTTAAATTGTTAATAATAAAGTCCGCGATAGCCCATACCTAAAATATTCCTAACTGCCTGAAATTTGTGTTTTAAAAATGATCTTCACAAAGCTAGTAATTCCGTTACTGGGAACTTGCTGGAAAACAAATTAGCTCCACGCAGACCAACTAAAGGTACAAACCAATGCTTCTTGCGATCTTTTGACTGTGAGATAATGGACTTTCTTTTTGATAAATGTTTTCGTAAACCAATATTTTTGGTTTCGGTGTCATTTTTAAGACCCACAAGCCCTGTCTAGATATACTTGGTCGAAGGTTGATTATCAATATTTTGAGTTTCTAATGGATTCAAAACCAACTTATCTAAGACATAATATTTTCTCTACCACCACAGAAAATTTTTAAACTTTCGTAGAGAAAAAATAACAAAACTATGATATTAAATAAAAGTCTTAAAGATCCATTTGGTAGCAACCAAGGGATGTGCGCTGATTGAGCTCATATTAAGAGTAATGGCTCAAGAGAAAGGCAAAATATCCAAATAAACTGTGTTTTTTTTTTAATATGAATACCTTACAAGAATCTTCAGCTGCTCCCGTCTGGAGGCAGTGAGACCATGGCATCCCCAATTGACCTATGTTGTGAGGCTATAGGTAATGGGGAGGGGAAAATATGGAAGGGGAAGAAAAGAGGAAGGTTGGGAAGTATGTGGCTATTCAGATCTGGTCACCAAACACGGCTAAAACCATTTCAAGCAACGTTTCAATTCTGAATGGTGATCTTACACCAGGGCGATACTGAGAGTATCTTCCGCTCTGGAACGTGTCGCAAATATACTTTATATTATTTTTATTTAATTAATTGTGAAATAACACAAATTGATCAGTGGAGGTTATATACCACTTAACCGCACTGCTATAGATACTCCTTCAACAGATAGTTACTCCTTCAAGGCTCTCGCAAGGACTATAATTTTTTTGAAAGAACGAATCTACTTTTAAGTTTGAACGAATCTAGACCTCCAGTGTCCCTGCATACGGTGTTAGGAAGCAGTATGCAAGTGCTTACATAATATACAAAATGCGAATAATATAAAGCAAGTCAGGGATAAACTAATTTAAAAAAATAACAGAAAAACATAAAAGGCGGCTGCTCTCAGGATAATGGCATCTTGCGTATGTTGCAAGCATCTGCAAGAAAAGATAATGAAAACAAGTATTGTGATATAAAGAACGCTTATGTTGGGTGGGATACCTCTCTCGTCATCTGGCAGTACCAGCCAGAATGTGAGCCAAATTGATCAAATAAAAATGTATTTGCCTACGCCGGTATTCGACCCCGCGACCTTCCGATTGCGAGTCAAAAAAGCCTTACACCTCGACCAAGCCGGCCGTCAAAATGATAAAATATAGGATTATATATATAATTCGATTTACACGATTAAAACCGCAACTTTGGAATTTTTATTACCCAATCTAGAATTAATATAATGAAATATAAAATAAAACCACATAAAAAGGCGTTCCTTAGGTCGAAATTTTACTTTACACGAGACATTATATGTAATTATATATATAAATCAGTCATTTATAATTCGAAATAAGTAGAGCAAAATTCGTTTATTAACATTTGATTTTTCATTATATTTTATTAGTGGTCAGAGCAAACTGGTTTTAAAAAAAAATATCAATTTTTTTTTTAATAGCTCCCCACAGGAGGCTCTGAGGAAAATATTTTCCTTCAGGGCCTATGTCATCTTTCGGGATGCTGTGTCTTTTAAAAGAAAGGAAGGAGAGGAAATTCTGGAAAGGATAAGGTAAGAGGTGTAAGGATAATTTTTGGCAGAATCTGGGTTCAAGGTGTCCAGGTCATCCGGCGCCGCTAAAACCTAGACACACCTCACCCCAAGAACCCGGGCATCTCTGCTAAGTCACCAAACGTAGCGAACTACTTAGGATGAACTATAGGAGAGGTATTGGTTATCCAATAAAAGCTGCCCATACCTGCCTCCCAAATTATCGTTAAACACAATTAATTACCAAAAATGCCCCTAAAAGCGTGTAAAATCGTTAATATTTAAAAATTTAAAACATAAATAGATACTTATAATAACTCATATCGGTTTGTTTGGGTATTTTGGCCTAAAAACAAAATTTAAGTTTTATGGGAAAATGCCACACAGTCATTCCTCTTAAGAGCTTTCGGCCTGATGTAGTTTGTGTCTCAAACGATTCGTCTGCATATTTTTATTTGACACGAGGCGACATTTATCTCGTGTGCCGCCGCGGACGACTACATAATGTCTCCTTTAAATTTTTAATAATGTATGATGTTACGTAGCGAATGAGTATGTTGTGGAGTGAACAAAGTCGGAACAAAGTCGCCGTGAGGCAAGAGGGCTCTGCGTGGCTGTCCTTGTTGACTCAGTGCAGGGATGCCAGCCTCATTTACGGAACTATGAATCTGAAAGTGTTTTTCCTTGATAAAAAAAATCTGCCTTATGAATATTCACTTGGCGGTGAATACCTCTATTATGTATAGAGAACGTATGCATCCCACAAATTCGTCATGGTAAATAAAGACCCCTAAATATACAACAGTGGCGGGAGTGTTTGTAAATAAATTACTTCTTTCGGTCGGTGGACAGCCGGTGGAAAGATGTTTGGGAACAAGCAGTCAAGGAAGCACGGCGCAATGTTAAGATGGTGCTCCATTTATGAGAAATAAGATTTTATTATTTATGCATTAAACCGCTTACTCGTTAATACGGAAAACTTTTTATCCAAACAGTTATATTTAGCTTTATTATTACGAAAAGTGAGTATTTATGTCGGGGGAGACCAAAAAACATGCAAAAAATATGCATTTAACATTTTAATTTTGTTAAAATTAATTCACTCGCACGGTAACATTTTAACATTTCATCAATGCTGCCAATCATAGAAAAATATTTTTGCGTAAAACAAAGTGAATGCATCATTGACAAGTATTTGTAACAGTAGAACATGGAAAGAAATGTATTAAAATAATTACACAATCCCGCTAGACAAACCCTGCGTTGCCAAACAAACCATTCAAAACCTGGGATGTTTTTTAAAAGTATGATGAAAAGCGAGTTTATTTTAGAGAATTTATTTTATAAGATTGGTACTTCCGACAAATGTCATATTTGATTGTCTATTAGCTAAAAAAGGAACATTCCGTATTATCCGTGCATCAAACTTCGACAACACGAACGTTCCGTATTATCCGTGAGGTGGACTAACTGCATATTTACCAAGATTTTAAAACTTGTACCTATATTCAAATGATAGTAATCTTGTAAATGAAAAATAAATAAAAAATTAATAATGGTATAACTACAAGCACAAACTCTTGCAAAATAACGAAATCTGACCTTACTTGGCAAGATTAACCCTAAGAAATGTAAACAAAAGAATGTAGAGATAAAATAATTTTCTTCACAAAAAATTTTCTTGAGTAGGTACTTTCTTGACACATCGGATTCGATTTTTAAAATTGCAATTAAAATAATTTTCTGTTATAATATATTTTTACTAACTTAGGAGATGGCGGGGCAAGATGGGGTAGGGGCTAGACGGATTTTTTGCTATATTGCTTTGTCCAAACCTGCTACGATCCTGATAATTCGTACATATGTGCCCGTACCGCACCACGTGTCTTTAGTACTGCAACTGCAGTCATCTCGTATTGATATCGTAAGCGCTGAGCGAATTTTGTTGTTTCACTTTTTTGATGTAATATTACGAGTGCACCTCATTACATATTGAAGATTATTTTATTGATTAGACCGGGTGATGGGTATCCGACATTGACTACTTATTGTCCTTGAGTTTTAAATTTGGCTGAAGTTATAAAGTTACATTTATTATATTAGTTATATTTATTACAATATTAAAAAAAACATGCCAAACTGAGAGAAGTCAAGCGGTCGAAAAAAACTTCTGTTTTCAGAAGACCCAAAAAAAGGTTGCCTTTATTGTAAGGGGAGATATTTGGAGTCAGTAGGAGGATGGATTGCCTGACAAATGTGTAAAGAGTAAGCTCACTGTCCCTGTGCCAGTGCCGAAGACAAAGATTATGAGTCAATACTTGTTTTGTTTGCCCAAGTGTGAACCATAATCCCATCTTGCACGGCGGTCTACCCCGTCCTACCCTCCTGGTGGGGCAATATGGTGCAAATGATAGTTTTATTTAATTACACTTTTTATAGCTTTCTAAAATATATTTTAGTATTTTTTATTCTATGATATGATACTACAGGTTACGGGACCAAAGTTTATTTTGCATAAAATGTAGATTTTATAATATTTGAAGAAGAATGTTTTATTTATCACCAGCTGACCCGACAAACTTCGTACCGCCTCAGAATCAATAACTGTTGAATGAAATTTAGTTTTTATTATACAAAGAAGCAATTATTGATGCGCAACTGTCCGTGTTTTGTTTTTGTCAGTATCAGAGATGGCGTTGTGTACGGATTTATATTTTTTGTGATTTTCTTACTTTCCACTTACTTACCGGAATTCCGGAGGCGCGTACGGGTGCCGCCACCCCGGGAACCATTTATTGGATAACCAACACCTCTGCCATAGGTCGCCCCAAGTGGTTTGCTACGTTTGGTGATTTAGCAGGGGTGCCCGGGTTCATAAGGTGACGTTTTCCAGGTCTTGGCAGTGGATGCGTCTGCCCACCTGCTGCGTGGCGGGCCGTATCGAGAGACTGGTTGAGGGAGGACTTTTGACCTTTCCAGCCGGAATCTCTCGACCCATTGCCTTGCATCGCAGTTGGAGGGATGGATTCATACGTCCGTCACTCCCGGACACACTGACCCCCAGATTCCTAGCCACCCCTAGTACCTTTTTCCTTTGAAGAACTTTCTTTCCTCCCCTTCCCCAAAAAGACCCTCCACACAGCATCTCCTAAGATGACATAGGTCCTGAGAGAAATTATTTTCCTCGGGGCCTCCTGTGTGGAGTTTATGTTTGTAAAAAAATGCGTTTCATTTCAGAGATTTATTATAATTATTGTATTTTTCCTTTGGAGGTGTGCAGACATACGTTCACCATTTGTCTCATTTTCGACTTTTGACATTGAGTGTGTAAGAAAGAAGGGCAGAATTATATGATTAAAAACAAATGCATAACAATCAACGCATTGACATTTGACGTTTTTGAATATTTGGAATTCATGCACAGTTCAATATTATACCCCTCACAATATTGCTGCAGTTCTTTCAAAATAGGAGAATTTGTTCCATACAAAATGTATGGGGAAAATAATTTTCCATATAACTATTTATTTCGTTAACTTTTGTGATGTTTTAATAGTTATTATCCTATCGGGGGCGGAGACAAATCCAACAAATCAAAGATCATCAAAATCAGCCCAGCCGTTCTCGAGTTATAAATAGTGTAACTAACCCGACTTTGTTTTATATATTAAGATAATAAAAAAAGATAAGATTCAACTTTAATCGATTGATGAACCACAAATGCTATTTCTATGATCTCTAGAAGATCGAATCGAAACATATTTGATACGTATTCGAAAAATGATAGTCTGAAGATAATATTGCAAGAAAATAATTTTTACAACACGATATTTTTAAACCAACAGAATAAAACTTGTATATTTTGTATAAATTAATAAAAATGTGGTCTTCGCAATAAAATCAGAAAAAAACAGTGAAAAAAAAAAATTATTCTGGTTCTTTTCATAAAATAAATTGCACTCATCGATTTTTTTCGTGCAGCTAAATAACCCACGGGAGTCATTGAAAATGATTTATACATGTGGAAAGAAGCATTTTTTTAAAGTATTTTGGAATGTAGAGCAAACATTGCTTACTTATTCATTATGCATGTGACACAATGATGAGATCTACGGAATAACGGAAAGGTGGGTCACTTCTACTACTCAGAAAAACGAATATTGTAGATCAATTTGCAAGTATGACACAGCTCAATAATAGTAAAACAGTAATAAACTATATCAATAATTTTATGGATAAATAAACCAAAGGAAACTAATTGTTCCCTCAAACTGCTTGTTAAACCTTTTAACAAAAGTATTATTCTCTCTGGGTTAGCTGACGTATTTCAGACCTGCCAGAGATTTTTTCTGAAGATGCGCGGATAGATCCGGAAGGCAACTTAACTTTCTTGAGGTCTCACGTGATCTTATATCGGTCAGACCATCTGTCACATCTGTCGCATCTAGCCAATAGCATCCCTCGCTCCTAATTAGTAAGGGACGTAGCGATGCGGGAAAGAGAAGGTATTCAAGATTGAACACTTGTCAATGTATCTGCGCTCGAAAATAATTAGATTTGCTACAATATGTCTTTTAATCCATTGTTTACTATTATTGATTCCATTTGGTTATTTTTATTTGATAAGGATGTAATGGGGAGGTTGGAAAAAATATACAATAGAAAAAAACGAGATGTGTCATAAACCATTGTATGAACCATAAAACCGCGCGCGCACTTACTACGCTGTACGCACAGAGAAGTCCCGCCTATATTTCTACCTACGCACCAAAAGCATAACGTTCATTGGCTTCACTGCTTAGATAATGGCTGCAGTTTGGTCGTAGGCCATTTTATTTTAGTTTCTATTATCAATAGATACGTAGGAAATGTATTTTTGTATTTCTTGGGCATTAACTACCTATTATGTAAAGATATCTAGATATTTTGTTTTGAAGAATTTGCACATGTGAAATAAAACTCTACTAAAAATAAAACTCTTCTAACCTAGATGTAGACATGTACATATACGTTAGGTCTCCCTCAACCAGTCTCTCGCGATCCGGCCCGCCACGCAGTTGGTTACCAAACGTAGCGAACCACTTGGAGTGACTTATATCAGGGGTATCGGTAATCCAACAAATGGTTCCCGGGGCGGCGATACCCATACCCGCCTCCCAAAGTATAATAAATATGTGTTAGGTAGTCACATTATAAAATTAGATAGAGCATTTATTTTCGATGAAAATTTCCATTTTTAAGTTCTGTCTTCGTGGTTGTTTCTTATTTAATAATACGGAACGCTATTTTCCCGAGATAAAACACGAAATGAATGCTAAAGTATTTCATTTCTTTGAAGTTTCCAGCAATGGGGAAGAAAAGATAAACCAAAAAGGTCAAAGGTAAATCGAGTCAGTGAGGTTTTAGTCTCGTTTCAGTGGGCAGCTTTGCATTTCCCTGTACCTATCAAAATATTGTGCAAATTCTCAGAAGAACCCATTGAATAAGCAGAAAATCTTTCAGCTTGCTTTTGCAACAGCAAATCACTCTCAAAAAGTTAACTACGACGTCTTAAAAATTACAATTCTGTAAGTACCAATAAAGTTTTTAAAAGTCAACTTGAGACAAGACTACAATTTACATATGTTTATTGTTTATTGTGAAAAACAGTACATCCAATTATTATTTATCACAATTTATAGTTAATAATATACATACATTCAATTACATAGGTACATTAAGATGAGATGTAGTCTTTTGTTAAAAATATATTTATTGCGGTCTTTGGTTTAAATTTAAAATGTCAATCTTCGAAGTATTGTTATTAAAAATTGAAATCTTTGCCTTTGGGGAGAAAGATTTCATAATAGGCAAGTACCTACCTTCCTGCCCCTCTACAACTAAGTTCGAATGCAGAATACACCAATATATCGGTCATCCAGTTGATTAGTCAGGCATCTCCGAAAAATCTAAATTTGAGTTGAGTATATATATAATAATTTTTATTTTAGTAATTTGTACATTTAAGTTTACAAATTTCTAATTAATTATAATATTTCATATTGCAGCTAAATAATTATAATATTTTATATCTCATTATATTTTTTCTAGTTTTATGTAGCTCCTACAATACATCTTGAACTTTCCAATTGATGTGGACTTTAAAGTTTCTGGTAGCGTATTATATAACTTTATTCCCTTGTACAGTAACTGTTTTGCGTCTTCGTTTTGTCCTTTTTTGTAGACTGATTTCCTTGCACGTGCTTGTCTGTGAATCTCCTTGTTGTATACAATTTTATTTATATGCAGTTATATGTAAAAGTGTACCCTCTATCTGGTACAATTCTCAGATAACTCATAAACACCAGCAAATCAATTATAATGAAGAAAAACCTTGAAACGAATTAAAAAAAAATTTCATGTTTTCTGTGTCACTATTAAGATATTTCAAAATATCATACTAATGTAGCCGACCGTTATGCATCCCGGGTTATTTTATATCATATTTAATACGCAAAATACACGTTTAAATAATATTTGATTTGATTCTAATATTCCTTTCCTCAGTTTTTGGAGATGTGTGACTAATCAACTGGTTTATCGTAGGACAACAGAATCAACAATTTTTTAGGTAGGTTCCTACTGCGAAAAGTCAGAAAATCAGTCTATGTATTTTACGTTATCTATGTAAGCACCTATGTGGGAACAACGTTCAGCTAGAATGCACTGAAACAGTGTGAGCGCCGGCGATTTTGAAACGGTACCAAAAGTTACACATTTTTATCGAATTACCATCGGCAGAATTCCGAAAGAATATTTAAATTGTTGCAAATCGCGTGAGGCGGCGAAGGGGAGAAGTGGGGTGAGGGGGAGAGGCGGCGCGCCGGCTGGTGTCCATACGGGTAAAAAAAATCCACAAAATAAAACTATATACCCACGTAATTTGATAAACAAAAAGTGTCTGCGTTGGAACATTTGTTCTGGTTTCCTCATCCGGCGGCGTATCGGGAAATATATTGAAATGGGAAATAAATAAAGGAGCACACGCGAACGCATTTTTTTTTTCAACTTTTTATCTTAAATATTTGAAATTTTAATCGCCCAAACAAAAGCGTGCACGAATTATCGGATGTGAGGTAGAACCGCATGAGATATCGCTTTGAACGTTGTGTGCGCTTCATGGAGTCGGGGTTTCCAAGCTTAGGCCCGAGGCAGGCGATCACTTGATAATGAGCAAAATTATTGAAGTCTTTGTGAATGTACGCAAGAAAAAAAAAACATTTTTGACCATACTGAGTAAATTTTGGTTGGGTGTCTAATAAATACTATCTATCTATATTCTTCTCTCCGTCATAAGCCACGAGAATCTGAAACTGAAGTCGGGAACTGCATGTTGGGTTAGCTGGTTCTGTTCAGAAAGTTTTTCTATCAATCCTTCCGATCGTGTAAAATTTTTAACCTGAAAACGATTGTGGATAATAGGATGTCGTCATAAGAAGTAAACTGGAGTATGCTAGAGGTGTATGGCCTCCGCACCAAACTAATTGTATAAAAACATGCCGGAACAAATCCGACTTATCCGATATCTGTGTTCCTCATAGACTTACTTAATGCAACAAATAGATTAAGCCCAGAAACAAGACGTTATGGAAATCTTGAGATACTTAATTTTAATATAAATAATAACTCTACCGACAGCCCATTCCTCTTGGAATGCTATGGCTTATTCATGTTCAAGATACCACACGGCAGCACAGTAGTCTAGCACAGCACATCATGACAAGATGAATGATGCTTTTGAATGAAATTATTGTACCGTCGATATATTTAGTTTCAGTTTACAAAACTTTAAAATTTTTTAAAGTGAAAATTTCTTTATCTCCGTTGTGATTTAAAACTTGATGAAACAGAAACCCACTAAAAAGAGGCAAACACATACATGTATAGGGTTTATCCTGCGAGAGAGTATAATAGGTCTCCTCTTTATGCGTTGCTTCGTAGCCTATCGGTCTGATCTTTGTGCGTTGCTTCGTAGCCTTCCCACTCTTGTCTACTTTAGTTTTATGAAGGTTTGACTTTTACCGCGTGTAATTTGCCAAGTCTGATTTTTTAAAGTGAAACTTCGTTAGCGCCGTTAATGATTTGAAATTCAGATGAAACGGAAATGGGTCATAACTTAAGTTCTACACAAATACTAGGTTCTAATATAATGCGGTAAATTCGCACCCCGGCGCGTGCCTCCCACAGCGCAGTGGACAATGCGCCTGACAAGTCTCAGCGGCCAGAGAGACAGACATAAAAAATAAAAAAACATTTTTATCTTTGTGAAATCAATATCCAATCTTCAAACCACTTTAAAATAAAAAGGCAAAAGAAAATAAAGCGACATTTAGCTGTTTTCTAGTCTCACTTTTACCGCGTGTGAATTACATACTCTGATTTAATTTAATTATATTTTCACAAAAAAAGATGAAAAATCTGTAGGCCAAAAAAAATCACCAGTTTTCTAAAATGTTTATAACCGTTATTTTACTCCTAAATACTGTTTCCCAGACTAAACGCGCAATTGCCGGTTGCACCACTGGCAATATTAATTACAACGTAGCTAAACTAATACCTCATTGTTCGGATTAGATATTTGCTTAACCGAATAGAACTCATGTTCTCCGCGTTCTTATTACAATCAATACGGGGCGAACCATCGAGCTGATTGCGCGTGGTGTAGAACTAGCCACATATTTGAGCGCGGTAATAGGCAGGCGTGCAGGGGGTAGACACAGTACCTGTACCCGCACTCCGTACGGTAGCGGCACTGAAAATATTCCCGAAAATACGAAAAAAACACAATTCGTTTCACATGAATAAGTAAATTCAGACTTTTTTAACAAACGTATGAACGAGTCAAATTCCGCCTACGGATGCATTTTTAAAACAAACCTGTTTTGCTGCTATTGCACAAACCTGGAGTAAACAAAACGTATTTTAATGAGACTCTAGTTAATAATAAATAATACAGTGGGCGCCATTGCAATAAACAATAAGAGAAATGTTTGTGGAATATAGATTCAGTTGGTTCAAAACAATTGCTATGTGAATATTCTTTTAACGTATTTCGTACTCACTACCAACTTATTACAGATATATAAATACGGTGACTGGCCAACTCAAAATGAAACCAACTCAGAACTACCTCAAAAACAATATCTAAGTCGGTGTTAGAAGAAAAAGCAAAAACGATTTAATGAGTGAAAATCTAGAGACTATTTGCCAGGACAGGGCTAGGCGTTTCATGCATCAACTTCATGAAGTTAGATTATAATGTAGCAATGTTAGGACTGAGCATTTCAAACACTCGCTTGTACCTAGATTACCTGAAGTTAGTAATAGGTACGCAGGTATGGTGGATCTATTTAACTGCACGGAAGGGAAGTACAAGAAGGCTGTATATATATCAGGGCTTTTCAATAAATTATTATTGAATTAATATTTAACCTAAGTCTATATTTAATTATATTTTAAATATATCTCCACCTTTATCTACTTTCTAGAGCTTGCGTTCATTTTGTGCTTTCTGTTTTTATTTTACGATCAAATGCCATACTCAATTGTTTTTTATAAGTGAAACTTCTTTAGCACCGTTAGTGATTTGAAATTCTTATGAAACGGAAATGCGTCATAATTCAGTTCTACAGAAATACTCGGTTCAAATATAATGCGGTAAATTAGCTCTTCGGCGCGGGCTTTCCATAGCTCAGCGGGCAAGGCGACTGACAAGTCTCAGCGGCCAGAGAGACAGACATCAAGCGAATGGAGGTTTGAATCCTACAAAATCCAAAAAAAAAACATTTTTGTTTATGTGAAATCAATATCCAATCTTCAAACCACTTTTAAAAAAACAGGCAACATAAAAGAAAGCGACTTCCTAATTTCACTTCTACCGCTTGTAAATTACATACTCTAACTTTTTTTTTAAATTACTTCTGGTACATCTATCTGTGATATACAGTTATTCTTTATAGTACATTTATACAGAGAATAATAAATAAATAAATGTCAAAATAAACCAATGAAGACATTCGAGGGTAAGATATAATTCATTGAGTAAGTAAATTGTGAAATATAATTATGTTTTAGCAATTTTCACTTGCAAATTAGATTTAAATTTGTATTCCTACGATGGGTAGCAAAAATTTGTATGTTTGTCTAGATAAGCAAAAACCCTCGATCGATGAACTCTGCATTTTAAATTTACAGGCAAATTAAAAAGTCTTTTCCAATCAGCTATGGAGTTTTCGAATTTTATCAATATAACTACAAAAGTTTATTTTTTATGTATACATCTCTAGCGGAGCCGGGTAGTGTTTTCCAACAATTTCAATGTAAATGTACAGATATAAATGCACAACTTTATAAAATATAATATTATCAAGAGAAGACATAAAAAATAAAAAAAAGGTCCTCTTAACGGGTATACTTTTAATTAGTTAATAAACACGGATCGATTCATGATTTTACATTCACCAATGAACGAATCTTGTCCTTTGGAAAGGGAAAAGAACCTTCGCGAAGTTTAGAAAATATTTTAAGTCCATGTCGTTATACAAATGTTATCATGTTGGGACGGCTCGATAAAACCCGCCGGAGAAGGCGGTATAAATAAGCGCGGGAATTCGACGCAGGAAAAGATTTGCCGACACGGCTGCTTAGCGCCATCCGCCATGCACTTTCCAGGAAAATGTTAAAACGACGGACGCGTGGAGAGCATTCTTAAGAAGCGCAAAACACTAAGCAAAGTAATTGTATTGAGCGACAGTTTTGTGAAGTAATGCGTAAGAATAAGACTGACGTAAATTATGTTGTTATTTTAGTCGTATATTTCACCCCTCTAGTTAAGAGTTTAAGATATAATATTATCTTTTTGAGTTGTTGTGATTTGGAACTCAATTAAATGAAAAATAGCGACACTAAAAAGAGACCAAGAAATATGTCTGTAGGATGTAGTCCGTGAGAGAATGAGATAGACTAATCGGTCTCCTCTTGGTGTGTTTTTTTTTTTTTTTTTTTACATGAGCTCCACACAGGAGGCCCTGAGGAAAATAATTTCCATCAGGGCCTATGTCATCTTTGGGGATGCTGTGTAGAGGGTTTTTTTAAGGAAAGGAAGGAGAGGAGAGTTCTGGGAAGGAAAAGGGTTTAAGGGGTGGGTAGGAATCTGGGGTTCAGTGTGTCCCGGTCATCCGCCTCCAAGACCTAGACAAACCTCACCCCATGAACCCGGGCACCCCTGCTAAATCACCAAACGTAGCGAACCCCGGGAACCTTTATTGGATAACCACTTTGGTTATCCAATAAAGGTTCCCGGGGCGGCGGTACCCATTCCCGCCTCCCAAATTGTAGTTGTGCGGTGCTTTGAAGCCTCTTCACTCTTGTCTACTTTAGTTTTCTGAAGGTTTCACTTCTACGGCGTGCGAATCACTTACTCTGATTATTTTTTTACAGCTACACGCAGGAGGCCATGAGGAAAAAAATCCCTCATCTCTGGGGATGCTGAAGATCTTTTTAGGGATAGGAAGAAGAGGAAGTTCTGGGAATGAAAAAGGTAGGAGGTGTGGGATCTGGGGTCAATGTATCCAGGAAGGCGAGACGTATGAATCCATCCCTCCCACTATGGTGCAAGGCCATAGCCTTGTGGTCGAGAGAGTCCGGCTGGAGAGGTCTAGATTATGTCTGCCTCAAGCAGTCTCTCCCGATCGGGCCCGCCACGCAATAGGTCCCCGCATAACCTCAACCCAAGAATCCCCTTGCTAAATCACCAAACAAAGCGAAACACTTGGTGTGACCTATGGCAGGGGTATTGGTTATCCAATAAATGCTTTCCGGGGGGGCGGTACCCATACCCGCCTCTCAAATTATAATTATTTGACATTAAATATTTCAAAATCCTACTCTTTGTAAGAAAAATATGTCAAGCAAGTAAAATAATGTAGTCAAACTACGGTTGAATAATGGCTTTGAACGCCGAAACAGCTGTCACCATAGTAAAAACCTTCCGGAAATTAAAAATATAATATGATTTTGTACTTAAGCAGCGCAGACTTGTGAAAATCTAGACAAACAAACCAATTTTTTATAACCAAAGGAAGGAGTCAAACTTAAATCTTATTTGCAAATGAAAATTTCTTAAATCGTGAAAATTGGATGACCAACACCATTGCTATAGGTTACCCCAAGTCGTTCGCTACGTTTGTGCGAATATTGTAAATTCTATCAGTAAAACGAAACAAGAAAAACATATTAATGGAAACACATTTACTTACTTGTTTTTAATTTAGTTAGACAACCTAAATATATTATTTGTATAACTTTGAACGTCAATGATAGAAGACAACCTAAATATATTATTTCACGATTGTATTTTTAAAATAACCTTCTGTAGTTTTGAAAGTGGTTGAATCTTTCATGAAAAATATATTTATTGAATCTATCTTACATGTGGAGTAAGTTAGAAAAATATTTTTTGAGGATATCAATTACTCGGCTCTTTTTAGGGTTGGATCAAAAATATTCAACAGCGATTTTTTTCACCATTGTTTTCATCATTAGGAACAAGTATTGCGTGGTTACTGAACTCATTACGCCATTGTTGTAGTTCCGTAATGTATGTCCTTAAAGAAAAACACCTTCCGGTCATTTATAAAGAGGTAACGGCGTTAGGAAAACCTATTTTACGAGGAACACTTTCTTCTACACAAGGAAAATGTTAAACATTACAGAAATCTGCCTTGGGTACCTACGGAGAAGGGAGGGGTTATCTTGGGGTAGGTCGTGAAAGTCAAACGACCCGGCGATAGACTTTATGGCCTATTCTGCTAGAAACGAAACAAGTCAAAATTGAAGAAAATATATTTCGAAATTAAAAATTCTTTAGCACTGTTGTGATTTGAAACTCGATGAAACGGAAACGAGCAACACTAAAAAGATACAAACACATCAATGGAATTTAGCCTGCGAGAGAATAAGATATCAATAAAATACTTATTTAATTCACGGGTACTCGGTTCCAAAATAATACGATAAATCCACAGTCTCCTTTGGTGTAGTGGTTTAAAGCGCCTGACGAACCTCTGCAGTCATTTAGCGGACAAAGGATCGAATCCTACGAAATCCGAAAAAATTTTTTTATGTAAAATCAATCTCTAATCTTCAAACCATTCCAAAATGAACGTGCAAAAAAACACAAAAGAAAGCAACATCTATCGACTCCGAAGAAGAAAACACACATACTAACCAGATGGTCAAATATATAGGAAAAGGTGTACTAGAATTCTACGACAAAAATATGGAAAAAAATCATCATCACATTGATAAAAAAGTGCTTCGTAGTCTTTACGTTAGTTTTCTAAAGGTTTCACTTTTACCGGGTGTGAATTTTTTTTAATTTTTAGTTAGTCCCAATTCTAGTTAGTCCCAGAGTCAGTGGGACCATGGCATACATATGTTGTGAGACTGAAGGGAGTGCGAAAGAGATAGAGGTGTAAAAGGGACAGGTTTGTAACTACGTGAAGCCTTTTCGAGCAACTGACCATTCTGGTTTTGAAAAATATTGTACAGAATATAATACCCCTGACATCATTCGAACTTCTTTAATTTTCAAGACATTATATATAGATATTTGAAGCATTTAAAAATTACATAATTCAGATTATTCGCGAAGCGAAATCCACGCAAAGAGTAATTTAATTCTCTTAGATTCAAAAAAGGTATTTTTGTTTAATTTTATTTCGGTTAATTTTTGAAAATAGCAGAATACCCCCGACTGGGGTTGGCTGACATGAGCCAGACAAACCGTGGGGCGAGAAGTTACACGTGTTTCTGGTGAAGATGTTTAAAGGACAAATTTTATTAATTTATGCAGTTTTTACTTTGAAAACTTCGATAAACGTAATGAAACCAGAAAAAAAGTTCGGGAATCGAGACTAACATTCAGAATCGAAACTTTGTAAATGAAGTGCGAAATATAAACTCTTTATACAATTTTTGAAATTTTATATCATTGAGGATTGTATTAGGTACTCATTATTACATTTATTACACAGCGCTCTTGAGACGATTTTTCGCAAAAACAGCGCTATATAAGTTGTCCAAATTTATTATTATTATTATTATAATAGCTAAAAATAGACTTAGACATAATATTCTATTCATCCTAATTTCATTCCTTTTCCACATTTCTTTAATCATAATCCAGTTAGAGATGTTTAGTTTACTTTAGAAAAAAAAATTACAACTTTAAATTAAATAACTTAAAAGCTTAACTTAAACAAAAAAATCAGAGGCTGTTATTCATATGCGATAGAAGTGATACTAGAAACTCGCTTTCTTTTCTTTTGCCTGTTTATTCTAAAGTAGTTTGAAGATTGGAAAATGATTTCACAAAAATAAAAATGTTTTCTTTTTTTATTTCGTAGGATTCGAACCTCCGTTCGCTTGATGTCTGTCTCTCTGCCCGCTTGTCAGGCGTCTTGCCCACTGCGCTACGGGAGGCACGCGCCGAGGTGCGAATTTACCGCATTATATTAGAACCAAGTATTTGTGTAGAACTGAGTTGTGTCGCATTTCCGTTTCATCCGAATTTCAAATCACTAACGGCGCCAGAAAAGTTTCACTTCAAAAAACACAGTTGTTTTTACATTCATCTTGCAACTTGACATGGCATCTTTAAAGGCAATCAAATGAGAAACAAACGAACAAACGTACTATTTTCCAAAGATATTTTTTGTCAAAATACAATGGCAACACTCCAGACCGCAAAGTTAGATGGAGTTGTATGTTGTATTAAAACAACGCAATCCGTTTTATTTCACACGTTTCAGTGTTGCCATCAAATAATATTACACTAATGTGTAGATAGAACTCAATTATTTCAAAGCACAAATAGTTTGAAAGGCATTTCTGTACACGTGGCTGTGAACCACGAATAAGTACTTGAAAGTTGAAGATTTTGTGGATGGAATTCAGAATCCTAAAGCAACTTTCAGCTCCCTAGACACGGGGGGTCAATGTCCGTATTGTCTAAGAATGCTTTCAATATAAAGTAACATTTAATATAATAAAGGGTTGTTAACGTACTCAGAGTAAAAAGTTACTTTGTTTCTTTACAAATTATATATTTCATTTTATTTACTTATTGTTTCTTTACATTATTATTGTTATTGTTTATATTTCAATTTTGAACCTCACTTGGACAAGCCTTTGTCGGGGTTAATTGTTTTATAATAAAGCAATCATAATAATAAGTTAATGAATGACAAATATTGTTAGATAATTTTTAAAATGAAAACTTCTGTAGCACAGTTTTGATTTGAAACTCGATGAAATGTAAAAACGACACTAAAAAGAGATAAACACATATATCTATAGAATTTAGCCTGCGAGAGAATGAGTGCGGTGCTTGTGCGACTCTTGTCTACTTTAGTTTTCTGAAGGTTTCACTTCTACCGTGTGTGAGTTGCACACTTTATTTTATTTTATGTGAGTAACCCATAAGAGTCTTAACTGCTCCCAACCGTCTGGAGTCAGTGAGATTATGCCATCCCCAATTGGGATATGGTGTAAGGCTGAAGATAAATGGGAAGGGGAAGGAGATGGGGAAGAGGAAGGTGGGAAAGTACTCTACTATCTAGATTATTTAGCCACCAAACATGACTAAAGCTATTTCAAGCAACTTTGAATGGTCTAATGGTGGTCTTCCACCAGGGCTGACCTGATAGTATCTTCCACTCTGGAACGTGCCGCAAATATACTTTATTTTATTTTAAACGCTGCATTCAAATCGATTTGCCAACTCGTTTAGGAATCAGTGATAAGAATTATATAATCATAGTTAATTTACCCAATAATGTTAATAAAACGAAGAATGAAATTCAGTGGTGGCTGGTGAACATTTTCGTGTTTCTAGTAATTTTGCGTTGGACTATAGGAGATTTAAAGAAACCACTAGATGTCTAAATGAAAAATTGTAGGAGCCTAAATTATTTAGATTTTTAAAGCTTAGAAACATGCATTCAAGCTTTAAGTGAACATGTCACCAGACGTGAATGATAAAAAAAATCGAGGTAGAAGTGAAACCTTCAATCACAAAATCTCAACCAATGGGAGCCTTGAAAAGTGAACTCACAATCAAAGACTCTTCGTAGACGCTTCGTAGGTACCATACGTAGGTAAGGTTTCATTCTATCTCATTCTCTCGTAGGCTTATCTCTTGTATGTGTTTATCTCTTTTTAGTGTGACTCGTTTCAGTTTCAACGAGTTTCTAATCACAACGGTGCTAAAGAAGTTTCACATATTTATAATGTTAAGATGCAAATAAGATAGTTTTTTTAGAAATAAAGTGGTATGATGTACAAGAAACGTCCAAATAAATTACTACTTATAACAGTTTTAAAATATAAGTAGCCTTAAAAACCTATGTAATTGTGTCTAGGTTTATTGTAGTAACCCCTATAAACAACCTGTCTTGCATCGCAGCCCACCAGCCACTACTGTGTGTCGACGAGCCGCCACTGGCTGCCTACGAGTCGCCACTGTACCAGGTTTAATGACTATAATAACGATGCAAATTTTATTATTGTATAAAATTTTAGCGCTGGTAGAACAACTATTTGATTACCATAAAATGTCAAGTAGTATGGACAGTGTATTTATCTTATGGGGGCAGGTAGAAAAGAACAAAATAACAACGCAATTAACGGATATACTTATTCCCCCCATTCTTTGCCGTTTCATTCGCATTTTATACGAACGAAATATTAAAATGTTATTATGTGTATAAAATAATAAATTTCAATTTTTCTTTTGTCAGAGTAAACCGTTTTTTCCCTGCGATTTCACCAAATCTTCAAGGTTCTAGTTTTTTAACACCCCAAAAATGTATACTTTTAACCCGTTTAATCGCAGGAGACCATATATGTCCCAGCTCACTTCGGTATTATAGAAATCGTTGTCTTCTTTACTAACACAGTGAGAAATATGATCTAAACTCTAAACGGTATAGGAAAGAGAAAACAATACGCTATATATAAAAATCTAAAAATTAACCACAAAAATTATTAAAATTTACAACTTTACGAAACCGCAAAGTTACCGCAATAGGCCACTTGCATCACATTTTTTTTTCTTTTTTTTCCGGTTTAGGCAAATATTCTAAGACATTCTCCATTTTTTTTTTAATCGTACTTTTGAAAACCTTGTGATTTTTAGAAAATTTCATTCCGAAAAATCAGACCATGTTTTATAAACCGGAAAGACAGGACATAATTTTATAGGTGCGAAAAAACGATAATTACATAGCCGAAAATCATTTAAAAAAAAAAGAACTTTTTCCACACGAATGGCACATGAGGCATACCAAAAATATTACATCTCATAAATATTTTTTCCTTGATCCATCTTATTGATCATAAATCATTATAATGTACAACGTCTATGTTACTAAATCCAATGTAATATACTTACTTGTACTTGTAAATTATAATAATAATAATAAGAATATTATAAAATTTGATTTTGTTAATATCAGCACCATAACCATTATACCTCTAAAACACGTACCGACATCTAAAATGTACGGGGTTCTCTTCATAACATCTGTCAAAAAGTCAAACTAAATATAAGTTCGCAGAAAAGAAACAATAAATCTAGTGAACGTTAAATGTCAAATTCAAAAATTCGCCTGAAATCAAAGTGATGCCGTATAAAAAAAAAAAAACAGTGTGGAATTTTACAAAATTAATAGGAACATTTTCGGAGACGGGACATTTTCATGTAGTGACGTTACGAGCCCAAATAATGGATTTATTTATTTAAAAAAAAATAAAAAACTGTACATTTTAAAAAAAATTTACTAACCTTTTCGTAATCTCAGTAAAAAGATCTATCCACACGATTTTTTCCAAGTCGTTATGAAATCCATGCAAGTGGCCAAAAAAAAAATGAAGCTATATGATTTATTTTTACATGAAACAATAATAAAGTGAGGTTGCACAATCGTTTAAAATCCATTTTCATAATAAGAAAAAGTGTGTGTTTTTATTTTTTTTCGTTAACAGTAATTTTAGTTAGAAAAAACGTAAGGGGAGCCATTTTTAAAACTTTTAAAGTTTGCATAAATTTTTTTTTACATTAAAAAAATTACGTGGGTATTTCTAATATTATAATTTAAAAGCGTACTTCATCACCTTTCAAAAACAGTTTTTAGTTATCGAATACGTTCACAAATATACCATTTATTTGGATTTTATTGCAAAGCTGAAATATTTTTACCAACGGCCAAAATTCGCCCGATTTTTTAAGGATTCTTAAAAATATTCCCAGACTAAGTTCCCGCCATAGTTAGTCTTCTTCTTTCGTATGGTGGGGGGTCAGAGGGGGACATCTAGGTCTGCGAGCCAGTCTAGGGCCTCAGGCGTTGCCCTGTGGACCTCATCAATCCCGCCGGGGAATGAATGGAGCGGACATTCGTTGACCACATGTTCGGTGGTCTGCACCGCACCGCATTCACACGTCGCCGACTCTTTAAGGCCCCATCTATGCATCATATGAGCACAACGGCTATGGGAGCACCTAGTTAGTGATGCGCCATTATTGTCGCAAAATATGTAATTATATCTCGTGGCCCAAGGGTTGTGCCGCCAAGCGTCGTATATATTCTAAAAATAGAATATTGTCCGATGCTTGTTGCATCGAGCGGGGAGGGGAGGAGGGGTCAGATTAGAGTCTCAAAATTCACTCTGCGCGACAAAAAAAATCAGTCATAACTCCGCAACGGGAAGGGTTACATGAGTTATTAGTACGTCGTCGGGTAGATCTCGAAGTGCTCTAAAAAATAAGTTTAGCAGAAATACATCACCGTAATGAAGAGATGCTACCTATCCTAATTTATTGCATTTTAAAAATATGTTATTAATTTTTCTATTCAAGAGAATGAAATATGAATAAAATAACCATTTAATATTTTGCCAGACAAAAAGTAGATGGTAGATGGTTTGGTAGACAAAAAAAATGCCATGTTTTACATTATTTTAGAACATTTTTCTCCCTCATTAAGTTTTTCTCCGAAACGCCATACTAAGTTAATAATACATAATATCACTTTTTCTTGGAAAGCACTTAACAAACTGAAAAAAGTATATAATGTTTTCGTTTACATTTCGTTGATTGGCTAGTAGTTATAATAATTAATATCATTGACTGCCAAATCCCATTAAATTTAATTTGCTCTTTAACATGCACGGTTATTTAGAAGACGACTAGAGTTTATTTTTCAAATAAGATTTAGCTCTTAACAATGTGGTGGTTAACGAAGAAGGTAAGAAAAACATACGTACCTAGTTTTAGAGACAGTTTACCTAAGATTAAGCGAGAGTTATTAGATTAAGAGAAATTAAAATTAAAAAGAAGGAAACTTAAATTAATTAAGTGTAAATTAAATTTGATCAAGAGAAATAATTAAAAGGCTGGATACGTTGAAATTTTAAAAGGAGATAAATTTGAAAATCGAAACAGATTGAGAGAAAATGAAATTCGATATGCTGAAGTTGAAATAGTATTAAGAGATTGAGAGATCTAAAAGAAATTGAGATTGAGAGATCTAAAAGAAATCTAAGAGTGATTGAGAGATCTAAATTTATTCAGAGAAAATGATTTTCGGTTGTTGTGAATTTGGACAATAACTGAGAGAGAATGAAAATTTATAGTAATTAATTTTAAAATATTACATCGAGAGAAATTGGAAATGAAGTCAAAATCAGAGTGTGCAACTCACATGCGGAAGAAGTGAAACCTTCATAAAAAAGGAGTAGATAAGAGTGGGAAGGAAGCGAAGGACTACGAAGCACCGCGCAAAGAGGAGACCGATAGGCTACGAGGCACGGCACAAACAGGAGACCGATTATACTATCCCATTCTCTCCCAAGCTAAATCCTATATCCTATGTGTTTGTCTCTTTTTCATGGTGCTATTTTACATTTTATCGAGATTCAAATCATAATGGTGCTAAAGAAGTTATTTTTTTATTAATACAATGATTCAATTAATTATATTACATGTTATAACATCAAGTAAAGTTTTTCATTTAAAGGATACATTGGTTAAATTCGTTTTACACCTTTTTTTAGAGCAAAGCTCTAGTTAAAAAGTCGGAAAAAACGTATGTGAATGTGAACCGCAGTTTGTTCTTTTTTATTTTTAGAAAAATAATAAAAAGTAATAACAAAGAAGAAAAAAGAATAATAATAAAAAAATCTTTTTTTTTTACACATTAAATAAATAATAGGATAAGTAATACATCATAAAGAAGGAGAGGAGGAAAGAAGAAGAGAGAAAAAGAAAGAGTAAGAAAAAAAGGAATATCTAATATTTTTTTTTGTTTTTACTTCAACAATAAATAACTATTCCGGGAAATTAATTAAAATCAAATCACTATGTATATTCCACTTATTAAAAAAATATATTAACATGACCAAGGAACCATTGGTTTCAAAACTTGTTGATAATTTTGATTATATAATTGATTTGTTGTCATTTAATTGAAATGGCGTCGGAAAGCAAATTTATCAATATTGAATAAGTAAATATTGCGCCATGCATTGGAACAATGTCTGCCGAAAGACTTGTAAGAAGTCATCGCTGAGCAATTGTTTCATGTTTTTGTCAAGAAAAAACTACCAGCTGAACAACTGAAATACTAGCTGACCCGTGCAAGCGTTGCTGTGGCTAACGAAACACAACGCCTACTGGATGGTTAAAACCAAGATAGCCATAACTGTTAGAAACTTATGGAACTTACAAATGACTACAAAGCATTGTCCAATAACAAACATTTAATATACATTTAATTCGCAATAATAAATACTGAGGTCAATAATCGAGATAAAAACAAATATTTTAAGTTGGGCTAAATTACAAACAGTAAGCCAAATTTCATCAAAATCGGTTAAGTAATTTCAGAGTTTATTGATAAAGTTTATTATAAAACATTGTAACACGAGATTTTTATATATATACAGATTTAAAAGTTGAAATATTAATTAACAAAGAATCACCTTTACATGGAAAAGTGGCTTCAAATGGAATTAAATTAACACTCATTCGGCGATGAAACATCTGCAGGCGGTAGCGGGTAGGTCGGGTAGGTCGGGTAGGCGGGTAGGTCGGGTAGGTGGGCACAAGTGGCGAGTACCGCGCTAGACATCGACACTTAACCATCTCAATGGCGATATTGCTTTATTAGCAAAAAGAATATCTCTAAAACTGCGCTCGTTTCTAATGAAAAATGTATTGAGTGAATTCATTCCGACGGAGTCTTTGATGTCTGCAGAGGGGCGAGTGGGGTGGGGGCGGGGAAGGCGGCGGGCACTCGGGCGCTGAAAGCCGAGGGTGCTCGGCTCGTGTCCCGTCACAATAGTGCCGCGCGGCGCCGCATCGCGCCACAGTGCTTCAGTCACCAGTTCCCGCCGCCCGAGAGCTGATCAGTGGGCTGATCAACCAATTACACCCACCTCATTATTGACATCTATTTCCTTCGTGATTTATTATTATTTTTGTTTTTAAATAATTCATTTATTTCTTCGTGTTCTTCATAAAACTATGATCGTAAATTTGCGGTACATGTAAGTATAAAAAGGTCATGGGGCAGTTTTACTATTTTGTGACATGCGCCAAAAGATAGTTACTGAACTGTCTGGAAGTAACGTTGATAATGTCGATGGTCAATGCAGAATCATTAAGCAGTCGAGTCGCACTGTTGATTGGTGCGTTCTTATATGCAGAAGTCTTCACTTTTGGAGCATAAAAAAGAGAATGGGGTCTCCCAAGAGTGTACTTGTTAAATGTGCTTTAAGCTAGCATTTTATCTTCTTTGTCTAGGACTCTCGAGAGGAAAGTTTTTTTGCACTGTGGCTGTTATGTTTTAACAAATAACTAACTAACCATCACACCGTTTCCATCACACTTACTTGCTTCATTTACATCCATATATCATTTCATACATACTCTTATATTACTCTGACTGTTGACATTAAGATTTGGTATACCGATCGTCATTTGATTAATCAGACATCTCCAACACTAAGTTTTGGATTTATGAGAAAGGCAATGATCGAATGCTCACCATAAATCAAATATCATTACACGTGTCTGTGTTTTACATATTAAATATGATATAAAGTAATATAAAATAACACCGGGATGTATGAAGGTCCGGTAAATTAGTATGACATTATTTTTAATTCACTACAAGTTTTTTTCTGCTATATTTGATTTGGTGGTGTTTATGAGTCATTTATATGATATAATATTGTATGAGATAGAGGGTACACTTTTACATGACTACATAACTGCATACCTACTCAACTCAAATTTAGATTTTTCGGAGATGTCTGACTAATCAACTCGACAATCGATACACAATTTAGTTAAACATTTCAACACCTATCATTACAATAAAGCATCTTACACACAGCATTACACATGTAATCACGTTTAAACAAAGCGAGCATTTTTATTAAAACGATTGCAGATAGTTGGCTTAAAATGTGGTACAACAAAGAGTCCGAGGAATAAACAGCGTCACGGACCTTGAGCACCTATCACCAGCACCATTAACGTCACCCACCAGCACCTCCTAGCACCTACACCTACAACGTCCGTGAGACAGAATGCACCAAGCACTTATCCTTGTCGCCGAGCACTCTCCCAACACTGAACACTGTCACCCGGGACTAAATCGAACTTTTCCCGTCTTGTCAATTTGAAATGCGTGTATAAAGTACAGATGGAATTTTAAAAAATCTTACAGATATTCAAGATAATAAAAAAAAATTATGCAATTCACACGCGGTAGATGTGAAACCTTCAGAAAACTAAAGTAGACAAGATTAGGGAAAGTACGAAGCACTTTTTTTATTAATGTGAAGGATGATTTTTTCCATATTTTTGTCGTCAAATTCCAGTACACCTTTTCCTATACATTTGGTCATCTTATTAGTATTTGTGTTTTCTTCTTCGGGGTCACTTTCTTTTGTGTTTTCTTTTGCCTGTTCATTTTGGAGTGGTTTGAAAATTGGATATTAATTTTACAAAAATTAAAACTTTTTTTATTACGTAGGATTCGATCCTTTGTCCTCTAAATGTCTGCAGAGGTCAGGCGCTTTATATCACTGCAACAGGGGAGATTTGCGTGGGCCTGTGGATTTTTCGTATTATATTGGAACCGAGCACCTGTTAATTAAATAAATATTTTATTAGACTTTTGAAATACTCTATCTTTCTCTGGCAAGCTAAATTCTATAGATGAATGTGTTTGTCTCTTTTTATTGTAGCTATTTTTCTTTTTTTAGAGTTTCAAATCACAACGGTGTTAAAGAAGTTTTCACTTCAATAAAACGAATTCAAAACAAATTCGTAAGTACTTAATTTCTCGTGGGATAATGATAGGATAGAGGAATAATAAAAATTAAAAATGTTTCCATTTAAATAAAGGTTTCTGTATTTATTATTTTACTATAAATAATTCAGAATGATATAAGGGTAACGCGTTTGGGGGATTTTAAGAGGATCGTAAAAATAATTATAACGTTGAAATATTTAATTGAGCACGTGAATCGATTCACGCTAGGGCCCAGGATACGTTATATTAATGGTTGCTGAGAGTATAATTATCGGTTGGGGGGCCATAATCTTTGCCGTTCCGAAAGGCTTTCTGTTATTATACATATCGTGTTAATTAAATGCTTCAATCCACTTTTCTCGCTCTAACCAAAGTGGAGGAAAGATGGCTGTTTTGTTGTTTCCTTTGCATGCCGTCCAACCAAGTCGCGCAATTATTATTACAGTATAACTTTTATTGCCGAAGAACAATGCCAAGTCGGGGAACTTTTATTGCGGCTACCTTTAATTATATTATCCTATGTCTAACTAAAAGATAAACACGTTTGGTAAATCGTACAGTCGCGGTTAATAACTTTGCAGGATTATTAAAAAAACTAATATGGCGATTTACATCGATTTATACAATGGTATCATTCTTTATCTAAATGGTGGCAACCCCAAGCATCGAAATGCGACTCACGCCCGCATTGTCGTTTTGGTGCCTGGGTCGGCTACATGTTTTGTCTTAGTATCTCGAAACTTTTGATTTATCGTCGCGAAGTTATTGTGATAGTAATGAGAATCTAATAAACACAATTAGCATTTACCAAGTGTTATTTTTCCTGATAATCCGTGATCTTTATAGAGCAATGTTAAGGTAAGGTTAAGGTAAGTTAGGTAATTTACTTCTACACTACCATCGATGAAGAAAAGTGTGGAAAATGAAAGAGGAAAGTGCTTGTAGTCTGTGTGAGGTGTTCGAGGTGCTCTTTGTACTGTTTCCACCAGACGACGGGGGTTTGACAAAACGCCTTCACGTATTTATTTGAGCGCTCGTGTCTATAGTGGGGAACTTAAAACTCGAACAAAAGTCGGAAAATCAGAAAACGTGAAACGATTTTAAAATAATTGTTTAAAACCGTCGAGGTGGAAAATGGATAAAAATAAAAAAAGCGTCACAAACACAAATACACCTTAATGCGAGCTGAAATTGAGGGTACATTTTTATATCAAATTTCATTTCGATTCCGCATTCATATTTTAAAAATCGCACACATTCATCCGCTGTGTACGTATTCTTTTACTTGTCTCTGGGGTGTGGAGAGAGCGGGACGGCGCTACCCCTCGCAGCCGGCCCGCAGGTGTGAGCGAGACGCCGATAGCGTGCCTGCCCAAACGCGGGGGAGGGGACGGTGGTTCGGCTTATATACATAAAACACAAATTATAAATAATAGACGGACATTAATTTTTTTCGAATACATTTTTCATTTTTATATTATACCGGGGGGGTTGTCGGAGGGTTGGCTGGCGCGGGCGGGAGGGGGCGGGGGGGGGGGGGGGGAGGGAGGCGAAGAATAAAGAGAAGCGCAATTTGATTTTTAATATTTCACGAAGAGGGTGATAAGGGGGGCAGTTTTAACGGGTTACACGGGGTGGCCGAATGCCGCTAGTGGCGGTGGGGAGGGGGGTGGCGCGGGCGGCAGGAGAGGGTGGCCCAGAACAAATAACATGCAGCCTATATAAATCGACAGCGCCCCCGGCCGTGTGCGCCCGACTTATAAATCATCCGCAAGTAAATTTGTGATGTTTGCATTAGGCATCGAGGCATCTAGATATAACGAAAAATAATTGCGCCTTACGCGTAATTTATGGGCCGTCATACGTTCCCCGTACATCAGATCGTTAATAATCATTTTGTTTACTTTTTGGATACGAATCGGTCGAAGGGAAAATCTATCGATGGAATATTTAATTTATAAAAAAACATTTTCCATTTTTCTGCCGTTTACATAGACGATAATGACTGGCGCGAGGAAAATTTCAATAATGCCTTCTACTTTATTCTGTAAACACGAATAAAGAAATGCAAATATTGTGAAGAACTTTACACGATCGTTAGATCAAACGGAGGGAGAACTCCCGTTCCTACCTACCCACTACCTAGTCTACCTACCTACCTGGGCTTTGGTAAACACAAGGATGCCCTTCGCCCTTTGCGTATCGAAATAATTATTCTATTTCTTCATGACGTACTCATGAGGGGAGCTACTTTTAAAAACTAAACATTTGTCTTACTACAAATGCGAGTACGCGATTGTCTACACGTTGAATTTGACAAGCAATAATCCTGCAATCTTACATTTAAACGTGTTTTGTTTTCCCGATGCGCTCGAGTAACCTTCGGGAAGTTAGGATCGGTGGCCGCGCTACAATGGCCGCTTCTTTTAGACCGCGGCGCGCAATGTTTTTTTAAGATCTTTGTTTGATTTGTTCCTTAAATAAGAGGTTTCTATGCTAGCTTTACACGCCTTTTAACGACAACATTTTTGTTAACACAAGAACGTCAAAAAATAAAAGAAAACAATCTTAAAACATTAATATACAGAGTACCCAATCTGACCACCTAATTTTTGTAAAACAAGAATAGACACGTACATATATACAAACTTACCCACCTATTAGGCTTTCGGAGGATTCTTTAGTGTAAATATTTTAGAAACAAAACAGTTAACTCGCATGTTACTTTCTTTATCTATTAAAAGAAAAATTAGTGATATTTTAGTATAAATACCTTGTTTACAACAAAATCAAATCGCTTTCATAGGTAACATCCACCTACAAAAAGAAAAATAAGCAATACATTGATTTCTTGTATTTTGATTCATGTCTTAGACGCAAGTTTTCTCAACGGGAGACTAATTTTCATTCGATATATTTTATTTTCAAATAAAACACAACAGCTCTTCTATTTTGAGATGCCCAAACTTTAGACTAGCCCACACATTCAAAGTAAGCAAGTACCTTTCTAATACTTAAAAATCATTTTATTGAAGTTAATATTTTAGTTTTTCTTGAAAGAGACATTTTTTTTCTGAAAATACACTAACACAATAAAATGATACAAAAGGTGTCTGTCTGGATCAAAATAAAAGTACCTAACGAAAAAAAATTCCAAATTTAATACCACTGAAGAAAACATAAAGCAACAGTATTTACCTACATTAAATCATAATTTGAATTGTTAAATTTTTATACTTTTGAATGTAGCTATAACTTTGTGGTTATCCATTATACTTAGATAAATGAAACAATTTAACTTCGTATGAACCACTTTTATATTTGAGTAAAACCGACCGGTTTCAGAACGACCGTTCCTTCTTCAGGAATATTGCATAGTATACATTTGCCCTGAAGAAGGAACGGTCGTTCTGAAACCGGTCGGATTTACTCAAATATAAAAGTGGTCCAAACAAAGTTAAATTGTTTCATTTATGTTAAATTTTTGTTAATATTATGTACTTACTTTTCCTAACAAATAACATATTATATTCGTTCAACATTAGGTTCTCCTAGTGAGGTTTTCACGACACTCTATAACATAGGTTAAGTTATTTGCATACATTATATATGAATTTTTTTTTTTCATTGTTGCAATATTGTAATATTTAAATATCGTAGCATTTATTTCCATTTATTATCTGACTACATAATATGTCTTTCTCAACTATTTCTCACTGTTTAACAAGCTCACTATAGCTGTATTTTTCATGTTGTTGCTATCCGTACACTATGTTATATTATGTAAAAGCCGAAAGGCGTTAATATTATAAATAAATATTAGCGTTCGACAGGACTATTCCTTCACTCTACAATATAAATACTACCATATGTTATTTTTAGTATCCTTGCTAAAATTCAAAACAAATTCCTCAAATATCTTTGTTACAAGTCATATGTAAGATTTAATAATTATGCAGAGGCAGCTTCATACTTTAAAATTGATTCATTGAGTGTACGAAGGCATCATATGGATGCAATATTCCTGTATAAATTAGTTAACAATAATATTCAATGCCCAGAGTTGCTAAATAAAATTCAATTTAATGTACCTGCGCGTACAACACGCTCTTCTGTCCTATTAGGTGGACATTTTCAATTCTGAACTTTCCAAATATAAGGGGTACATAAAAGAGTATTTCTCTGATGTTTCATGAATATGTTGTGTCTATGTTTCTATCGTTTATACTTTAATTCTGTTATGATTTTATTTATATGTACAACCTGGCTTCTTATGGTTACCAATGTATTGATATTTTTATGTAAATTTTAGTTTTATATATTTAATATTTTGTTTTATAAAATTTTTGATCTCATACTCCTTTATTATAAATTTTATTATTTAAAATTTGTTATTATGCTGTTTAATCAGAGGTAAAGTCACATGGAGGAAATCCATAATTGGTTTTATTTTAGCTACACAAACATGTACAAACTGGAAAAATGTAAACTGTTGATTTCCCGAAAATAAATAAATAAAATAAAATAAACTTAATGGATATATTAGCTTTTTAAGGCCCACTGTACGCTTTTGGAAAAAAATTACTACACGGATTGAACATTTTTTGCGAAGTATCGAGGGTAGAAGGATATGAGTTTGCGGCTTACGGGCGAAGCTCAGAAATAAATCTATCCGTGGGATGTCTGGAAAGTTTGCGACTCTTTTAAGTTCAGCCACTGCAAAAATATTGGTCATTTCTGCGTTTCGTCTTTTCATGGCCTCTCAAAAATTATTATCACCGCACAAAATATTATTATCACCGCACAAAATATTACCCTGATTTGTCTAAATATAGTTTTTTTATGAGAAGAGCTAATGTAAACAAAGTTTTATTTTAATTTAAGTTTAATAAAGCTTTAATTATTATTTTTTTTAAATTTAATAAAGTTTTAATTAATCAAAGTATTTATTTTTACGTAAAAACTAAATTTAAGTTGATAATTATTATTTTTAATTTAATATTTTAATTATTATTTTAAGATTTTTATGCATAGCACAAAGGGTCACAATTATTATAAGCAATAATTATCAGCCTGAAACACTCATCAACATTGAAAAACCTTCCGAGAAAAGATACTTGCCGCCAAGATAGTTGATAAGTTTAATTGCCTTAACTTGATTTCTTCGCTTGCTATTCTGATAAAATTTACAATTTACTCAGCAAGCAAACTCGTTCATAAATTGGTGAGTAGTTAAGCAGTTACCTATTCGTTTCAAAAAAATGATTTTTTTGCTCTGTCACCGACGAACTTATTCATATTATTATTAAACAAAAACTTTATTTGTAATTTTGTGCAACAAAATAATAGTTCCACGGAAATTTTTCGTTTTTTTTATTTTAAGTACAGTGTAGAAATATTGTTTTCTGAACCGGAAAACTCCCTAGAAATTAAATTTGCTCAACTATTTCTAGGTAGTATTTCTAGTAATAGCAAAAAAATTTTAACACGAGTTATAAAGATCTCTACCAACCGAGCCAAATCCCAAATGTATCAGACCGACATGTATGGTGTATTTGAATTGCTGTAATTTCATCGAATTTCTGAGAAATGCGTAGATTTCCGCGTGTGTGACCGTGATTACTACCAAAAGTTGAAAGAATGCGATGTCATCGACAATGAGGCTACCTGTCGAGTTTCCATTCGATTAATGTCGGCAAGTGGGAAATTTCCATTCGATTAATGTCGGCAAGTGGGAAATTTCCGTTCGATTAATGTCGGCAAGTGGGAAATTTCCATTCGATTAATGTCGGCAAGTGGGAAATTTCCATTCGATTAATGCCGGCAAGTGGGAAATTTCCATTCGATTAATGTCGGCAAGTGGGAAATTTCCATTCGATTAATGTCGGCAAGTGGGAAATTTCCATTCGATTAATGTCGGCAAGTGGGAAATTTCCGTTCCAAGATTTCACTTCAATCATACATTCATTCAATCAAGAAAAGGAAAGTGAAATTAAAATATATGTATTTAAAAAAGGACGTGCAATTTTGATTAGCGATATCAAGTAGTCAATAAACGATGGACAAAATGAAGAAATCAAAAATGTTTTTAAAGAAAATTTAAAAATTGATGTTAAAATTTGGTCAGTTCTGAGATTAACAAAATCGAACTCCTCCGTGGATATCGTTTGGCTATCGATGCAGGAGGTGGTTGTGCTGGTGGCTCCGGTGGTTTTGTCTGCACCTATTGTCTGCGAGGAGCGAATAGGGGAGTGCGTCCCCATGGCAACGCGCCACCAAAGGGTTATTTTTCGCACCCCGATGTACCAAATGCCTCGGGTCGCCTTTCTGGAGAGGATGCAGTGGGACTTTGTATGCAATTCCGTTGCACTTTAATTATGTATTTTTAATGTGACAGACTTCGAATACGAAAATGGTCCTGGGTCTGAAAATTGAGTTGCTATCTCTCTTCTGTTACATGTGTTGTTTAAGAGAAAGCAAAAGGTTAAAACGAGCTAATTATTAGTGTTTTATATATAATGATATCTATGATGCAAAAAGGACAATTTTTGAGGATGTGGTGAAAATCTTGACGCTTAGCCCAAAAAGGAGCGTATTCAAAACCCAATGAATTCTTTTGTCATCGAATTGTTGTGCTTTATTTCTTTATTTAGTTAGAAAATAATTTCACAATCGTCCGAAAGAAAGAGATAAAAATTAAGAACAGTAATTAATCGTTCATAATAACTTGTAAACTAAACTAGACAGGTAAACAAGCAAACTTTAATTGAAATTTAGTTTGTAACACTGAAAGAAATCTCATGAAATTACGAAAGACGTCTAAAAAATGCAAAGTTTCATTACCAAAAACCTAGTATTACTTATTTTCAGAAATCCTAAATTGTTGTCTTAAGTTACCTCTTTCTCTTCCCTACTTTTTTACTATTACCAACCACTTATAGGAAGGTATTACCAAAATGCATAAATTTGCTTGTAAATAATAAATCAATTTGCACACATCACTTATATTTGTATAGGAATTGCATGAATCGCACAAAAGCATGTATAAACTGGACGAAAAGAAAACTATTAATTAACAGCAGGCGTTTAATTGTTGAACTTTATCTAATGTGTGGGTACCTGCTAAGTAATTTGTATAATGACTACAATAGTATTTTGCCTTGCCACCAATATGGTATAATATTTATTTCATCATTTAATAATGTACCCCAGACATTCCTCCCCCACATTATTAAGGACACAGTCAAGTTGACCTCTGGAATCGAGAGACGGGTCATTTCGTGGGATCATATATTATTTGCAGAGATGATATTTTGATGTATTGATGAAAACGCGTTGCAACAATTCGTCAATTTTTCATCCACACCTCTGTACCTTAAAATACCTCAGTACTAAATTATGAAAATGTACCTGATCCCTTCCCGAAAGATAGTGAAAGAAACTCTTAATTAGAAGTTTAAGTTATATCCAAAATAATAGGCAGTTACCACGTGAAATTTTTTTCTAGTGACATTGAGTACGCGTCAAGAATCTAAACCTACATATCGAATTTTCGTAATAGTAATTTTGTTCTGAGTAGATAACTTTTAGATAATTGCCTTTGAAGTGAAACTTTCTTAGCCCCGTTGGAGTGATTTGAAATTAGGATGAAACGGAAATGACGCACTACGGCACCTGAGAAGCATCAAACTGAGCTCAAGGCTCATATTCGTTGAGATATAAACTGAAACGACGATATGTCTGCGCTCATTGGCCGCTTTGTTTTTTTTACAGGTCGTCGAAATATAATGTGTAAATTCAGCAAACGGGGGTTCGAATCCAACGAATTAAAAACAAAATTTTTTTTTTTTTTTTTGTAAATCAATATCCAATCTTTAAACCATTTAAAATAAACAGGCAAAAGAAAAGAAAATGACATCCAGCGACTTTCTAGTTTCACTTCTATCGCTAGTGAATTACACACTCTAATTAATTTTTATTTTTGGGGTATTATGTGGTACAGCGCTTCCTCCTTCTTTAGCCAACGTTTCAGACAGCGTTACGGTGTCCACCATCAAGACAGATGTATAGATTATGGTGAAGTGTATGTTTATGAAATATGTTAAATCGATAGGTACTGTTAGTATGATACGCGTCAATCCTCTTAGGGCCTGTTTTTTAATAAATGAATTGAATTAATGTTTTTGGAGTTTGCGTGAGTTTTGTTAGAGATACTAGAAACTTTAAAACACGTAAATTACCTACTTAAATTTTAAATTGGTAGTTTTATGTGCTAGGTATGTTTTATTGACTATTTCTAACCTCTTTATTGACTCGGATACCATCGAGTCATTCCAATAAACTTTATTACTAAACCTTGTATAAAAAAATGTAAACGTTATATACCCTATGTAAATAACTAAAAAAAACTGAACCTTCCGATCCTATTCCAAATCTTGCAACCAAGTCCGTACACAGCCCATACACAGAGCTCATTATAGGCAAAAAAATAACACAACCACCAGACTATTCTCGTTGGTGCAACACGATTAAGGATAATTTCTGTTTGCTACTTGCGTCTACCATTACGACCTTACTTTAGTCATAAGGCAGAAATAAAGGCGGGTTTCAACAGCATCAAATGAAAACACGCTTATGAAAATATTTTTCGCACGGATTTAGCAATTTTCTAGACAAAATAAAGCCATCTCAACACTATATATACAAGCAACATGTTAGCTTCAATATCTGTACTTGGCGATTTTCTTTAATGTTGATGCGATCTATATTTTTCCCATCACAGAACCTTGGTTCGTTTTTATATTACATCCGGAAGTTACCTACATAAGAATCAAATTACAATTACAATAAATCAAATTACAATGAAACTTAGGCCCACTTCTTTGAACCAATTTGTGATTAGGTTCCTCATATTGATGTCCTGGATGTTAGTTAAGAGGTCACCACTGGATAGCATACAGCTGTAGATAATGTAGGCATGGATTGAGATGAGAATAAATACTATTGCAGCCTCAGGGTCGAGCCCAAAATAAATTCTACGGCCTACCTTCACTAACTCCAAGCAAACCCGGAGTTACAATACATATTAAGTTGTTACCAAATTGGCGAGTATGTGTGCTGCTTCAAAAAAAGGTCCCCTTTTGCCGCTGATTCTCGGTCCATCAGCGAGTAATCAATTTTGTGAACAGTTATGCGTAATCAAAACACTCAGCTGAAATTTGTTAAAACGCTTAGTGCCATTCTTCGAATTTCAAAGTTAATTTTCCAGTTCTGTGAAATAAAAGGATTCACTCGAGTTTTACATATTACTATGCCGTTATGGGTCAGTTGTTTCAGATAACTTAAAAATTAATAGAACTTGTCTAAAACTTTCACAAAAATAACTTCGAAATTTGATGAATTATTCAAATTCTGTGAAACAAACTTAAAGGGTTGAGAATCGGCGGTTAATAAACACTGTATTTGGCAACTTAAAAAACAAAAAAAATTTCTTTGTTTGCCGATTTTAAGATCACGTTAATGGTGACGCGAGTCAAAATAACTAGCTACTTACATAATCGTCGGTAGTATGTCAGTTACGGATACCATCTTTCTCGTGAATACAAAACCAACTTCGGGAATACCCCAGGAATCGAACCTAGGACCCTTCCTCTTTCTTTTATTCATTAATGACATAGGCAAGACCATAGACCGCTCAAAATATCTCTTATTCGCTGATGTCGTCAAACTTTTTAGAGCTAATAAAGTTCACATCGATTCCATTCTTTTGCAGAATGATCTTCATTCTCTTGTCAAATGGTCGGAACTAACAACTTACTTTTGAGCGTTCAGAAATGCAGTGTCATCATATTTACAAGATCCAAAGATACATTCCTGTTCCCCTATTACATTAATGAAATTCTCAGTGATATATTGATATACAACCGTTTTGAACATGAAAATTAACAGTTTTCAACTTTTATTATTATTTTTTTGTGGCTGGACAAGTATAAAAGCCCCCTCCAGAGAAACAATGAACACGTTAGAATCATTTACAGGTGGCGGTTTTTATAATTTTCTTCAATGGTCATTGTTGGTTCGATCTTTATTTACCATTTACGGTGGTCGCTTGTTTGCAGTCGGTAAGCCTAGGCTATACGGAGAAAGTACGTCGATTTGTCACGAATAGAGCAAATAAAATTGCGAATTTAATGAAATGAATCCACACCCCCGGGACTGTGTTTGTACGGTCCGTATATGCCGCCCCTGGGCGATACCGTAATTGGATGCTCCATATAAAATGTTCAATATGACGGCAGGAGTGTTTGTACTCTGCACTACAGTGTTCAGGATAATGTGTACAGGTGGTTGGGCATTTAATAACATGGGAAGGGTCATTGCGGCCACAACTGTCTTGAGAATGCTGCGAGTTTGAAAAACAAACTATTTTTTAGTATTTATAAATAAAAATGAAAAATTTCCATTAGTTCAAAATACATTTAACCTTTAAATGCTTGATGAGTAATTTGACCTCTCTTAGAGTGATATTGTGTCTGATCCACTGCACAGATATTTTCTAGAAGTGTAAATACCGATTTAATAGAAAACTGATGTTGTCAGTAAAACGATGCGATAATAATATAAACGCATGATGGAAGAGAAAGGGGCCTTTTTGGCTCAGAGCTCTGTTTGCCAATTCATCAAAAAAGTCCTCACCACGGTTAAAGTACCCAGTAAGTCCAACATTATCATGCAATATTTGAAAAAATATAATATTATTGTAACAATAACAAACACCATGTTCGACTTCTACGACCCGGCGCGCGCGGCGAAAAGAAAGAATTTGTAAGTTTGGAATATGGTCTTGCAATTTCTAGATGCGATCGAATATTTAACTGATTATTCGAATTTTTCGTTTGAGAGTCGCTGATATTGTCTTTGTTAAATTATTCAAAAAATAAAATAAAACATTTCAATCGATTTATAATATATATTAAATTGTCTGACGTGAAACCATTGTTCGTTAAAAAAATTACGAAATGATCCCACATGTCTTAACTACGTTTCGATAATCATAGTATTAAATATTTCATATATCATCGACATATATATCATCGACATCGAGCCTATATGCCAAGTTTCAGCTCGATCGGATGGCTGGAAGTGGGTTAATTACCACTTCCAAAAGTTTGCACTCATTCATTCAAGAAATCAAAACCGAAATGCAAATAGATGTATTTAAAAATACAGGAACAGTCAGTATCCCGGATGACGTCGGAATCAGCCAAAACTTCTTTAACGAAATATATTTAAATTATGCAGTATAATTATATAGGTTCTTTTCATATAGGCGTGACATATCAGGGAATGTGTAAAAGGCTTAGGGAAATCTTCAATAGTTGCCGCACAACGCACGTGAACTGCTCACAACTAGCACAAATTAACAATTTCATTCTTCGAAATGGCAGAGACTTTCAAAATATTTCAACATTAATAATCCTGTATTACTCTCTAGTTCGAAGTCACGTCGAATATAATTCTTCTATTTGGTCCCCTCACTACAAAATCCATTCCGATTCCATTGAAAAAATTCAGCATAAATTCCCTAAGATTCATTAACTATAAACTTGGTCTACCAATAGAATCAATAAATTACAATCACTTGATGAAAGAATTAAACTTACTCAAACTTTCAGATAGAAGACTTATTTCCGACTTGACTTTTATTTTTAAAATTGTTAATGGTATTATAGACAGTCCTGATTTATTAAACCTAATTACCTTCCACATACCTACTAGAACTACTCGATCCAAAATTATTTTTAATTGCAACAAAAATATCAGGACTGAGTCATTTAGATACTCGCTTATACCTAGATTGCATGCAGTTGGCAATGCTTTCAGTAGATGTGTTCAACTGCACCGAATATAGTTATAAGAAGGCTATAATATCATACCTCAATCAAAATAATTAATGTTAGGTATAATAGTGTTCATCATACTCTAATATAGATTCCAAACTACTTACTTCATTTATATTAACTATCAGACAGACTAGTTGAGTGATATATTTAAATGTATTTTTTTTTTCAAAATTATTATTTTTATTAACTGACAGCCCTGAAAAGCAGAACTAATTAGCAGTACCTGTAGTCATTTCAAACTGCAGTAATTTCAACTGAAGGTAACAATAATATTATCATTACTAAGCTACTCCATTTTAGCCAATTCCTAGAATCCAACAATATGTACAAATAAAAGTAAAGTAGGTATATTATACTCGATGTTGAGAATTTTTCTAAGAAGTCACCTTTATTTACTTATTTTTACTCTGCATAAAAATTTGTATTTTGTACGAGCTCATATTCTTTTTTTTTGTATATCATTGTAATTACCCTCCTGTGTACCACTGTGTATCATGCATAATGTATCACCGTATTGTAATAGCCATTTTATGGCGTTGAAATAAATTAAACAGACGGGCAAAATAAAGCGCATGAAATCAATTTATGTATGTAATAATGTATCCGGGCCTTCTAATCAATGTTTAAATATTTTGAACTTGCTTGCTAGTTGAGAGCGGCTCAGGTGCGTTGCGCGGCCCATCTGGAAGCAACTACTCAACAGTGGGCTCAGTGTGGCTTTATGTTTTCAAATCGATTTAAGAACGTACCTGTATAAAACAAAGGTAAAAGCAATATCGGTGCAATTTATTTTACAATAAAAATACAGAAGCTTGATCGGAAACTGGCCATTTCCCGGGAAAAATAAAGTGATATCTATATTATTGTAATAGTAAATTGTAATGGTAGCATTTTACAAAATGACATAATTGTTATGTTAGCAAGGAGGTTATTATTTAAAGCGGTCGCCCTGCGCATTACATTTTATTGAAATACATAATATTTATGTTAAAACATAAACAATGGTGCTGCATTACAAATTGAAAAAGCAGTTAGTGTATGCAGATATTTATTATGTTTTGCATTAGGATATTTAAACAAATATTAATCACAGAAATAGATCGTAAGTGGCGTCATCATTCTTGAATCTTCTGTCTTTTTCATTTTCATACGAGAAGTGTGAGAAGGATGTTTCTCTATGTGTAAGCGTTTTAAAACAATGTCGATAAAATCACGTACGACCTCTTTCTGAAGTTACTATAATCAGTCGAATTGCTTTTCATGAGAATACAGGAAGCAGAGCAAACAATTATTACGAACACAATATACCTACTTGTATGTCAAACAATTATTAGGTACTAGCTGGTACCCGGCATGCGTTGCTATGCCATTTAATAGAGAAATTATTTCTCCCTGCGCGTCCTTTCCCATTCGTCCCGTTCACCTTCCTCATCCTCATCCTCTCCGCGTCCCCTTCCCCCCTCGCGTTCCCACTCCTCCTCCTCCACCTTCCCTCTCTTCACTCTACTCCCCCTCACCCCTTCCCCGTCCCGCGACCACCCTCCCGAGTTTCCCTCCCCTTCCCGTATTCACCTTCTCCCTCCCGCGGATCCCTCTCCCGAGCTCCCCTCCCCCCTCCCGAGTTCCCCTCCCCCCTCCCCCCTCCCGAGTTCCCCTCCCCTCCCCTCCCACATCCTTCATTCCTCTCCCTTCGTTCGCGTGGCACCAATTGCAATTTTTTATACAAATTTCATAATGCCAGAGCTCACCAGTATATATAGAAACCTTCGCGGGCGTGCTCACAACAACTTAACAAAGTTACATCGCAATCGGATGAATGGTTAGCAATATAAAAACCATTGCCCACATCAAATCCCCCAATCCCAAAGTTTATATGGGAAAATGAAATTGTTGTTTTTACTATCTTCCTCGCAACTTTTCCATGTTTTCTCGCCGTTTAAACCTTCCCTGGACTACGACAAACATTTCAAAACCAAAATTAGCTAAATCCGCCCAGCAGTTCTCGAGTTTTAGTGAGACAAACGACCAGCAATTGATTTATATTTTATATTAGATATAGATGAACACCAAAAGTGACAAACAATTATTATGAACACCAAATGTAATAAACATAAACACAATATGTCATAAACAATTATTATGAACACAAAATGGAAAAACAAATTATTGTGAACACAAAGTGACTTACTGATTTACTGATTCTGAAGAATCCTGTTATTAGTATTTGAACAGTTTAAATAAAAACTCGCATTCACATAAAATCACATTCCCGTTGGGTAAATGCCTCCAAAGCTTTAAATATCCTAAAATATAAAAAAAAATAACACATGCGCAGTTCACCCGCGGTAGTAGTGAAACATTCAGTCAACTAAAGTAGACAAGAGTGGGGATGCTACAAAGCACCGCACAAAGAAGAAACCGATTATTCTACCTCATTCTCTCGCAGGCCCTACAGATGTATGAGTTTGTAAAAATTCACAAAATTTATTATATTAAATAAATAAAAAATGAAAACAACAATGATGTGATAAATGATTGAATCCTGTAGTCTCCGCCATTTCTTATTGATAGAGATGACTGCTTTTGATAGTACGGATGAGGTTGAGGTTGAGAACCTTGAGGGTCTCGTTTTTTTATTTATGCAGTATTTATGTATGTATGACAAAAATGTTGACTTTTAGCAACAAATACAAATAACTAACAATTATCGCGTTTTTGACAAAATTTACTGAGTTTTGTAGCGCTGACTGAATGCCAATGTAATACACCAAACTTTTACACAGAACACTGCGTGAAAGATTACCGTGTCCACCAGGATTCCTGCCGGCTCCTATCGCCGTGTAAACTATCAGTGGGCGTATAATTGTTAAGCCCGGCTTAAGCCCGAAAAAGGCCCATTCGCCGCCCGCCGCGCCGCACACCGTTCACCGTTCATCGGCGATCGCTGCGGGAGGAAAACAAGCGGGTGGCGCTTAAACTACTAACTGTCAACTAAACATTACCGCGGAATTCGCTGATCTTTTGCGCTGTTTCAACGAAAATCTGCGCTACAATTCTCAGGATACATTTAAATAAATAAAAGGCTTGTAGAAGTTACTACTCGATCCGCACGAGTTTCAGTACTCTTTTATCGATATATTTTAACTTGATAATCGTGCGAAAAATATGGAATAAAAAAAGGAGTTTTATCTCATTTGTTTACTGTAAAACGAACCTATTTTTAAGCTTCATAACTCACGATAGAAATAACTTCCCCAGTTCAAAAATAAAAGATGGCATAGAAAATGAAGACAATAAAGCTGCATCAAAATTTCAAGACGCCAGAGCTCACCGTTCGAGAGTTTTTGCTATTTCAAACTATTTTTTTTATTTCTTGAGATGCAAATATCCAGTTGCAATCTTTATAAAGGTGGATCTAAAGATACCTTATAGATTTTATTGTCAGAATACACAACAATTTGAGTCCCGCCGCCCCGGGAACAATTTATTGGATAACCATGGCCTCTACTGTAGGAAACCCCAAGTGGTTAGCTACATTTAGTGACTTAGTAGGGGTACCCATAGTCATGCGGTGAGGTTTTACCCATAGTCTTGGCAGCGGATGCATCTGCATTCTGCGTTGCAGGCCAGACCGGGAGAGACTGCTTTGGGGAGACTTTTTGGAGAACTCTCTCGGAACATCGTCGTGTACCGAAGTGGAAGGGATGGATTCATAACGCTAACCCCCAGATTCCTACCCATATTACCTTCCCTGACACAGGCCTGAGGGGAATTACTTTCCTCACGGCCTCTTATATGGAAATATTGTAAAATAAAATCGGAGCGTGCAATTCACACGCGGTCAAGGTTAAATCTTCAGAAAACTAAAGTAGACAAGAGTGGGGAGGCTAAGAAGGTGACCGATAGGCTACGAGTGCCGTACAAAGAAGAGACTGATAATACTATCTCAGTTCCTCGTAGGCTAAATCCTAAAGATGTGTGTGTGTCTCTTTTTAGTAGGTATCGCTATTTTTCATTTCATCGAGTTTCAAATCACGAGAAAGAAAAGAAATTTTCAATTAAAAAATTGTAGACTTGAAAAAGGAGAACTTTTTAGCACTGCAACTAGAGAATAATGCTGAAATGCCATGGAGAGCACGAGTCACTATCGAGCAGGTGCTGATAACAGGACAAGAAGTCCCTGAAAATATAAAGGAAACGCATGTTATATGTTCCTCGGACACATGCTACGAGCAACAAGTGCTGCCAGCCGAATTGGTCGCGAAAGGAAGTGCGGGAGGATGAGGGGAGAAGGACGTTAAAGATTTCTGGGCTTAAAAAGACACTCGTCACTGAGCAGGTGTTTGAGGTACAAGGGGACGTGATGGAGATGTTTCACTGAATTAATAATGTTTTTTTTTTTTGAGGAACATAATGATATACAACCTTTGCAAAGAAGTAAATGATACATCAAAATGTGTATTTATCTGAGAAGTGTTCACTTTAGAGAGAGTGGGAGGGAGAAAACTGTCAAATAACATCTGTTTTCCTTCATATAATGCGGGCCTCTTCAAGACCCGTATTAATAAATCCCTCCCCATACCTCTCTCTATGCCTTGTCTTTACACTCTTGACATGTGTCAGATAAATATAATAAATAAATAAAATAAAAAATAAAAGAAAAAAATATTAAAAAATAGCAAATGAGCAGTTTACACGCGGTAGAGGTGAAACCTTCAGAAAACTAAAGTAGACAAAGAGACGGCCGGCGTGGTTTAGCTGTAAGATCGCGGGATCGAATCCCATCACAATGAATTCATTTGAAATATAATGTAAAGTATATTTGCGGCACGTTCCAGAGTGGAAGATACTCTCAGTATCCCTATCTGGTGTAAGACCATCGTTCAGAATTGAAACGTTGCTTGAAATGGCGTGACCAGATCTGAATTGCCAGGTACTTCCCCACCTTCCCCTTACCTATCAACTTCTCTTCCCCATTACTTTCAGCCTCACAACATACCCCAACAGATGCCATAGTCTCACTGGCTCCAGACGGGAGCAGCTGAATCTCTTGTGAGGTATTACTGTAAAAAAAATAAAAATAATAAAGATAAGAGTGGGGAGGCTACGAAGCACCGCACATAGAGGACTCCGATTCGATTTGATGAGTCAAACATGGTCAAACGCATTGTACATAGATATAGTTTTGTATAAGTGATGTATAAACGAAGCGGTAAATGCAATCTGTCAGCCCTAAGTTGATGTAATAGTTTCTATATTTAGAAATAAGAGCATTATAGAAATATATCATAAATTTGTACAGCGTCATTTTTCACAAAAACAATCATCCAAAAACTATTATTATTATTGATTTATTAAAGGCGGTATACAACCATAATTTTTTTTTGCTCAAAACTCACATTTTAATCATTTTCGGCGAATTCGTAACTACAATAACCTTTTTATTCCAACAGAACACTGGGGATGTAAGTTATTTGTATTTAAGATTAATAAAAACAATACCTTAACATTAATATATTTTACGAACAACGATTTTAAAACTTTATAACCCTTTTTTCAACTATTAAATTAGCGGTAAGCACCAGATTTTATTTTTCTAGACGATGAATTAATAACTTCGGGGGTGAGTCATGAAGACATATTTTAAATATTTGTAACACCTTCTTCAGAATTAATTAAAATAGAACGCGGCGGAAAGGTCGAATCTCCAGGCCTGCTAGGGTTATTCGAAAGTGCGTTCGTTCAATACGCCGCCCGTGCCGCGGGCGTATATTTGTTTAAACGCTTTCTTCGCTTAGGTCGTTAAGATTCCCAAATTTTTTGTCTTCTTCTTATTTTCTTTGATAGGGCAAATTCGACAATAGGTCCGTCCAATACACGCGTCGCGATTCGCAATTTGTATACACCGCTTCTTTACTTACGTCGTTAAGATTCTGAATATATTTTAGGTCGTCTTAAGAGAGACGATTTGATTCCACCTCTACAATAATAATGTGTTTTCAGATTAAATTAAAAGTTTAGCGGATTAAACCGAACTAAGCGTCTGATTTCTATTAATGTTACAGGAAATGTGAAGTTTATGAAGTCAACTTTTTTAATCGTCTGCTGCTTATCTCGACCAAAAGGAGTGGGAGGTATTTTTTCCCGCGTATAACATTACAACAAAAACAGAAAGGTAGCAAAGCCAGAAGGAAAGTATTATAATATATGTGTTTAATTATAGGTCTTATGAGGCTTGCGGTAAAAACATAAGTAGACGCGGATAATTAATAAGGCGGGAAACATTCCGAGAAAAATAACCCCTTGAAAGTTCAACATGAATAATGTTTAATTTAATGAGAAAACATTATGTTTTATGAATTCCATATTGTTGGCGGAATGAATCTGACTTTGTTTTATTTTACGCGGTTGCGGTTGAGGCTTTCGAAATAATAAATATAAATGCAAAAATACGTCGTTTTTAATCAAAATTAGATGTTTTAACTCGAAAAAATCCGCAATGACCACAATACGTGAATGTATGTATTAAAATTTATTAGGTTATCAAACTATGTTTACTTAGCTGAGTATTTTAGTAGTATGTTTTTTGGAAATACAAGACTTAAATAATTTTCCTTTTCTCTGGTAACAAACGTCTTGTAGTCAGACAATACATAATTTTCAAAAAATACTTAGTTTGGAAGGTATATATACAAATATATAGAACGCTAGCATATTTATGAATTAATAAAACTCAAACCGATTTTGGTAAGGGTGTGTATGTGTGTATGCTGAGACAGAAATATAAAATTTTACTCTTCGATAAATTGAATCGCTTAGGGACGGTTAATGGATTTTATTTATTTTGTGATTTTTTAAATTTATTTTAGAGCTTCTAAAATAATTAGTCGTAAATATCCCATTTCGAGAGGGTTTACGAAAGGAGTGATCTTTTTCAATTAAATATAATGCACATTTTAAACCCTCACAAATTTGGTGACCGGCCAACTCAGAATGAAACCAACTGATATGCTCGGTGTAACTTTAAGTGACCAGCTCAGAAATGGGGGCTCCATCGAAGCCAAAGTAAAGTTAGCCTCCAAAAACTGGGCGTACTGTACAGTTCCCGCAGACACTGCAGATAGTACACAACTGCTAACCCTGTACAAATCACAAGTGCGCCCCACGGTTGAATTTGGCAGCCACCTCTGGTCTGGAGCTCCAAAATAACTGAAAAATACCCTCGACTCTGTGCAGAAAGGGCGGTCCGTTTGATAGACTCTTCCATCTTAACAGACGGATTGCAATCTTTAGAGCACAGGCGTAGGGAATGCTGTCCTTGTTCTACCGGTATTAAAATGGAAGACGCTCAGAGGAACTAACGTCATTGATCCCTTCGGCACATAGTCGGGAAACACGCCAAACGTGTGCTCAACTTATGTACACGGTTGATATTTGTCACATTAGAACGGGTCGCTTCATCGACTCGTTCTTGTGTTTTACAGCTCGGCTGTGGATCGAATTGCCAGCCTCTGTGTTTCCTCCTTCCTACAACATGAGTCTCTTCAAGACCAATGTTCGTTCCTTCATCTCCTCAAAAAGACCATCCACATAGCATCTCAGATGACCTGCTCTGTGGAAAATTATTTTCCTCAGAGTTGATGTAAAAAAAAACTCATACCACCTCAGAAAGGTCATAAAGAGTGATGATAAAAATTTTAAAAAACAAGTTAAATAGGTTACGTTAGGTTAGGGTTAATGGCTATTTTAAAATTATTTTTTTCATAGCTTTTAATAACTTTTCAATTGTCCCAACTTAAGGGTTCGGAAAATAACTTCCAACTTCCGAATTTCAATTCAATTTTGTTGTTACTGTATTTATCCGCAACGACACTTTCACAATATGATTACAATTTAATTATTATTTTTTAAGTGAAACTACTTTAGCCCCGTCGTCGTGCTTTGATTTTCAGATGAAACTGAAATGACGCATTACATACACTACCTACGAAGCGTCAAACTACGCTCATTGGCTTTGGTTACGAGAATATGACATCACTTTTCAAAGCTATTATTTGTTGAAATTGTTTTCGTGAGATTGTTTTCTACCACGTTTGAACTGCACCCGATTTTTTTAAAATTGATAATGAATTTCTAACTCAAATAACGGCATATTTATTTTTATAGTTAGTTTTAATAGTTTAAATAGTTATGACAGTTTTTAATTCCGATACCCGTTAAAATTATTGACGTCAGAAGGAATCTTGTGACGTCACCAGTAAGTTACTTTTTATATCCACAGGGTCAACACGTTACTAAACTGAGACGGACTCGAGCGGTCAGATAATAATAGCAGTTGTATTTCTTTGTGTATTACGACGAGATATATGATTTAAGTAATGTTAGAAAGATGTAACACCACACCTTGTACGGCATATAAGAGTTTTTTACATACTTCCGAATAATTGTAATATTTGTATTCCAAAATTAATAATGTAAAAATCGAAACATTTATCAAAGCTTGCGTTTTTTTACAATTAATTATTTAAGTAAAACTTCTTTACGCACGCTTGAGTTGGGGAGTAAGCTGGCGAATGCGTGACGAGAGCGTTACGAAAAGCGAGGTGAACAATAATTGAGGGGGACTACGCTTCGTATATTACTGTAGGGGCAAGAGAGAGAGGTGCTAGCACGCATTTTCTTTATCTCTTTCTCTCATAGCCATTTACGTTACACAGTGCAGGCCTATTGTCTGTATCACACTGTAGCAGCAAGAGAGAGTGTGATTTGAAACTCGATGAAGCGAAAAATAGGCAAACACACAACGAAAGAATTTAGCCTACGAGAGAATGAAATGGTATATTCGGTCTCCTCTTTGTGCGGTGCTTCATAGCATCCCTACTCTTGTGTACTTAAGTTTTCTGAAGGAATTACACACTCTGTTTTTTTTTTAAAACAATCGTAAAAATTTCCTCAATTTTTAAAATCAAATATTTTTAATTGCATACGTAAGTTTGTAATGTTGAAATCTTAATGTAGTACATTTTGGTACACATTCAAAACAGCGCATCCATTAGATTCACAAATTTCTGATAACAAAACATAAAATTTTTCGTATAATAAACCCGCGAAGACTCCGGCGTGACTCTAGATACAGCCAATGCAGTGATGCCAACCAAGCGAGGCGTTTTGAAGTGAGAGCGTTTAATTCGTTTTTAAATAACGATTTATAAATATGCATTTAAAAATTTGTAACATGTATGTATGTATTCAGAATCGAACTTTGTTAACCTATTTAAATATGTATTTTTTAAACCGCAATATTTGTTACAGGAGTTCCTCATTGATTGTTGAAGAGTGTCCGTCGAAGATAATGAAACTTGTAGATAGGTAGTGCTATAATGTCTATTTGCAGCAGGATCGGCCCGCGGGGACTGAAAGGGATAATATATCTATGTTGAACGATGCATCTAAGTTAGGGCGCAGCGCTACTGTGATTCAAGCGATTTTGTAATAATCATTTATACAACGCGCAGTCATTCAGGCAAAATGATTTAAGTTTGTCGGCACGAAGCAACGCAAATGGAGCGCTCGTACTTGCATATTACATTTATTTTATCCGAGAACAAAATACACGTGTAATGCGAATGTAGGTATTTAATGGCAGTAATGGCAAACATAAGGAGAGAACGGGAACTTGCCCGGGGTGAGCGCGGGGAGAGGTTTACAACCTTTTTCTATTGCCTGTTGTGGGTTTTTAGTTGTTATCTATTGAAGGTAGCGTATTAATTTAATTTTTAAGGTTTACGGCCCCTCTTGGGAGTTCTATACATATAAAACGTTTTTTGTGGGCTCTTGGGAGTTCTATATAAAACGTTTTTTGTGGTCACATAGGAGATCATCACAGCTATTTTAGTTCCTTTAACGGCCTCCGTGGTCGAGGGGTAAGGCTTTCGATTAGTGATCCGTAGATCGCGGGTTCAAATACCAGCATTTTGACTGATTAATTTATGTTATTTAATTAGTTAGTTAATTAATTAATTAAAAAATAATATACAGTAATCAATTTTTTATAAGAAAAACTCTCCTTTTATAACTTTTGAAGGTTATTCCCATCGATGTAATATATCATTAAAGAAGAAGATAACAATAATAATCTAAACGAAAATTGTCTTTTTATGTTTTTCGGTGTCTTGTTCTCTTTATTTTCGTTTAGATTACTATTGTTGTCTTCTACTTCAATGAAATGTATGGTTTATTTGCGGCACTGTTGTTAAACCAACATCCTGAATTAAAAAGTTACTTGTGTGACCAATAGTTATGTTATAAGTCTTAGTCCAAAGTCACTGGCTATAAGTCTAAGATGTAAATCACTAGTCATTATTCATTACATAGTATAAAATAAAGTCGATCAAAATGTATGTGCGCATAGATCTTTTAAACTATGCAACGGACTTTCATGCGGTTTTCACCACTAGATAGAGTGATTCAAGAAGAAGGTTTATATGTATAATACATGCTTATTATAGTAGAGAAAAACCGAGAAATTCAAATATTCAATTCAGGCAGCGGGCAGCAGGCAAGCAGGTGGTGTGGATTTTATAAAGATTGAGTAATGGCGTTGTGTTTCGTTAGCCACAGCAACGTATGCAACGTACACAGCAGTGAAATTAATTCATTATGTATTAATTTGTACAGCGCTTTTGGAGTGATTTTTCACAAAAACTGGGCGATGTAAATCAGCCAAATATTATTTTTATTAATAATGTAATGCTGTCCGAAACATTGGTTGAAGAAGAAGGAAGCACGATTCGCCATAATATAACAAAAAATAAATAACATAAAGCAAATTGATAAAAGTTTTAAAAATATATATTTAAAACAATTTTTTTCATAGACCTCAAAATATACCTAATTCATGCAAGAGAAAAGGTGTGAAATGTGAAAATGATGATATACAATATGGTACACATTCGCGTGCTGTTATGATCGCCATTGCACAAACCTCAAAAACTGTACTTATAGTCTTGCCACTGAGAGCTCCTTTGTAACCATTATTTCTGTTTCATGCATCGTTTGTGGGGGAGAGGCAGAGGTAACCAACCTTTAACCGGTGTGGCCTTATTCGATTTATACAAGAAATGTATTATTTTTAGTAATTTGTTTTGAAGATTTCATTTTAAAAATGTGGGTTTTACCTTTTTTACGTTAGCTCCACACATTAGGCCCCGAGAAAAAAAATACAAGTATGCAGTTCACACGCGGTAGAAGTGAAACCTTCAGAAAATTAAAGGAAACAAGAGTGGGGAGACTACACCACAGACTAAAAGCACCGCACAAAGACGAGACCGATTATTTTATCTCCTTTTCTCGCAGGCTAAATCTTATAGACGTACGTGTTTGTCTCTTTTTAGTGTCGCTTTTTCATTCCATCGAGTTTCAAATAACAACGGTGCTAAAAACGTTTTCACTTTAAAAATCCTTAGGTTTATGTCATCTTTGGGGATGCTGTGTGGAGGGTTTTTTAAGGGAAAAGAAAGAGAAGAAAAAGTATCATGTTAGAAATCTGGGGGCCAATAATATGTCCAGGAGTGACAGACACATGAATCCATACCTCCCACTGCGGTGCAAGATCGAGAGAATCCGGCTGGAGAGGTCAAGGTTAGGTCTCCTTTAACCAGTCTCTCCAGATCCGGTCCCCCATGCAGTAGGTGGGCAAACGCAACCGCCGCCAAAACAACGCAACAAACGCCGACAAACCTCACCCCCATGAATCAGGGAACCCCTGCTACCTATGGCAGGGGTATTGTTATGAAATAAGCGGTTCCTGAGACGGCGGTAACCAAACCCGCCTCCCAAATTGAAGAATATTATTACTACCTGTATATTATTATTACTGTAACATTGTTGCGTTTACTTAAAGAAAATAGTTAGTTAAACTTTGAATTCAATACAACTATTGAAATTTTAACGAAGTTCTCTACCACAGTGGAGAGAAGTCAAACAATGAGTTTTTCTTTGTGTTCCGCGCTACCGGGAAAAGCGTAGCGGGCCGATAGAGAAAACATTCTACTTTAATAATATCAACAACCATTGTTGTTCGATCTGAATACAGACAATAAGATTTTAGTCGGAAAACTTACAAAGTAGGCAAGAAACGGATTCGCAAATAATGCATACTTATTATAATCGTAATCGAAGGCATTCATTCATTCAAACAGCTAAGATTAATAATAAAGAATCGATGATAATTATTGACTACTTAAAAAAATTATAATATTTTTATAGAAACGCAAGCAGTTTTGACAGCCTCCATTGTGAACTAAATCTCCTGGCACGCGCAACAAAATTTTATAATTAAAATAAAACACGTATTTTTTTAAAAACCACGACATTTTATTAATTTATTTACCAACCGGTTTCGGTTTGCTCAAGCATTATCAGGGTGCAAATTAATAAAGAGTATTATTTGTACAGGTAATATTGTAGCGTGATGATGGTTGAGCAAAGCGAAACCGGTCGGTTAATAAATAAATAAAAACTCGTGGTTTTACAATAATATATATTTTATTTGATTGCATCGTGTTATTTCACAATTTAATAATTTAAAATTATATAATGCATATTTGCGGCGTGTTCCAGAGTGGAATGTTTCAGGATTTTTTTTTTACATTAACTGAGAGTCAAGCAACTATTCAGTATTGAAACGTTGCTATATGGCTTTGACCATGTTTGGTGACCAGATCTAAAGAGCCAGGTACTTTCCCACCTTCCTCCTCCCCAACTTCTTTCCCTCCTCTCTACCTTCAGCATCACAACACACCTCAATTGGGGCTGCCATATTCTCACTGGCTCCTCCAGACGGTTGGGAGCAGTTTGGACTCTTACGCGGCATTCAAAGAAAAAACGTAGTTTTTGCATTTTTATTCATGTAAACACAGTACTAACATGATTAAAAATAAATAATTTCAATCAAATTCACCGGTTTAAGGGGATCCCAATTTTAGAAACAAGTTTTTTGATCTAGGAGAAATATGATTCATGCAAATGGTTTAATTGCATTTTATTTTAGCGAATACATAAATAAATGTATTTTCTGTTACCTGTTTTGAATTGTTTTGATAAAAGAGATCGGGTTGCTGTGAACAGGTGTCGTTCTTTTAACACTTATCTAGATTTGTTACACCAGGTTATGTTTATTTGAATGGTACCTATCTTCCCATACTAAGTAGGCAGGTACCGACGGAAGTACTTTGTTTTACAGATATTTGTCACTTTTGTGACGTGTCGGTATGTTTGCCAGAGCGGTGTAAGTAGGGGTAGGATGTGGTGTGAGTTGTGGTGAGGTGGGCGGTGCTGGAGGAGGCAGGGGAGGGGTGTCGAGGAAGATGTGTGGAAAGGCGGGTATTAAAACATTGAAAGCGGAAGGAAACTCAAAGGGAAGGGAAGTTTCAGCTGCGCCCGCCGCAACTATTCAGAACTTAAGTGAAGGCCAAAGACATTCAAAGGGGAAAGAAGTGTTATAGGTACACCAGTAAGTGAACGTTGCTATAAATAAAAAGCAACGCTTTAACGGGCTGGCGGCTCCCGGTAGAAAAAATGTTTTTACTGGATTCGTCTGCATGTAAGTAAATAGAACCGTCCCCGGAGACCAGAACAAGCAAACTCGCACCGCCAACTGGAAATTAATTAACCTTGCTAAAAGGTGCTTCGAAACATTGAAAAAGGTTTATAGTGAAACTTTTTGAAGTGAAAACTTCTTTAGAACCGTTGTGATTTGAAACTCGATGAAACGGAAACGAGCGACACTAAAATGAGACAAACACATACATCTACAGGATTTAGCCTTGAGAAAATGAGATAGCTATAAAATATTAATTTAATTCACAGGTACTAGGTTACAAATACTAATAAGATGACCGAATGTCATGAAAAGGTGCACTGGAATTCGACGAAAAAAATATGGAAAAAATCATCCTTCACATTGATAAAAAAATTTCTGCCCACTTTAGTTTTTTGAAGGTTTCCCTTCTACAACGTGTGAATCGCACATTCGATTGCTCTGATTTTTTTAAGTGAGACTTCTTTAGCCCCGTTAGCGATTTGAGATTCGGATGAAACGGAAATGCTCGGTTCTAATATAATGCTTCCCGACTACGCACGGGCCTCCAATAGCGCCGCGGTATGAAGCGGCCGACTCTCAGCGCCCAGAGAGACATCCAGCGAACGGAGGTTCGAAACCTTCCAAATCAAAAAAAAAAAAATTTGCATTTTTATTTTTGTAAATTTAATATTCAATCTTCAAACCACTTTAAAATGAACAGACAAAAGAAAGGAAAGCGACATCTAGCGACTTACCAGTTTCAGTTCTACTGCGTGTCAATTGCAGACTCGGATTTTTTTTTAAATTTACAGTTTCATTTTGAAACACCCCTCTTAACACCTACGTCTTTAGGACAGCTGTGTTCGAAAGCTTTTAATAATAATCGCGACACCCGGTCAGCAATAATACGAGTTTATTTATAAACTTTTGTATTATTGTATTACAAGTTACGAGTAGCCGTAGCCGTATAAGGAAAAAATAGTAACTTTAACAATACGGTTTTACACTTTGTACAATGAAGTAATTAATCTGCATGAAAAAAACTTCACTCAGAGTTACCTACTATCATTAGTGTTTTTTATTCAAACAATTAAAATACTATTAATATAATACAATCAATTACGAACATTATAATAATTTTTCTGGTAACAATGGTTGATTAAAATGATTTTTATTTTGTAAGATTTGTGATGTTTTATTTTTGGTACAACTGTACTATAAATAATATTATATTAATAGATAATAACATTTACAAAATAATTAAAATGTATGACAATCATTGGATTTCTATTATTATAGCTGAATAAATATTATTACTAATGATAAAGATGGCGTGCGTTGGGATTGTAATATTTTTATAATACATAATTATTTTCTTATAATTCAAAAGAAATAATATTATGTGAGCCAATTATCGTAATGATGTGAAAATAATGATAAGTGACTTAATTTTAACCAATCAATGAATCTATTTAGCAGTGGCGGTCCGTGAATTTTCAGTGAGCTAGAGTGCTAAGATTGAAAAATACAACATGAGTTTTGTTGTTGTAGCTGAAAACGATTTTTTTTTTCAAAAAAAATTTGAAATTTGTATGAAGACATACTGAAATGTGGATGCGGCGCATCCCCAAACTGAAAGAAACCTGAAAATTTCTATACAAAATATATAAATTTTAAAATAAAATAAAATTAATTTTTAATTTTCAGCTGCAACAACACCGATAACGTCGTATTTTTCAATCTTAGCAATCTAGGTCACTGAAAACTCACGGACCGCCATTGCTATTTAGCCTATTTCTCAGGCGTGTTGTTTTTTTACAAGTCAGGATGTTAAACTTTAATTCTTCAACAATTAAACTAACAGCCTCCTGTCACCAAGTTTGGTAACTAACTACTACACACCTACATAACTAAATTTGGATGGGCGTGTGTGCAGGTCTTAGCAGCGGATGCGTCTGCCCATTAAATCCTTGGCAGGTTGGAGAGGGAGACAATGGATACATTTTGAACTCTCCAGCAGGACTCTCTCGGAACATCGACTTGCACCGCAGTGGGAGTTTGATTCATACGTCCATTTTTCCTGGCTACACTGACTCCAGATTCCCACCCACACCTCAAACTCTTTTCCTTCCCAGAATTTCCTCTCCTTCCTTTTCTAAAAATACCCTCCACACAGCATCCCCAAACATGACGGAGGTCCCGAGGAGAATTATTTTCCTTAGGGCATCCTAATGTTAAAAAAAATATAAGTGTGCAGTTCACACGCGGTAGAAATAAAAACTACAGAAAACTAAAGTAGAGAAGATTGGGGAGGCTAGTAGCCTCCATACTCTTCGTAGCCTCAGGCTTCGAAGATCTGCTCAAAGCGGAGACCGATGATTCGCATTCTATCACATGTTAAATCCTACAGATGTACGCGTTTGTCTCTTTTTAATGTCGTTTTTTTCGTTTCATCGAGTTTCCAATCTGAACGAAGTTTTCTAAACGAAGAAACAAGTTTTCAGTTAAAAAACCTACTCACACACTCAGTTTCCCTGGGTTTACCATTGTTAAAATGTTTTCTTCGTACGAACACAAAATAATCGTGAGTCAAATGTTTTTCCCAAATTCTTTGAAAGAATGACACGTCGAAACGTATTATTTGTCATCTAATAATTATTACAATAAATTGTGATGTTCGTGTTAGTAAATATAAAAACGCTGACTGTTTATTCAACTTTATATGTCACAGATTTTTATATCATAGTAGAATTTGTTTTCATTTTATGGAGGAGAGTGTAATGTTAGTGATAAATTTTTATGTGATTTAAGTTCCAGTAAATAAATTTTCTAAATGGTTGATAGTTTTTTTTGCATAAAATAATTCTCACTTTGTAATGTAGTGTTATTTGGGTTATGACGTGGCAAATCAGAAATTATGAAAATAACGACCACAAGAGAAAAGGTGGTATGCAGCGCTGACAAATCATGATAGACTGGGTGACGCCGAGTAATATTGTGATACCAAACAAAAACGGATGCAACTTAATTTTAAAACGCACTAAGTGTCAAATGGGACTGCATAAACCTGCACACCGCTTCCTAAGCGGAAAGCTAAAATATTCTATTTATCTCCAATCTAAAAAAAACTTTAAATTATTTATGCATTAAACCGCTTACTCGTTAATACGGAAATCTTTTTGTCCAATTATTCAGCAATAAAAGTGGTGTTTACAAAGTTATTGTTTTATTTTAAATTAATAAATTAATCTTTAGTGAATAATAATAAATTAATAAATTATATAATAAATTAACACGAATAATATTATTGTAGAAAGCAATCACTTTGTGGTTTGACATATTTTATAAAATAAAATACTTTTTTGTTTAAAACCACGATATTTTATTATCGTGGTTTTAAACAAAAAAGTATTTTATTTTATATAACATGAATAAATTAATCTTTAGTCCAATAATTCATCTGTCAAGCATTGAAACAATTTAAATACCTACTTATTTCGAATAAAGAATTATTAATTCATACATTAATGTAGGTACCTACGAAAAAATAACATGTGATTAAATATACCGAGTTATTTATAACTTAAAAGTGTTTAAAAATATTTTAGATTTGACATTTCATTAGGATTTTGAAATACAACCATTTTTTCACTCCTTCATCTCACGACATTCCTCTAATGGGGGTACCATGGTACCATTGCCTTCGAGTGAAATACTTAACCTGACAAACCTCCCAAATCGGATGTGTTATGCTTGTGAGATGTCACATGATTAAACACGCATGACTTGAATTAATAAACGAATCTACATCGTCATTATAGTTCAAAAGAACATAATAGTATAATCAGGTATCACCAAAAAGGGATGCAGATACAGTTAGATGTCTGAAGATAAACTGGCCACCCCTAGGCTAGGGTTATTTTGTCTCTGACGGAGTTGGCCACCGCTGGTCTCTCCGCTCCGCGCACCCTCCGACGCGCCAGTGTGTAACCGCTGCTGCGACTGATGAATTTTTTAGTTTACAATTTTTCTCTTTGTTTTTCATTTGTCCCCCAGGCTATCTACTATTTATACACGTCTTGTGTGGAAAAAAAGGCAAAGCGCGGTTCACAGAGGCACTATTGGTTCAGGATCCGCGCCTTCTTGGATGCCTTTCCGCGTTTGTGAGAGAGCCCCCGCTTTGTGTACATTGTATCTGCAATACATATCTGCATGTGTCGCTGCTCCGAGGATTCGCTCTTTGACGGAGACCCTTTTAACTCAGACTCCGAATGGCTGAAGTTTTAAGCACGTTTAACATTCTTTAAAAAAAATGGTTACATTTTATTACAGAACTTCTTAACTTGAATTCATGGCCTTATTTTGAGATATGTGAAGCATTTAAAACTTAGCAATAGAGATCAGATGTAATCAAATTTGTACAGCTTTTTTTCTAACAGAATTTTGAAGTCAGCGCAACTAAGTTCAGGAGAATATTAAACAATATTAAATTTAAAAAAAAAGTGTGATTATTAATAATTTTTTAAACTTTATATAAGTAAAATCTCAAATTAATAATATTCCGTTGCCATCTGAATCAGATATGCGCGATTTTTGGACAAACATTTGGAGTAAAGATATAAAACATAATGAGGCAGGTTCATGGATAGAAAATGAAGAACTCAATTGTTCAGACATTGAACAAATGAGTTTTTCTGATATATCGGTTGAATTGTTAGCCAAAATTATAAAAAATACTCATAATTGGAAAGCCACGGGTTGCGATTGGATACATAATTTTTGGTACAAACGTCTAACTACTTTACATCCTCTTTTTGCAAAAAATCTTTCAAAACTTGTCAAACAACCTCAAAATTTTCCTAATTTTCTAACTAAGGGCATTACTTATATGTTACCTAAAAGCGAAAATATTAATAATCCCTCTCTATATAGACCCATTACATGTCTACCGACAATATACAAAATTTTAACCTCTTGCTTGACAGATTTAATATATACTCATTTGGATGAAAAAAATATTTTATCTGAACAACAAAAAGGTTGTCGCAGAAAACATATGGGATGTAAAGAACAATTAGTTATTGATTCTGTAATTTTAAAACAAATTCAAAATCAAAAGCGTAATTTACATACTTGTTATATAGATTATCAAAAAGCTTTTGATAGTGTCCCGCACTCGTGGCTAATAAAAATATTAAAAATATATAAAGTTAACCCAATTATAATTAGCTTTTTGAAAAATATTATGTCCTTTTGGAATACAGATTTACTAGTAAATTTAAAAGGTAAGAAAATAGTAGTACCGGGCATTTCAATAAAAAGAGGGATTTTTCAAGGAGACTCATTGAGTCCTCTTTGGTTTTGCTTAGCATTGAATCCTATGTCTAAAATGTTAATTAAAAGCAAGTTTGGAATAAAAATTAAGGGTAATACAAGAGAGAGTAGTATAGTTTCACATCTATTATATATGGATGATATAAAATTATTTTCAAATTCTGAATCAAATTTAGAAAAAATGATTAAGGAAGTTAAAATTTTTTCAGATGATATTAAAATGACTTTTGGTTTAGATAAATGTAAAACGATCCATATAGAGAAAGGCAAAATTGTAGATGGAGACGAGGGTATATTTAGAAATTTCAAAATTAAAAGTATGAAAGGGGATGAGGTTTATAAATATTTAGGATACCCGCAATCGAATAGATTAGATCACACTAGTATTAAAAATGATATTAGGATTAAATTTTAAAATGCAATCTATCTGCTAAAAATTTAGTAAAAGCAATAAATACTTGGGCAATACCTTTATTAACGTACTCATTTGGCATAATTA